>PVIA01000294.1:0-484017 GCA_004024845.1 Tonatia bakeri | reverse complement strand
CCAGGGCCATGTTTTCTTTTTATCATAGACTTGGGTTTCTTCTGAAGAGATAAAACGGAAGCTACCTTAAAACACACTAGAAGCTGCTAACTTGCCTGTGCCTGAATTGCCTAGTCCAGGTGCTTTGTATCTGCATCTGACCACTTGCGGCAGGTCATGCCTGGGGATTACTCTCCACTTTGAAGGACACTGTGTCAGCTTCTGAGATCTAGTACTCCTTTACTGTCTTGTAGTTGGGCATCTATTCTGTTCGCATGCCCTAGGTCTCCTTTTTCTGCTGATCTTCTTTCTAAGTCTTGACTCTCTACCTCAGTGCTCGATCACTAGTCAGTTTCAGAGTCCAACAATTGGATTCTCCACTGTCCAGCATACAATCTGCCGCTCGTTTGGGCTCCATTTGATTTATTTCCTGACTTTGACATGCCTCTGCCTAGTGTTAACTTGTTGCCTGGTCTAAGGACTATTCAACCTCTGTCCACTCTGACCCATCTGTGCCCACCCCCCAAAGCATTCACTCAGAACCCTGGTTTCTCATCTGTACTGTGATCTTAACCTCAGATGACACTGGTGATGACTTTGTAATTAGGCTATGAAAGAAGACTGGCTTCTTGCTTACTACATGAGCATATTGTTTATATGTCTCTCAAGGCCGATTTCACCTTTTCCAAAAGACATCAAAAAAGCAACAGAAGTGCTTTTGAAAAATCAGGCTGCCTTTTTGGCAGCAGTTCTTTCATTTATCCAGGTTGATCTCTTTATAAAGTATTCTCCCACATTATGTACTGGGATCGTCCTAACAATAGTAAACCTTGATCCACAGATCAGATGTGCTGTTTGATAAATAATGTAGGAGAACCCAATAAAGCCAGCCTGTTTAACAGAAGCATCATAAAAACCTGCATGGAAAAAAAAAAAGCACATAGTTGCAGTAGCAAGCATAAAACAAATGTCAGAACTGAGGAGTCACAAAATTACCAGCGATGGTTTCATATATGCTCAGATGCCACAGGCACCCAGGATTAGGTCTCGGTTTTGGCTAGGATTTTTGGATACTTGCATTATCTGAAGTCATCTGTTGCTGACCAGCAAATCATTATAATACATAAAGAGTCATTTGTTGAGAAGAGGTTGGGTTTAGTCTTCCTTAATATACAGGATGGAGAAGCTGATGCTCATGGCAGATACTGAAAATGGAACAAATTTTATATCATCAAAGGTTTCCATAACCAGAGTTTAGTTTTACAAGGCCCACAGGTGATGTCAGACACCACATAATGGATGTCACTTAGGTAGGAAGGGGTAGGGGAGATGGGATGAACATGTGTTGACCGCTTCTGTGGTTAAACATGAGCCAGGTGCTTTATGATGCTATTTCACTTAATCTTCATAACACCTTTGTGGAGTAGCTGATGGTTTCTCATTTTATAAATGACCAGATGCCACATTACTATGGAGTGTTTGCAGTGGAATTTGAACCTGGATATAACTCCAAAACCTTGCTCCTCAGAATGAGGCAGGCTTACTTTAGAAAAAGAAAGCTGCTGGTTTTGGCAGAAAGGCAGGAGATATGGAAGGACAGTTTCGATTCCATTGTTGCATAAAGATTGCCACATTCAAAATGCATTAAGTCTCAACACCAGCTGTCTATTAGGATCATCTGTGAAGATTTAAAAAAAGAGAAACAAACCCACCAGCCTAAGGATTCTGAATTGAGGTGGGTTCTGGATGTGGGGCTAGGACTTCCAAGATGATTCTGGAGTGGAGTTAGGATTGACCAACTGTGTACGGAGAACGATGGAACAGCTGTGAGCACTGGCCTGGCCCTAGAGTTATTTCTAAACCCCTTGTGAGGGGAAACCTAGGTCCAGAGGGCTCAGGAGCCAGGTATTTCTTCTTCATTCAGTCCAGCACTTAACCCAGCACTGACTTACTTGTTATTCTAGGTGATTCAGAAAATGCAAAGAAAAAAATACTATCTTTCCTGCCTTTGAAAGGTTTTTAGCTAAAGGCCACTTAGTCGGTTGATGCAAAGCACAGTTGGAACCCAGGTTTTCCAACCTCATTGGGGTTATAAAGCCTTTTGAATATTATCATTGCCAGGTGCTCTTTGAGATCTCCCAAGCTGTGTAAATGGTTCCTGTTAACACTGGGTAAGTGGCCTCCAGGGCCCCTGGCTTTCCCGTGCCAGAAGACTCCTGCCTGCCTTTCTGCCTCATTACCAGCCTGGTATTCAACCACCCATTTTGCCTTAAGTTCACAGGCCCACAGTTTTTTTAGTTCACTGCTTTGTTCTCAGCTCATTTTAAGCATCTCACCTGGATAGGGCCTGAAAAGTTACACAATGATTATTTTAGAAATGCAATGCTTAGACAAAACCTGCCCTACTGGTGGTCATCCCAATCTCTTTGCTGTGCTTTCTAATTACTTCACAGACTTCTGACTCATCCCACAGTGTTTTTGTAGTCTGCATATATTGTGGAGTTTTTCTCAGACCTCTTGGGGCACTGAATGCAGTGGAGGGCAGGGAAACTTCCCTCCAGTCACTAGGAGGGAGGAGGGCAATGTGTGCCCATCACTGCTAGGTAGATGTGTGTATGTGTGTGTGTGTGTGTGTGTGTTTAATGCTTCTCAGTAGCCTTGGAGGAGAGAATTTTGACATCTGCAGAATATGGGTGATAACTGAGTAACTGTTGAGATTACATAACCATAGAACCTTCTGATCTAAGAGTCATGTTCTTTCCCTTGTACAGTCATGTGCTGCTTCAGGACTGGGATATGTTCTGAAAAATGCATCATTAAGCGATTTTGTTGTCACGCAAACATTGTAGAGTGCACTTACACAAACCCGTATGGTGTAGCCTACTCCTGTAATTGGATGTGCTGTGCTTTTATATGACAGATAGTGTAGTAGGTTTGTTTACATCAGCATCACCACACATTTGTGAGTAACGTCTTGTGTTATGACTTTATGATGAGTATCACATTATGGGGCTATAGGAATTTTTCAGCTCCATTGTAATCTCATGGGACCATGGTCATTATTTGGTCCATGGCTGACTGAAGTTCATTATGTGACCCATGACTGTACCACATACCATGTTGTGTGTAAAGCTATCTTTGATCTAGTTTGAACCTACTTTTTGTGTGTGTTCTTGTGTCTTTATTTAACTTTTTTACCATGTAACTTTTAAAAATTTTTGATGCTTTTTAATATTTATTTTTATTTTTTAATAATTATTTTATTGTTCAATTACAATTGTCTGCATTTTCCCCAACCACTCCCCACCACCCCAGTCAAACCCACCTTTCCCCCTGCTTCCCCCACCCCCCCACCTAGTTTTGTCCATGTGTCCCTCATAGTAGTTCCTAAAAACCCTTCCCCTCATTATCCCCTCCCACCTCCCCTCTGGTCACTGTCAAATTGTTCTTAATTTCTATAATACTTTTCTATTGTATTTTTTCCATTACCATTTGTTCCACTTACAGCCTCTTCCACCTCCACCCATACCCTCCCCGCTGCGGTCACTACACCATAGTCCATGTCCATGACTCCTTTCTTTTTTTGGCTTGATTTCTCCACCCCCCACACTCACCCACAGAGCTGTCAGCCCATGAATCTGTCTCCATTTTCTTTGTTAGTTCAGTTTGTTCATTAGATTCCACATATGACTGAAATCATATGGTATTTGTCTTTCTCTGGCTGGCTTTTTTCACTTAGCATAATGTTCTTCAGGTCCATCCATGCTGCCACAGGGGGTAAAATTTTCTTCTTTTTTATGTCTGAGTAGTATTCCACTGTGCAAATGTCCCATAGTTGTTTTATCCACTTGTCTACTAATAGACACTTGGGCTGCTTCCAAGTCTTGGTGATTGTATAATGCTGCAATGAACATAGGGGTGCTTATATTCTTTCAAATTAGTGTTTAAGGTTTTTTCAGATAAATTCCCAGAAGTTTGAACCTATTTTTTGGGTAATGACTCTTAAATTTGATTTTTGATATCCTCAGGATCTTTTAGAAATCAAGGCTTTGATTTAACAGTTCAGAAGAGATACAGGACTTGGGACAGGACTCTCGAGAAGGTAACATTAGGTATCAGCAGTCTGTGGTGAAAGTAGGCACTGAACCCCTAGACCAGCCCATTGGAACCAAGGGCCAACATAGCCACGGTCACAGGCCAGTGTCCGAACTTGGAAAACTCAGGGTGACCAAAGCATAAATGGGGGAGGGATGGAAGTAGTACACAGAGATGGACCTCCAGCTCAGAAATGTCTCCCATTACACCTTTTGGCAATTGGAGATCAATAGTCTCCCCTTCTGATGGAACAGTCTTCTCTTTCAACCTTAAATTATAGCTTGAACTTTTATGTTCCTCCCCCTTCCCCTCCCGCCTCCTCCTCCACCTCCTTCTTCTTCTTCTTTTGGTAACATTTATCTGGGTCTCAGTTTTTGAATCTACAAAGTGATAATTCATTCTTACTATAATGGGGAAATGAAAACATAATATGTGAATGACTTTTGCAAACTGTAGACTATCCATACAAATACTGGGTATGAGAACCCAGCTTCCCTCAAAACTAACAGATTGGTAACAATGGCAGTTTTGATGTTGGGTGAAGGGAACAGTGATTTCTGGAGTGTGAATAACTTAACAAGGAGCAAGACCAGAGTGGGGAAGCTGCATTGGGAATGGGTTGAAAGGCTTTAGATTTCTTGGGAGTGGTGGGGGTGTATATGAGACCTTTGATGAAACCTGATTTCATGCTGAATGGGGGTCTTACTATGGGAAGAAGTTGCCTGTGTACATGTGGACACCGCCTTGTGCAATCTGTAGCTCAGTGATGAGTTGTTGAGAACCTGATGTGACACCTGAATATGACAGAGTACCCTATAGAAATTGAATCACGTGATGTAACATTTATATGCGAATCCTGTATTGGAAACAATGCAACTGGGCATTGACATGTGACAGATTGGGAAATCAAGGCACCAACATAAGGTTACCTATACAAGTCTGGACTGCTCAAAACTGAAGCTAAAGCAACCTCTATTTTTTACTTCTCTCATACACTCTCACCCTTTTCCTTTTTTTTTTTTTTTTAATCAAAGCATGTTATTATTGTGTTCTCAAGGGTGAATTATATAATTAAAGTAACCACAGTATAAAGCCCATCAGTGCAGGGTCTCTGAGTGAAGTGTAGAGAAGCTGGTTAGAGAAGAGGTATTATGTAATGACCTAATTATGAGGCCCACCATCTGCTTAGGAGTCACGCCTGCCTGGTTAGGATTCCCTGATTGTGACTTTCAAGGAGGATGCTAGATTGTTAAGGGAGCAGTATGTGTGTACTAGCTAAACAACCTCGTTTCTTAGAAGGAGGATGTTAAGTTGTGGGGGGAGGGGGTGAACCAGCCTTGGAGGGCTCCTAAATAGATGTGACCCATCTATTAGCATGGAGTGCAGTGGTAGAAAGTTTATTCTGTAGCAGAGATTCTGCGTATCAGGGAAGGGGCCATTAGGTGAAGGTGGCTATCGGAATATGACCAGAAACCCCAAGTCTACCTGGAGAACCAACTGAGACATTTTTCTCCATTCAAAGAGTGAAAAATCCACTTGTTATTTTAGTGGGTGGTTTGTACTGGGGATAAAAACATTAAATCCAGGATCCTGAAAAAAATGGGTCTAGGTTAATATAGAATTGAAATACAAACCACTGTACTCAGGGTGCCTGATGAGTTGCCTCAGAAGAGACTCAGGGCCAAGAGTCAGATGAAAAAATCACATGGCTGTCAGGGAAGTGGCAGGTGAGGGAGTGTGTCTGTGGGCCCTTCGTGGGTATGGCGCTTAGCTTGAAAGGAGTCTTGGAACTGTGAGCTGTGAGGCTGAGACCCAGGAGGACACTGACACAGTGCTTGCACATGACATACTGGTACCGACTTTCAAGGAAAATATTCGAACTTTCTTAACACTCTTTAGGAGACTCTGTAACGGGAAATCTCTTGGCTTTCAGGTTTTGAAAATATGCCTATCCAGGCTTATCTTGCTTTATTGAGCTTTACTGTATTGTGCTTCACAGATGTTGAGCTTTTTACAAATTGAAGGCAGAACCCTCCATCAGCAAAAAGATTATGACTTGTGTTATTGCCATGGTTGGTCTGGAACCAAACCTGCAATATCTCTGAGGTATGCCCGTATCTGGAAAATCAGCACGTGATTGGTGTAGTAAAGAGAGAACATCCCAAAGAAAGTAATGTTTTGCCAATTCCTTCCCCTATTCCCACCTATCAGAGAGCTTCTTTTCATTTATTTTCTTCTATTGCCCACCCCCTACTCTCCAGAATGAAAACAATGTTGTCTTTTAAATGATTGATCATTCAATTCCTACATAGAATTTAGGAGGTTGTTTGGTATGTTTCATATTCCTAAAAATCACCAAAATATGGCAAGTAGCCAGCTCCAAAGGTCAGAGACTTTTTTATCCCTTTAATTCAGTGCCACACTTTTACTTTACAGATAAGGAAATGGAGACCTAGAGCAGTGTAGTAACTTGCTCAAGGTCATGGTGTGTTGTTTGTGGGACTTGGACCAGAACTAGGTCTTCTGACTCTTGGCCTGTTGTCCTTCCTGTTACTCCCTGATGTCTCACATGGAGATTTATTTGAAATGCTGCCAGGAGTTCTGTGGCAGTGGCAGTGAAACAACTGCACTGTATATGGGCATAACGCTTTGGGCATTATGTCTATTTCTCAGTGGTGTCTTAACTGCCAGGAGTGGCCTCAGAGCAGCAGAGAATAATTTTAAGGTGCTAGACATCAGCATTCTGTTCCATGAGTTTGCAAAGACTTTGGAGAACAAAGCTTTGTTTCCTCACTGAGCCTGCCTTTTCTCTTTGCTTTGGCCACCACTTCTTGTTGGGCCCATTTCTTCAGTGACCTTGGGGCAGGCTTTTTCTTTTTCCTGACTTTCCTAGCATTCACACCTGAGCTTGAGCATATATCTGGCAAAGAGATTTCTCTGTTGGATCTTGAATAGCCATTTGAAATGTGGATTATGGTATATGTTGTTTTCCCCAGTGGCAGATCTTTTCAGAAGAATAGGAGTTTGCAAAGTCATTAGATCCATTGCTTAGGCAAAGACCACATGTACTTTAGTCAGACACACAGGTTTTTAATATAAAGTGATACCCTGATTCTATTCTAAGTGTTCTCATTATACTGCAGTTTTTACTTTTTTCTTCAGAAAGATCTGAAATGCCCTGGCTGATGTAGCTCAGTGGATTGAGCGCGGGCTGTGAACCAAAGCATCGCACAGGTTTGATTCCCAGTCAGGGCATATGCCTGGGTGGCAGGCCACGGCCCCCAGCAACCGCACATTGATATTTCTCTCTCTCTCTCTCTCCCTCCTTTCCCTCTCTAAAAATAAATAAATAAAACCTTAAAAAAAAAAGTATCTGAAATGCCCCTGCTTCTGGGGCAGTGGTTCCCCAAACTGGCAGATGATCTACATTGCCCCCGAGACATTTTTATTTATTTATTTATCTATTTATTTATTTGCCTGTCTATTTATTTATTTATTTCACTCTTTATTATATTTTTTTCCATTACTACTTAGTCCTGTTATATCCCTCTCTGGGAGGCATTTTTAAAAATAGAACCCAGGACCCCACCTAGTCCTACTGAATTAGACTCTTTATCAGCATTTAGGTATTTACCAAGTCCTTTATCAGTGATGTAATATGTACTTTGTATATTGAATACTTAATTGGGGGCTTATTCATTTATCTAGAGCTTGTTGAAAGGACAAAACTTTTTTTTTTTTTATTTAGTGTACTCTGTTGGTGGGAATGCAGACTGGTGCAGCCACTCTGGAAAACAGTATGGAATTTCTCACAAAATTAAAAATGGAACTGCCTTTTGGCCCAGTGATTCCACTTCTGGGAATTTATCCAAAGAATCCTGAAACACCAATTCAAAAGAATATATGCACCCGTATGTTCATAGCAGAATTATTTACAATAGCCAAGATATGGAAATAGCCTAAGTACCCTAAGTACCTATCAGTAGATGAGTGGTTAAAGAAAGCTATGGTAAATTTATACAATGGAATACTGTGCAGCAGTAAAAAAGAAGAAATTCTTACCCTTTGTGACCACATGGATGGAACTGGAGACTGTTGTGCTAAGTGAAATAAGTCAGTCAGTGAAAGACAAATACCATATAATCTCACTTATAATGGGAATCTAATGAACAAAATAAACTAACAAGCAAAATGGAATCAGTCACAGAAACATGGAACAGACTGACAGCTATAAGGGGGAAGAGGGGAGGTGGAGACTGGTTTCAGGAATGTGACGGGAATAGTCAGAGAACATACATGCATAGCCCATGAATATGGACAGTGGTGTGGGGCTGAATCTGAGAATGGGGGGCAGGATGGGTGGAGGGAGGCAAAGGGAGAAAACTTGTGACAACTGTAACAGCACAAACAATAAAAGAAAAATATTTAGTGTACTACAATCAGTGTGGCATTGTAAAGTGAATCTTTTTTTCTTCAACAATATAAAAACACATAGTGAAAAGCATTCCCTAAATATGTTCAGAAATGGCTCATTTGAAAATGTACTGGCCTACCTGCAGAGTGCCAATGAGGTCCACTAAATTGCAGAGAAATATTGTAATTCAGGGCTTTAAAAAAGGTAATTAAAAAATGTGTATTGATGGTAAATGGGTTGAAAATTGATGTGAATAAAACACTTTCTTTGAGTTAAAAGTAGATTCTTTTTTTAATATATTTTATTGATTACGCTATTACAGTTGTCCCATTTCCCCCCTTCACTCCCCTCTACCCTGCCCACCCCCTCCCACTCACAGTCCCCCCCTTTAGTTCATGTGTCATAAGTTCTTTAGCTTCTATATTTTCCACACTATTCTTGCCCTCCCTCTATTTTCTACCTGCCATCTATGCTACTTATTCTCCATACCTTTTCCCCCCCTCTCCTCCCACTCCCCTGTTGATAACTCTCCATGTGATCTCCATTTCTGTGGTTCTGTTCCTGTTCTAGTTATTTGCTTCATTTCTTTTGGTTTTGTTTTAGGTGTGATTGTTAATAATTGTGAGTTTGTTGTCATTTTACTGTACATGTTTTTTATCTTCTTTTTCTTAGATAAGTCCCTTTAACATTTCATAAAATAAGGGCTTGGTGATGATGAACTCCTTTAACTTGACCTTATCTGAGAAGCACTTTATTTGCCCTTCCATTCTAAATGAAAGCTTTGCTGGATAGAGCAATCTTGGATGGAGGTCCTTGTCTTTCATGACTTGGAATACTTCTTTCCAGCCCCTTCTTGCCTGTAAAGTCTCTTTTGAGAAATCAGCTGGCAGTCTGATGGGAACTCCTTTGTAGGTGACTGTCCCCTTATCTCTTGCTGCTTCTAGAATTCTGGCCTTCATTTTTACCTTGACTAATGTAATTATGATGTGCCTTGGTGTGTTCCTTCTTGGGTCCAATTTCTTTGGGACTCTCTGAGCTTCCTGGACTTCCTGGAAGTCTATTTCCTTTGCCAGAATGGGGAAGTTCTTCTTCATTATGTTTTCAAATAAGTTTTCAATATCTTGCTCTTCCTCTTCCCCTTCTGGTAAACCTATAATTCGGATGTTGGAACGTTTAAAGATGTCCTGGAGGTTCCTAAGCTTCTCCTCATTTTTTTGAATTCTTATTTCTCCATTCTTTCCTGTTTGGTTGTTTCTTTCTTCCTTCTGGTCCACTTTATTGTTTTGAGTCCCAGTTTCCTTCCCATCACTATTGATTCTGTGTGCATTTTCCTTCATTTCTCTTATCGTAGCCTGCATTTGTTCATCTAATTTGTGACCAAAATCAACCAATTCTGTGAGCTTCCTGATCACCAGTGTTTTGAACTGTGCATCTGATAGGTTGGCTATTTCTCGGTTGCTTAAAAGGATGAGTTCTGGGGCTTTGATTTGTTCTGTTTGAGCCATCTCTCTCTCTCTCTCTCTCTTGGTCTGGTCGCGCCTGTTACAGTAGGGGGCGGAGTCTTAGGTGTTCACCAGGGCGGGGCACCCCGTCACTGGGTTGTGACGTTGTATGTCGGGGAGGGGTCGAGAGGGAATAATGGCGGTTGCTCTGTTCTCCGTGGGACCTCAGTCCCTTCTGCTGCTTTCCGCAAGCAAACTGGGACCATCTGGTGCCAATTCCCATGTGGGTGGGCTTGTGCATGCTGTGGGACCCTCCAAGGACCTCTCCTGTGAGGCTGGTGTCTCTCCCTGTGCCTCAACTTCCACAGGCGTCTGTGATCAGTGTCCCAAGGCTCTATTTCCCAGCGCTGGGATCCTGAGTTGTGCGCACTGCCTTGCTTTACAATCGCTGCCTCACTGGGTCTGCCGGGTGCCACTCCTCTGCCGGGGCCTGCCAGCTGCCGCAAGCGCACTCAGGGTCCACTTGCTGTGGTCTTGCACTCCCCAGATGCCTTACACACCCTTGGATGCCTTATGCACCTGATCCCAACTCTGCTGTCCGTACTGCAACCCGGGCCCAGCTGCCCGACTCTGCCCCTCCTACTGGTCTGGATGAACAGGTCTATTTCAACTTCTTGGTTGTCCGACTTCTATTCAGATCAATTTTCTGTCAGTTCTGGATGTTATTCTGCTTCTAAATTGTTGTTGTTCCTATCTTGGTTGTGAATGGAGGTACAGTGCATCCACCTATGCCTCCATCTTGGCCGGAAGTCCAGGTTCAAAAGTAGATTCTTTTTATTAATTTATTTTTAAACTCAGCATCTTTTAAAAACTTGATTATTAAAAAACATAAGCCTGAAATATACATTTGGGTGTTTTTGGGAAGGTGGTGACTATCCTGTTTTGCACACAGACTGAATGTAGAAATAATACAGAGTCTGCCTGAAAACTGTAGTGTGTTAATTAATACTTACTGCCTCCATAGAGTTCATCTGATTCAGTCTTCTAGTTTTACAGATGAGGAAACTGAGACCCAATGAGAAGTGAGTTGATCCAAATTTATTGATCAGGAATTTCTGTAGCACATAATGGATACCTACTTAAATTAGCTGAAATACAAAAGGAAAATGTTAAAAATATAAGGTGTGTGTGTCTGGGGAGAAGTTGGTTTTCTCCTAGAGCCTGGGAGTAGGAGTGCTGCTAACCCTTGGCAGGGGTCTGAGATTAGGAACAAGAATGCTCTCAGGAGTCTATGTCTCTGTCTCTCTTATCTAGCTGTTTTTCCTCCCCCCCCCCTTCTCCTGCCTTGGTCTCCTCTTTCTTTCTGCAGGTGGACTTTCTCTGTTCATTCAATCATGAGATTGAACAGATATGGTTACCGTAAAGCCCTCACATTCACTTGTTACAGTTTAAGTGCCTGCACAGACTTAACTCCCGATTCCACTTTCCAGGGAGAGAGAATCTGATTGGCCCAAGCTTGAGTCAGATATCTTTACTGGTCCCATCAACTCTGGCAAGGTGGGGCATGGGTATTATTTAATTAGGCACAACTGGTGGGGGGAAGGGAATGTCCAGTGGGAGATGATCCATCGAGTTGGGCAAACACCCCAAAGCTTTCTATTCTGAGAGTGCACCAAGAAATTGTAGTTCCAGGTGAAAATGAGAATCTGAAATAAGGCAGTGGCAATGAATATGGGAGGGAAGAGTAAGCAGATTTGACATAGATGGAGAAAAGTCAATAAGCTGTGGTGATTACTTGGATACTGGGGAGAGGGAGTTGTTGAAGATAAGAAGTGGGGTAGATGGTGGCCACATTGGTGATGATAGGGAACACAGGAAAGGAGGCTGGGAAGGTATGGGGGGACATAGGGCGCCTGATTTCAGTTTTAAATATGTTGATTTTGGAGTGCCTATGAAAATTATAAGTGGAAATGTCTGTCAGTTTGATTGAGAAAGTCGAGTGTATGGGTCTGGACCTATGGAGAGAGTTATCAAAATTACAAATGTAATTAAAGGATACTTGACCGCTTAATGGATGAACTCACCAACAGAACATTTATAGAAGGAACACAGATGACTCAGGACAGAATCCTGAAAAAAAAAACACTAGTATTTAAGGAAGAGGAAGAGGAACTCTAAAGGAGATCAAGAAGTGGACATAAACATAGGAGAAAAACTGAGCACATAAATGTTCTTCCTTTGGAAGCCCAGTGGGAAGAGTGCTCAAGTCCAGGGTGTCACCAATGAAGAGTGCTGCATGGCTGTCTTGTGAGCTAACATCTCAAAGATAGTGTACTGGATTGGGCCACAGAGAGGGCCTTGCAGGGGGCAGAAACAGATTAAAAGAGGTTTCTGAATGACTGGGAGGTAAGTGAAGAGAGAAAAGGCTATAAGCAATTAAAAATGTCTGGTTGTAAAAGAGAAGAAAGGGATGGTAGCTAGTTGGATCAAGAAAGGTGTGAAGAGATTTTTTTCTTTCTTTTTAAGATCAGAGAGGCTTGGAGCATGTTTCAGTATTGGTGGAAGAAAAGCAGTAGAGAGGAGCCATTGAATGCAAGAGAGGAGGGATAGTTTCTGGAATGAAATCCTTAAAGGAGGAGTGATGAGCCCCAGAGACAGGGAGGGGTGGAGGCAAGGAAGGGGCTAGTATGGGGAACTGAGAAAAGCGAGGGATGTGAAAGTTAAGGACACTGCATAGATTCTAGACTTTTCAGGACTTGAGAACTGTTGGTAGGTTGGGGTGGTGGAAAGGGAGGAGTTGAGACCCCTTTCAGTGTTGAGATTTTTTAAATGATGCAGTTGACCTGGAGAATAGTTGTAGAAACAAAAGTGGGTAGCTGTGCTGTATAGATCAGTGATAGTTGGGGGGAAGGTGGTGCACCCGGGAACAGGATTGTGTTGCATTTGAACTCTTGTCTGAGCCAGGTTGTAGATATGCTCAGCATTGGACTCTCAGGTTTCCTTAGGATTGAATCACTAATTGCAGTGAGGCAGGCTCAGTCAACATCTCTTAATATTCTGCATTCAGAGAAAGCCTAAAGGCATCTTTCTGTTCAAAATTTCACTGAAAACAGTTCCTATGACTCTATCACATAGTCTTACTAACATAGTCCTGTTCAGATATGTATGTTGTCTGATTTTGTCTGATGCTATCCTTTTTTCAATTCATTCAAAACCCTTGACTTGTCATAATTAACTAGTGCTTGAAAGCTGAGAGGTAAGGTCCTGTGTCCCTTTTTACAGCCCTGGGAGTGGGGGGAAGTGCAGTGAGTTCTATTCCTTCCTCCTCAACACAGGTCTTCTCCAGCTGAGGCCACAGTTGCCTATTGCCTTGGGAGCCTTATTCCCCCAGGGTGCCTGAGTGAAGTTGAAAGTCCGAGAGATACCTAAGGATGATGAAAGAATTTGAATTTAAGAATAAGAATACTATCTCCACACAGTCCCCAGTGCTTCCTCAACCTAAACTGCTAGTCCCCACTGAAATGTGCTGCTCTTTGGTCAGGGTCCCTTAGGTCTGCCCTGGAAAGTTAGGGGTAAGGAGAGGCTCCTTTCCTCTGGCAGAGTGTAGATTGCATCCTGCCTCCTGCTGTTAGGGCAGATGCAAAGGAGAAGAGAAGAGGGGTTTAGACTGTAACTCAAACCTTGTAGCTGAAATCTGAAATCCTTCCAATAGTCCGGTTCTGCAGGCAGGTCTGGGAAATGATCTCCCCTGTGCTGGAAGGTAGAAGATATGCTGAAAGGCGAGGCACCAGTAGTTACCTGGCACTCTCCTATATTGTCACTCAGCTCTCCTGGTTAGGATGTTTTTACCTACAGTAGAACCCAATAGGAGTGTTAGGGTACCATTTCTCCCTCATAGTTGGGGAGTAAATTCTACAGAATAGCCTCGTGCCTCAGGGCAGGACAGTGGCCCACTCTTAAGTGCATGGTGCCAGAGGTCAGATAATGGAAAGTTCAATGAATTCTTTGCTGTGTCCTCACTTTTCTTATGAGTAAAATGGGACTTGAGTCTCTGGATGAATGATGAGTAATTTGATGAGAAGATCACAGTAGAATATACTGGAAAGTCATTGGAAACATGTTTTGTACGTGGACTTTAGGAAACAGCCTGCCAGGCACAGATCCAGGGCACTGGGCACACACCCAGGTTATTGGGGTTCTGCTGCTCACAGAGTGAACCTGTGGTTCCCCATTGGGTAGACAGATATAATAATACTTGCCTCACAAGATTGTCATGAGGATGCAATTAGATGATGCATGTGAAAGTGCTTGGCACAAAGCTGAATCTTAATAGTGCTATTTTTGGATGTGCCCTAAACAGATGCTACAAAGGAGCTGGAAGATGTGAAGGTCTGATTGAGAAAAGGCCATGTAGCCTTAATGCCATGGAGCATTATATTGTGTGTTCTTTTTCCTTATATTCAGATTATACTTGTTATTACCAGAGCAATTTTTCAGACTGCTGTCTAAGGTGGTGATGCTGGGAGTATGTGCCTCTGCCTGTTCCCAGGTGGATCCAGGGCCTGGTAAACTTCTCATAAGCATGGTTAATTGAGCTAATTATTGGTTGGCTAAAAAGTTTGTCTGTTTTTTTTTTTCCCCTATAAGAAGGCTGTAGTAGTGCTTAGTTGTCTTTACTTTCATTCAAAACAATTTTCTTAGATTGTATTGCAGCAGCTGTCATATCAGCATGTACTTCAGAAAAAAAATGATTGAGATTGGTGAATTTTTGTGTAGCTATTTTAATATTGAAGATGGGAAAATATGCAACATTTTTGGCATATTATGGTTTATTATTTCAAGAAAGGTAAAAACACAACTGAAACATAGATATTTGTGTGGTGTATGGAGAAGGTGCTGTGACTGATCAAATGTATCAAAAGTTGTTTGTGAAGTTTTGTGCTTGAGATTTCTCGCTAGACTGTGCTCCATAATCAGGTAGACCAGTTGAAGTTGTTGGCGATCAAATCAAGACATTAATGGAGAACAATCAGTGTTAAACTATGTGAGAGATAGCCAATACACTCAAAGTATCCAAACCAATAAAGTTATTGGTGAAAATGAAAACGTGTCTTTTATTTTACAGAAAATACTAAATGGGCTTTTTGGTCAACCCAATATTATAATTTACTTTTCTTCATTTAGTTTTTGAATGTGTATCTGTGCATCATGTATTGATACTGCCATTAAACTCAACCATAATTGCTAACATAAATATTTTAAAATAGTATTCTGTTAAAGACTAATGCTCCTTTTTATAGTTGGTGGGGATATCAGTCATTGTATATTGTATGTTTTCTGAATGGAATTTTTCTCTTTCATTCCTGTCAAGTCAGTGGAGATAGAGGCTGGGCTAGAGCTGTGGTCTGGGGGAACCTGGCAGGGCACGTGGGTGCTCTAGACCAGGTTACTCCCTCCCAGGGCCATCATCATTTTTCTTTGTTCCTGCTTGGTGTTGCCACCAGGCCAAACAGGCATTGGTCGACTTCCCTGCCCTGACCATGATTGCAGGGGTGGAAAACTTTTCCAGGAAATTAGCCAGTCAGGATTACAGTAAGCATAGGAACAAATTAATGCCAAAAATCCATGATGAACAACATATTAGAATTTTAAATAAAGATAGGGTCAGTAACAGTGTGGTGCTCAGCCAGATTAGAGCCTGAGGCAAAGGGAAAAATCAATACTGATCCTGATTTTACTTAAAAATTTGAAATTTTTTATTGTGGATTTTTTTTTGCATTAATTTTCATTTAAAAATGTTAAAGTATTATTTATCTTTATTGCTGAGGTTTTGGGTACTCCCTCAGATTTTGAGTTTCAGCAAGTGCCTCATTACTCCACTCTAATTCCAGCCTTGGTTTTATACCAAAGGCAGAAGAAATTTTCTCTGCACATAATTGATGGCACGTGGCAGTGCTGGTGTGCTTTTGGGTCCTTTTTGGAGACTTAGTTTCTTAACGCTCCTCTCCAGGTTTGGAGGGCAGGTTTTTATTTAATAACAGCTAGTGAGGTTATTTTTTATAATCTAGGAAAGATAATGTATGGTATTTTAGAAAACTTGGAAAACTGAGAAATGAATAAGGAAGAAAATTCTCATCTATAATCAAATCATCCACCAGTAGCTCAGCCTTAGAAAAATTAACTGATTTTTTTAGTCATAGTATTTTATTGTATTTTCTTCTAGCCAATTTGCTACACATATGTATTTTTGCATAGTTGTGTTCTTAATAAATTTAGAGCTTTGTGTCTTGTCATTTAATATATGCATTTTAATATATTAAAATGTTAAATATTTAATGGCTACATAATGTTCTTTTGTATGAACAAACTGTATTTTTTTAACCAAATCTTCTCTTATTAGATATTTAAGTAATTTCCATTTTTCATGCCTACATTTTTTTGTCTTGAGCATTTTTATGCACATTTTGTGAATATTTCACATTATTTCCAGAAGTGAAATTTTTCATCAAAGACCTCTTGGCCTTTTTATACATATTTCCATGTTGCTTTCCGTGCATAAAGCAGCTGACATTCCTACCAGACATGTGACTGCCTAACTTGGACTGCTTGCTGACACAGCTCAGGGAATATTCAGCTCTCATTCCTTTCCCACTCCTCAGCTTTACTTGAGCTACAGCCTTACCAATGGTACTGGATACTTTGGTGGAATTGTCCTTTCCTTACTTCTAGGTAGGGTGGTATCCTCTGGTCTTCAGATCTACTTCCATCCTTGTTTGGCATAAATCTCTTGGAACCCTATGACATCTGGATGACATCTTGGTTTCTCTTGGTGCCTTGTCTTGGCTCCTGAGTTAGAGTGAGCCCTTTCCTGATTAAGCTTCAGATATTTTTGCCTAGACTTCTGTCTGGTCTGCGCTGACCCTATGGCCTGTTTCTTCAATCCTTTATTGAGCCCCCCAAGACTCTGGTTATTGCAAGAGCCATCTTTTTTCCTAAACCATAATTTTCTGTTATGTTTTGGTTGGTTCTCATTTGTTATCAAGCTAGTCGATGATCTTATACTCATTTGGTGTCTAAGCCATTAATGCTTGGTCTCTGCTTCAGTGAAGCTTGGTTTCTTTATGTTTGCTTGGTGCCTGAGTCAAATCTGATCTCATCTGTGCCCAAGAGAGCTTGGGAGTAGGCCATCCTTGGAGCTTTACTACATCACTGCTGTTCCCCCTGAAAGCCAGAAACTGACTCCATAGTTCTGTTTCTCTACCTGTTTCTCAGCCCCTACTTTTTTTGGAGTCAGTCACTGAGTTTCTGTTCTCCCCCTGAGGAATGTCTTGACCTCTCAGGTCTTCCATGGAGCAGAGTCAGAGTGGAAGGACAACATGGACACTGGTGCCTGGGCAGATCACTCTGCTGCACGCACCACAATTCCACATAGGGCTGGGACTAGAGTGAGACACTCACCTGAAGTGCAGAATTTGATAGTAATCATAAATAATATTTTAATGCAATATTTAAAAATAAAAATGAGTGTAAGAAACCATGGTGAACAAAATATCAGAATTTAGTATACAGGATCACTTTCATAGTGCTGTGCCCAGTCACTTGCAACCTGAGTTCAAGGGAAAAATCAATACTACTGTCTTTGTTTTTTTTGTGCCTATGGCAGGTACCTCATTGTGCTCCTGACCCTGGTTTTACACCAAAGGCAGAGGAAATTTTCCCCACATGTAATTCAGTGCATTGGTTGCTGGTGGTATGCTCCTGGTCCTTTTGGAGACTTGCCATCTTGACAGTCCTTTCCAGGATTGTCCATAGCTGAGTTCTTCTCTTGTCTTTTTTTAAAGATTTTTATTTAATTATTTTTAGGGAGAGGGGAAGGGAGGGAGAAAGAGAGAGAAACATTGATTGGTTGCCTCCAAACCTGCAACCCAGCATTTGCCCTGATTGAGCATCAAACTGGTAACCTTTTGTTTTGCTGAACAATGCCCCAAAACTGAGCCACACTGGTCAGGCCTGAGTTCTCTTTTTACTTGATATGAAAAACTATTTACCCTGTCTGTTCCTTTACATTTGAGGCTAAAAATCTCTTCCTTCTGATTACTTTCTGATAATCGCAGGGAAAAACCATCTTCACGACATCACTAGATGAGTGCCCTAAGTGCCGGGGATCTTGTCTTCCCCCCTACTCCCTAATCCTGATCTGTGAGCCTGAGAAAGGTTACAATGCAGACTTGGTCCCCCTGTTCAAGTCCTTTGTGACTGCCCTTTCCCAAATAGACTTTTGACTACTTTCTTCCTTAGATCTTTGTATAGTAATACAGGTTCTATTGTAATGTAAATCTAGTCCTTCGCTTAAAAATTCTCACTCTTCAAGTGCAATTTGAAATACTCTGCTTTAACACTCTGTTGTGGATACTATCTGTTAAAAAAGCTTATTGGATAAAATTTTTAAAACTTAGATTGTAGAGCTTGTGTATTTTATAAACATATTAGTGCAAAGTGTCTTAGGGTCATTGGGTGCAAAGAACAGAGATTTAATTGAAACTAGAGCAAGTAAAAAGGAATTTGTTGGATGAATACAGGGGAACAGCCCGGAACCCAACAGCAGGAAGTGAAGCTGGATTCTGTTAGTACTGGAAAGTTAACACGTGGCTCTTCTGTCTGTCTGTCTCCCCTTGGAGCCTATAGTCTCAGATTATAGCTTCTTCCAGTGTCTGCCCCATGCTCTTGCCTTTTTTATTTTTTTGGAGAATAATCTGCTTATTCGTGAGCATGCATGTGACTGAGAGTACCCACCAACCCAGTCTACATGGTTGTACAGTGCCGTCTGATTGTAGTTCCTGAAGTTGTCATGCAGATTCTTAATGGAGAATCTGTGCCAAATGCCCATTCCTGGTCCCAGTTAGCTGTGGCTAGGAGAAGATCACTTGATAAGGTATCTAATCTTTATTTCAGCATGGAGTAAAGGATATGGAAAATTAGACCAATGTGTTTCCTAGTGTTTAAAAATAAAATCTTTGCCTTCGGAGAGAATACAAGGTCTGTCCAGAAAGTATACAGCCACATACTGTGAAAAATAGAGGGATTTATTGAAGAAGAAACAAGAAACATTGTACACAGGACAATGACACCTCAGTCCCCCTCAAAGTAGGCACCTGGGACCTCACAGAGTTCCCCCAATCTCTATGAGCTGCCCCGTGGTATTTTTATGAACCTCATCGATGGTCTGAAATCTCTTCCCTTTCATAGGTAATTTTAGTTTTGAGAAAAGCCAGAAGTCAATCTGGGCTGTAGGGGGACTGAGTCACCTGGTGATACAATGTTTTGCCAAAAAACTCTGCATGAGACGTGATGCAAAAGCAGACGTTGTCATGATGAAGCTGCCAATCACCAGTTGCTATGGCCTTCTGCGGTATAATGCAGAAACTATTCTGTATTGATGCAGCTTAATACAAAATTTGATGCAGGTTTGTTGCTCTACTTGCTCAGTCATTTTGAATGCAATGGCCACACAGTACACATGCTCATTCAGTGGCATCTACTACCCACACTGACTGGTATAGTGAGGTCATTATTGTGCACTCATGCTCATTCCAGTCCCCTCTCCTTGGCTGCCAGGTTACATCCATGTTGTGCAGACCATTCTTGTTGTATTAACAATGGCTGGACTTTTCCCCGACAGACCTTGTATTGTCCTAGTGAGAAAGAATAGTATTCAGATGACTGAAATATAATCAGTGTAAGAAAGTAATGTGGAGATGGCCATTCTGTTAGGTGAAAGTTCACATTGGAGTCTTGGTTTGAGCTATACTTGGATTAAGCAATTACAGGTTTACCAATTAAAGAGATGGTAGGCATTCAGATAGAGAATACTAACAAAAAGCACTGAGGCATTGGAGGATGCTGTCCTGGCACTCTGTTCAGTGTGGGCTCCAGGTTATGATGTGCCTTGTGTGCCAAATTAGGTTGGAATTTAATCTTCCAAGTGGTCGAGAGCTAGAGAATCTAACCAGGGAAACAGCATTATTAGATTTGCTATTAATTTATGAAACATCTGTTAACATCTATATACCAAATACTTTGCTAGCCCTGAGGATTCCAAGAGAAGTTAGAAGCTGCTCTTGCCATTTTATTTTTCTTCGGAGACTCATTTTTTAAGTGCCCCACCTAGAAAACAATGTAGAATGTTGTCTTAAAGTTTCATAGCATTCAAAGTTCTCAAACTGGTATTTAATGATAACATTAAAGCATCATAAAGTATGTATGGTATACTTTATGTAAAAATACTTTATAAAGTGTCATACAGGATATCATAAAGTATTGTGATAAAATAACGAGTGTCATTTCTACCAGGGCAGAAAAGAGTGGCTCTCCTTTTGCCTTAGACTATTAAATGGAGCAATTAGCTTTTCACAGATAATCATAATATACTGTGATAAATGTAATAATAGAGGAACTGGTTAAATGTGTACCATAATATGAAAGGTTGGGGTTGATTGTCAGGGAAAGAGAAGATGTCGCAGAAGAGGCGCAGTTGTAGAAATCTTAAACTCCTTTTATCAAGCAGAAGACTGGGGCAAGAAATTTCAGCCAGAGGGAACAGCGTGCATAAGCCTCCTGAATATAAAGCAGCAAAAAAGATCCAAGTTCTGAAAGCGTGGTGGTAGAGGAAAAGAGAGCATTAGGAGGTGAGTTGGGCCAGGACAAGGTAGTATTCAGATTATAAAGGGTCTGGAAGTTGTGTGCATTGTTGGTGGGAGTATAAAATTATATGGCTGCTTTGGAGAAAGGTCTGGCAATTTTTATAAAATTGAATATACAGGTCTGGCTGGTGTGGTTCAGTGGACTAAGTGCTGGCCTGTGAACCAAAGGGTTGTTGGTTTGATGCCCAGTCAGGGCACAAGCCTGAGTTGCAGGCCAGGTCCTCAGATAGGGGCATGCAAGAATCAACCTCACATTGATGTTTCTCTCCCTCTCTTTCTCCCTTCCTTCCCTTTTCTATAAAAATAAATAAATAAAATCTTTTAAAAATTAAATATACAGCTACCCAGTGGCCCAGCACTTATACTCTATCATATGGTATTTACTCAAGAGAAAACCATGTGATACAAAAAATACTTGTACAAGAATGCATATAGAACTTTCTTCATAATAGCTCCAAGTTTGAAATAACCCAAATGTCTCTCTGTAAGAGAAAGGATAGACAGGTTTATTTCAATAGTGAAATACTAGTCAGCCATAAAAGTAACAAACTACCCAATATACACAACAGTGTAAACTATTATGGTGAGTAAAAGATCCTTACACAAAAAATGCCTGTACTGTATGTGAAGTTCTAAAGCTTGAAAAACTAGTAAAAGATGAAAAAAGTCAAAACAGTAGGTGCCTCTAGGTGGGGTATGAGGGAGGGATTGTCTGGAAATGAGCATGAGGGAATTTTATGTGTGATGGAGTGGCTTTATATCTTGATGAGTGTATGCATTTATCAAAACTCATCTATGATGAGTACATAATACAATATGCAGTTGATATATTATAGAATTGTATACCTGAAACCTATATAATTTTATTAACCGGTGTCACCCCAATAAATTCAATTTAAAAACATACCTAGTAATACACTCAATTTGTACATTTCACTATAAATAGGTTTTATTTCTACCTGACCCCTCCCCCCCCCAAAAAAAAGCATGAAATTTGAACACTAAAGATAATGTGGACTAAAGTATTTAAAGTGCGCTGAGGTCTGTAACTTACTTGGAAATGCATAAAAAATAAGATGAGTTGATGTTTTTGTAGATGGATGATAAATATGTGATAAAACAAGTATGATAAATGTTAACAACTGTAAACTCTAGGTGGTAGGTATATGGAAGTTTGCAGTGTCATCTTTTCAATGTTACTATGTGTTTGGAATTTTTCATAACAGTGGGGAAAAATATAAAGGTTCTTACACACTGCTGTGTTAAGGAGTTTGGTCTTTATTCTGGCTTTGGGGAACTAATGAATGCTTTTAAGAGGAGTTATTAGATAAGAATTCTAGAAGAGAAAGGGTCTAACGTGAGGAAAGTTAGGACTCTATTTTAGTTCTTCTAAGAAAAGAGGCAAGTATGAAGCAGCATCAGGGATGGAGTGGAGAGGATGGATTCTGGAGAGGCTTAGGGAGCCTCTAACAATAGAATTGTTAAGACTCGGTGATGGCGGGAGTTGGGAAGGGGGAGAGACTGTGCATTGGTACACAAGCACTGGGTGAGGGACCACGACCTAGCGGTTAGTGGATGAAGGTGAGGGCAGTACAGTCAGATATCCTGAACCTCAGAGGAAAGGCTTTCGAATGAAGTTAAATTGGAATGCTCTGGAATTAACAGCTGAGAGCTGAGAAAATGACACCCTACATTTCAGGATGAGAATTCATCTCCTCTGACAACTAGGAGGGTTAAAGCAGATTAGGATGACCTGTTTAAAGCAGTTGGGTCTGGAAACTAGATCTAACAAAAGCTGGACAAGATGTTATGTACTTTTAATGTCCTCAGTAGGACAGAAGACCAGCTTCAGCCTTCCTGCTAAGCTCAAATCACCACACTAGTAAATGCTCTTTTTGGAACAGGATGCTCTTTCTGGAGCAGATGTAGTTAACCTGATCTTAATACAATGGAGGTAAGTACAGAAAATGAAGTAAGCTTTGAAGCATGAAGTTAAGGTGGAATGCCCTGGAATTAAAAATTGAGAGCTGAGAGAATGACAAGCCAGGCTTTGTCTTCTTTAAAACCTTAGGAGAATGTGGACCAATAGCACATATCAAGTCTCGGTGGAAATTATTAGAGCCAGAGCTTGGGTGTCTGCAGTGGGGGGCTGGCGAATCTGGGCAAGGATGCTTCACCCTCTGGCTGACCTCAGCTGCTCTCTTTGTGTGCAAACCACTTATTAGAAGATTGCTGGCACCAGTGGCTTAGAGGGCTGAGACAGTCATGCCCCGGAGACTCTTCCCTCCTTCAGGTGAGAGATTGATACAGCATTGAGCATGGCAGTGTTTGATTCCTTCTCAACTGAAGAGTGTTTTTATTTCCAGCTCAAGTGTTATTTTAAAAGAAGGGATTGCACAGAGAACAAGTGTCACTTATGATGGCACAGAGATTTCTATAAAGCTCTCCATAAAGCTGCACCATGCACATGTCCCAGGATAGCGTCCAGTGGTCTCCAGTCTCACGCTGCTCTGAGCTGCACTGGGGTTTTCTTTGGAGGGTAGACTGCCTTATCATGAAGGGGCCTTCTTGCAAAATGTGTCCCTTCTGTCCCATACTAAATTCTAATCTTCTAAAAGGCTGGGACTGTATAGTGCTTTTTGATGTTTTTTGGGGGGGCAGTGTGGGGTGGGTATATTTTACAGTACTAGGCAAACAGAATGTGGAACAAACTCTTGATTACTTTTAACGTAGTAGGCACTCTGCTGGATGACAGAGGCCACAGTGAGTCAGTCATCGTCCTTGCCCTTGTGCAGTCTGCAGGGTTCAGGGCAATAAGGCATCAAACTGAGAATTACACACCTAAATATTTAATATACTCCAGATACGCCCTGAAGGAAAAGTATAGGGTGCTGTGTATAACAAGGGACATAACCTAATCAGAAGGTTACTAAACATTACTTCTATGGAAGTAACATTGCCTAAAATCTGAAGGAGCAGGAGATGGTCAGGCCAAGAGTGAGGTGAATAGGGCAAAGGGTGAAGCATGAACAGAAGTCCTTAGATAAAGTGGAGTACAGCGACCTTAAGGAAGAAAGCAGGTGACTGTGACAGGAACAGAGAGTGCAGTGAGAGGCTGTTGTGTTTGAATGACAGCGGAGAGAGAGATCACATGCTGTCATGGAGGGCCTTGCTTGCTGTCATCCGCATTTGGCATTTTTTTCTGAGAGGGGAGAGCAGCTACTGAGGAGTTTCAAACAGGTGAATGATAATCAATTTCTGTTTTTAAAAGATTACCTTGTTATATAGAATAGAAAATGGCTTAGTCTGATGCTTAGCTACCCAGTGGATTTCAGTGAGCAAAAATCATGGTCCTACTGATGTCTCTGACCATTTCTCTCTACACTTTCCAGATAGGTAACCCCAGGGTAGCAGTACAGGAGAGGTGGGCCACGTAGTTCTGGGAAATGCCCTCTTTCGGTGGGTCTTGGCTGTTGACAGGCCAGGCTCCATCAGCAGTGTTTCTATGGGCAGTCATTCACAAGCCTCTGGTGTGTGTGTGAGCCAACTAGATTCTTAGAACTCTAACCTTTTGTTCCAGGGAGGCAGGTGACTTCCTGGAGATATCTTTTTTCTTTTTTTGGCTACTCTTGCCAAACCCCTTGACCTGGAGATGCTCCGCAATTGTTGCAGTCCTGGTAAGGAAGAACCAGTTGCCAGCCACCCCGTGTTCCAGCTGGGCTGTGGCCTCAATTGGGTTCCGTTGATGTTTCTGTACCACTGCCACAGATTGCCAGTGCACCCACGGCTCCTGATGGGGAGAGAGGAAGTCAAATTCCTCAAGTCCTCCCCTGTAATGGTGTTCTTTCTGCCTTGGGGAAGGACTGCTTTGACATGCTCCACAGAAGGAGGTGGCACATGGTGATTTTTAATTTGAGGCAAGTAAGGAGAGATGAATGTTAAAAAAACAAACCCTAAGTTCCCACTGTGACAAATGCTTCAGCTTGACCTTTTCTCCTGTGAAATCTTTGCTTTGCTCCTTGCCATCTGTTCTGAATTTCTGAAAATTTTTGTTCCTTCTCAAACTTTTGGCCAAGTGTCTTCAATATGAAGAATATATTGCAGGAGAGTGTTTGTAAGCCTCTTGGTTGTCACTCCCTGTGGGAGTTCACAGACACTGCAGGCAGTACACCCAAGTCCTCACTGCAGAGAGGACTCTCTTCCATCTGCTCAGCCAGAGAGGTTAAACTTTGGTCAGCCTTCCTTGCCTTTTCTGTGTCTTTTCTCTCACCTTCCCCAGTAGCGGAGGTGTCCTGTTTGGTGCATTGCTGAAGGGAGGGAGTGGCAGCAGGGGAGAGTGGACCAAGGTGAAGGCCAGGAATTGGGTTTTTCTCTGTTTCTCAGCCTCCTAGGACAGTGGAGATTGTAATACATGCCTTGCTTACTTCACAAGGTTCCCCATGAAGATCGAGGCAGGGCCGGTGTCTAGTACAGTCCTAACCTAGAAGTAGCTTTTCCTTAACTTGTGTAGGGCATAAAGGAATTTTTTAAAAGTTTGTTGCCTGGGATTAAAAATCAGGAGATTTTACCTAAAAATCCAGCTTCTACTGGAAATCAAAACACTTGGCAACCCTCAGCCCACATTCCAATATGGCCACAATTGACTGAAGTTGAGAAATGGTTCCCTGTGAACGGGGCATGCACTTTCTGGTTTGCGCGGTAACTACAGCTCCGTAGCAGTGAGCGTGTGTCATCAGACTCCCTGCGTACGTTTTGTTATACAATACCTGGACTGTTTCCCTCTTTTAAATGACCTGTCTGCCCCTGTAGGCATACGGGTTTGTGCCCTTGATCTTAAAAAGATATTCCAGATTTAGAACTTTATGATAAGTCAGGTATCATAGGAGTACAAAGGATTTTGGGGGGGATGAGAATGGAGTTAAGAAGGGAACACCTATATTCATCACATATCTTCTGTGTGCTAAGTGTTTTGCTTGTCATGTAATCCTTCACAAAGCTATGAGATAGATCTCAGTGGCTCTTTAATGTGAGAGGACAAGGTCTCAGAGATTGTGGCGTGCCTGAGCCAAGGTTTGGACCTATCCTGTTGGACTCTACAGGAATGCCATGTGGTCTCAATGTAAAATGGGTGCAGTGCCTCCCCTTTCCAGAAACTGCCCGTGCACATTTGTATTTGCAGGAGGCATGTAGGTAAGGGCTGTTCTCATGACTGGCAGTGTAGTCCCTTTTTTTTTTTTTTGATACTTTTATATAAAGCTACAGAATACTCTTGGTGTGCTTTTTAATTCTCCTTTAAAGCAGAGTTGACACCTCCTTTTTTCTGGCACCTTTTTCAGAATTAATATCTAACAGATAAAAGGAAAGCTATGTGTAGAGAGCTCTACCCGTAAGTACAGTCACTTTTTTATCATGGGTCCATACTTCCTGTAATGCTATGGCTCGCAGGAACTGAGTTTTAACACCACTAATTTAGTTAACACCACTAATTCAACTTCTGCACTTGAGGAAATGAAGGCCAAAGGGATCCAGTAACTTGTCCAGTGTTGCCCTTTCTTTTACATCTTCTAGACAAATTCCACTTTAACTGGGTTCTCCATCTGATTCTTTAGAAAAGCCTCAGAGTGCTATTTTATTTTATGCTCATTTCTCCATAGGTAATTCAAAGAGAAACTGCATTAAGTAAACAGCACTCATTGGGTTAAACCCTATTCTAAAAGAGAAACAAAGTTTGTAGGGTAGAAAAGTGGAAGACAGGAACAGAATATGAATCTGGGGAAGGTTTTCTCATTTTAGTGCCTCAAATCTAGGCCCGATTTTAAAATATCCACAAAAACTTCTTTGGCAGCAAATTCAGAAACCCTGCCTCAGCACCGTGATGGGCTTCTTTATCTCATGGTCTAATCACTCTCATTGTCTGCCCAGCTGTTTCCCATCTCTGTGCACATCACTACTCAGATCATCAATTTGGTGTGCTTTCTTCCCTTCCTGCTCATCTTACTTCCCTCATCCCTCACTTGTCCTTGCTAAGTGGAAGTAACTGACGTCTTGATTCATTTGGAACTGCCCCTGGGGTCTGGTACCATTCAGTATTTGAAATCAAGCCAGGAGAGGTATTACACTTAGTTCTTCAAAAGCCCCATTGCTGCCCTGTCTGGGTGGCTCAGTAGGTTGGAGCATTGTCCCATGCACCAAAAAGGTTGCAGGTTTGATCTCCAGTCAAGGTACATACCTCGGTTGTAGTTGTGATCCCTGGTTCGGGGTGCACACAGGAGGCAACTAATCAATGTTTCTCTCTTACACTGATGTTTCTCTCTCTCTCTCTGTCTCCCCCCTCCTTCCTTCCCCTCTCTCCCTCCCTCCCAAATCAACAAATATATCCTGGAGTAAGGAAAGAAAGGAAGGGTGGGAGGGAGGGAGGAAAGGAGGGAGAGAGGGAGAAAGACCCGTTACTGATATTGAATATCATGCTCAGGCCACTGAGGAGGTTTTGTTTTAAAAGTTTCAGTCATGATAATGGTGTTGATGACTGTGATCTTTTGTTGATGTGAGAGTTGAAAGAGATTTTAGAGATGATATAATCCCCTCTCTGTGTATTACAAATTCTCACTTGCCTTTTTTCAGGAGAGAAGGAGGTACTTCTGTCATCTTTGCATTAGAGGCAGAAGTCCAAGTTATCTCAGTAATTTTATTGGTGGCTCCATGATCCTATGCTTATTAAAGCCTTTTATCACAAAAGTGGTGGGAGCAGGTAATCCCAGGAGTTCAAATGATGAAGGCTCTATAAGGAAATGCAAATTAAAGCCACAAAGAAATATCACTACACACTCATTAGAATGGCTAAAGTAAAAAGACTGACAATACCAAGTGTTGGTGAGGGTATGGAACAACCCAAAGTCTCACATGTGGCATTTGGGTGTATGAAATGGCAATGTGGCAAACTGGTAAGCAGTTTCTTATAAAGCTGAACACACACTTACCATATGACCCAGGCATTCCGTTCCTAAGTATTTACCTAAGAGAAATAAATACCTGTGTCCACAAAAAGGACTTTGATATGGACATTTCATTTATAATATAACCAAAAGCTAGAAATAATTTAGATGTCCTTCAGGTGAATGGGTAAATTAATTGTGAAAAATCTATGTAATGGAATACTAACCTGCAGTTTAAAAAACTGAAATACTGGCACATGTAACAATGAATTTTAGAAATGCTATGCTGAATGAAAGAAGCCAGACACAGGAGTATATACCGTATGGTTCCATTTATTCTAGAGCAAGCAAAATGAATCTATAGGACAGAAAGCAGGCCAGAAGTTATATGAGATGGTGTGAGGAGGGGTAGATGCCTACAAAGAGGACTAAGGAACTGATTGCAGTGATGGATTGATTATGGTGATGGTTGCAAGAGTGTATACAGTTGTGGAAATGCATCAAACTGCGCACTTAAAAGGGTGCATTGTATTATATGTGAAGTTGATTTTAAAAGATCAGGGATCTAGCCTGAACTCTACCACTAACTGAGCTCTGTGTGTCTTATGAAAGGAACTTAATCTCTCTCCAACTCTTTCCTATTGGGAAAATGGGGACAATAGGTAGTTCACCTACCCCATTTAGTTATTGTGGAAATATAAATGAAATCGTGTATGTTGAAATGCCTTTGAGGAAGTGTAAAGTCATATACAAATGCTGGCTGAGGGTTGGGGGGAATATTCCATAAACTCCTCTTTGGGGAAGAATGGCAAGAACTATGATAACCAATATATGATAACTGTGATAACCACTGTATAACTAATATATAGAGTCCAGCACTAATAATGCCCCTTTTTTAATTATAAAATCTTTCATTACAAAATTATAAGCATGTAATCCTGCAACATAACAATAACAGACTTGGGCACACCATATGACATTTTAGGTGGAACGTTCAAGCTGAAACTGTAAATTATTATACCCATATTATTACCCTACCAGTCATACTCAAACAGGCGTTACTTCTGCTAGACTCTGTATATATTCTGGATTTTATTTACAAGTCATCTTTTAACTTTGTGTAATGTTGGCTATGTCACTTTCCTTTTCTGGCCATCAGTAAAATTATGGGGCTAACTAGATTAGAGGTAGAAAACTGTAGGCTCAGAGACTCTCTAAAGCCTCCCAGATGTGTTTTCTTGAGCCCCTACAATGTCATTCTGTCCAACATTAATTTAAACTGTGACTTGTTGCCAGTGTTTAAATCTGAAGATTCCACATAAAGTTTTGGGTGTCCAGTTTATCTTTAGACGTGACTAGATCTGATAAAACTGGATCTGTATTCCTACATGATAACAAGTACTTGGAATTGTATAGTAGCTGTTCCGTTACATGGGCCATACCCTTTAGTTTTCCACAGTCTCCACCACTCTCTGTGGCCTTTTCTATTCTCTGTTGTAACATTAAAAGGAAAGTTAATTCATTTTTGAGTGCCCTTGATATGTTAGGCACTGGTCTAGAACATGACTATGCAGAAGGGAGCCAAGCAGGCAGGATCTCTGTCATAGTGAGTAGAAAGTACACATTCATATCATCAAAAATTAGGAGAACGTTAGACCGAGAGTGCTGCTGTATGTTTTTGGGAAAGTAAGAGAAAACATATTTCTCTGTGGAAGTTAAAAAAAAAATATTCCTACATATCTGATAGACAGAAGTGTGTATGTGCCACAGTTATCTCACCTATTTTACTTGCTTACTTCACGTAATGAGTCAGGTCCTTTTTCCCATTGTGATTCAGTAAATTCATGGATTATTCAAGAAATGCACTCAAGTAAAATCATGGAGATTATTTTCCTGTTTCAAAAATGCCAGCAGACAGAGACTGGCACAGGCTCTACTGAACATTAGCTTTTCTTACCTCTGTTCAAACCATTCCCCACCTCAGCTTTAATTTTTTCATTTAGTCAAGCTCTTGGGATGCAACTCAATCTGAGATGAGCATCTCTACTGGCAGTCTTATAGCTGCCTGCCTTTGTAATGGCCTGAACCCTGGTTAGCTGTGGCTGAGATCCTTATTACCCTGGTCCATGTGGTGGACCTGTACTGAAGAAGTACCTTGAGAGGTGCTATCTCCGCTCTACCTTCTAGTAATGTGCCTCCCCATTTGGTCAACTACATAGTAATAATGGCCAATATTTTAATATTGACAGTCCTACCAGGCTTCGATTTTAATCAAATGATCAAGGAACTCTGACTTAAATGCTGCTCACCTGCAAATAATCTCCTGTATGGGCATAGATACTTAATAACATGGTTCTGTCAATATTAGGTGTAGTGGTTCATTGCTCTGCCTTTAGTTTTATGATGGTCGTGGGCTTTGAGGATCTGGGCTGGCTCTTCTCAGCCAGTTGTGCATGCCTGGATCGAGGGGTAGACGTCTGACACATTTCTTCAGTCCTGGCTGGAAAGGTCATTTTGCTACCTGGTAAAGTACACTGCTCCCATCTGGTGGCAGTTATCTCAAATTACTGCATCACCATCTGAAAGGACAGCTTTGTCCTTTAGTGGTGCCATCATGCCTTGCAGAACTGTAGGAGATAGCCACTCCCAACTTTTGCTCTCCCAACTTTTGGTCTCCAGCACTGTCAGCGGTACTTCACAGTTTTCTTTAACATAAATGAAGTGGGAAGAACATGTTTTTGGATAATTAGAGAGTGACGCTTTTCTGGGTTCTGCCCGTAGTTAGCCATGGGAATCCTAAGCCTCACTAGGTTATTCTGCCCATAAAGCAAAGTGCTCAGACTCAATGTTCTCTAGAAGTACAAAGTCTGTAGTTCAATGATTTTTTTCAAAATTCAAAATATCTGTAAAATGAAAACCACTTTGGTCACAAAACAAGTATGACTATACATTGAAATTTTATAATTCTATCATTTTTCTCAGTTTTACTTGATTATAAGATACATCATGAATTTAATAGCTTTTTGGAGAAAAAGAAAGACATAGCTCTTCATTAAATGTACATATTTATTACAAGAATATGTCAGATATCCTAAAAATTAGAATGTAAAAACATGTGTATCCCGGAATTGAGGGGTGGTGGTGGTGTTGTTTGGTGTGTGTGTGGTAAGACCTCTCTTTGTAAATGCATGTGAGGGCTTAAAAATTTTTTTTAGTAAATACTCAAAATTCTAGAATTACAATGGACAATTGAGCAGTGTAAGTGTACTCTAAAGCAGGGATTCCCAACCCCTGGCTGAGGCCCACGGCCTTTTTAGGCACTGGGCCGCACGGCAGGAGGTGAGCAGCCAGTGAGCAAGCAAACAGCTCCCTGGTGACAAAAAGGTCGGGGACTGCTGCTTTAAAGTATTACAAGAAAATGGAAGATGTTATTGAGATAGAAAGATTAAAGAGATAACAGCTGAAATTAAAGACTTATTCAGGTGATCACTTTATCAGTTATATAAATGTCTAATCATGGGGTTTACACCTGAAACTAATATAGTATTATATATCAACTGTAATTGAAAAAAAAATTTAGAAATAAAATTTAAAAATAAAGATTACATGGTCAATTTCAGTGTTTACCTGAATGCTGAAGACAGGAAATATACAAACGTGGTCTCCAGTAAATCATTTTCAAAGTACACATTGGACCATTTGAACCCATAAAGTATTTTAACACAGAATTATGTATGTATTTTATGAAAACATGCAACAGTGCTTTGTGGTTAAAGCTCTTTTTGGTTTTAAAGAACAGAAACTTACTCGGGCTGACTTAAAAAGAAACAAGTATTGTAAAGATGCAACAGGAAATGCTATGAATGTCCGCAGACAGGTGCTGAAGTGCTGCTGGGCCTCAGGAACTAGACTGACTGTGAGGACCCCAATCCTATCTACGGCCTGAGACCTCTGTAATCACTGCTTATTGCCTTATATTAATTTTGCATGTGGCTACTAGCCCCAATCCAATACCATAACCTCAGCTCAAGTTCCCATACCAATGACCTCTCTCTGCATTCACCTTCATCCAGTTAGTAGTAGCCTTTGTGCAAAACAACCCAGTTCCTTTTTTTTTTTTTTTTTGCACTATGCAGGCTCGATGCACAGGATGATTCAAGCTAAATTATGAAACTACACAAGCAAGCAATGGACTAGGTATCCAGTATAAGTGCCACTTATCCCAAAGCCTCCAACTTGAACAGCTTTGCAGCACCTTATCTAACTGCAACCCCTATTAACAGTCTCACCGAACACCTAATACAGTGTGTGGGGAGTGAGGTCAAGGTAGGAGTTCGAAGGATTTGTAGAACACTAACAAATTCAAAGTGTTAAAAAGTGCCTCAGCTAGTAATTGTTGCCTTAAAGGGAAAAATAACATTGAGCTTCATAGGACTGTAGTTAGAATTAAGTAGGATCTCAAACTGCCTACAATAGTAGTCAGAATGTAGTTTTTTTCCTTTCATCTGTTTGTTTATCTGCTTATTTGTAGGTTCTTTGGAAGATAATGACTGTTGTTCCTTTTTCCTGAGATTGGTGTTTAGGAACAATTTCTCTGATTTCTGCCACCTGATTGCATAAATACCTATGAGTCCTGAGAATCTAAGAATGCATTCTAAGCCAGGCCAGCCTTAGGGCTAGCTGACAGTGGCATCAGCACCATCAACAGTGACAGCAGCCAACATAGTCATCTGCCTGACTTTTTGAACATGACTCAGAAGGGTTTTTATGTTTGTTTCTTTCACAGGTGGATTTGCTATCGTGTTTCTGGTGAGGACAAGCAATGGAATGAAATGTGCCTTGAAACGCATGTTTGTCAACAATGAACATGATCTCCAGGTGTGCAAGAGAGAAATCCAGATAATGGTAAGGCTGCCCCTCGGAATTGAGGCTGCTTATTTAAAGAAAGGGGTGAAGAGTGGAGACTGTGTCCTCTCATGAGAAAGACAAGAGGGGCTCATTCCCTTTCCTGAGGTGGCAGAGAGACCTCTGCCCAGGATGCAAGCAAACAGCATTGGGGTGTAGGATGTTGCTCTTGCCTCGGTCACCCTCAGTTGGAGGGTTGAAAAGAAAGGAGCTTATTGAGAGAACAGATGTATTTTTAGGTTAGAGAAATCATTTGGAGCATTGGGAAAGTTTATTTTACAACATGGTTCCCAGAATTAATTGTGGAGTTTAATCTGGGAATCCTAGCTTTCCAACAAGCCTCTTCTTCTAGTGTTGTCTTCTGTCAGTTACCAATCCCAGTTTTCAAGCCTCTTGAGCTCTTCAGCCTTCGGTGAACATATCTTTCCATACAATTTTACATGGTATATGTAGTTCTTTCCACCTGGAATGCTTTTTCCTTTTTTGACCTAGGAACCTCTTACTCTATGATGTCATTTATAAAAGTCTAAGAACATGCAAAAGTGATCTTTGGTAATAGAAATCAGAAAATGGTTATCTGGCTGTAGGACATTGATTAGAAAAGGGTATGTGGGAACTTTCTGGGCCATAGAAATGTTTTGCGTCTTGTTTTGGATAGTGGTTAATACAGGACTACACAATTATCAGAACTTAGTCGAGCACTTTAAGATCTGTGCATTTTATTTATGTTAGTTATATCTTACATCTTAAAGACTTACTCAACTTTCAAGATATATATTTATAATGTTTAAAGAACAAGTTCTTATCTGCTAGAGGTATTATGATGAAATATTTATGGATAAGATAATATGATGTCTTAAAGTTAATGAGGCAATTTAAAAGAGAAACAAGATTGGCAGTGAACTGATTACGATCGAGGCAAAATGTGGGTATATTTGTTGGGTATATATGTGGGTATATATGTTTGTTGGAGTTGCCTCTCACTTTCACCTCTGTTTAACATTATACATAAAAAAATTTAAATAGTCTGTTAAGCCATTGTGTTTCCACAGTACTTTTGTTAATGCTAGTTATATTGTTTATCTTGTTATCTTATAAATAATTCTGCTATCAGAAAGTAAGTTATTTAAAATCAGAAACTTTATATTCCAGTGCATTGCTTGAAGTAGAGTAGATACTTAATAAACTTTGGATGAAATGAATGTATAAGTAATGGTAATAGCAGATGCATATGTTCATCAAGAGATGATGATTGATTTGTGCTCTGGATTTTAATGCTTTGGTGAAGAGGTCCAAAATACGGATGAGCGTGGCACTGCAGGTATTCCACCAGGCTTTGCTTATCCCTGCCTATCCTTTGTGGATTTGCCCCTTCTATGGTTGTTTAGAGTGACTAGTTGTATTGTAGTTGAACTACTAAAAGAACTCAAAATTTTAGAGAGCCTGGTACTACTTTGGATTCCAGAAAGTTGAAATTATTTGGGGAGGAACTGATGGTAGAAACATGTGTTGCCGTCATCATTGCAAAACAAACAAAACAACCCTAAGGTTGATACACAGACACTCAGGGTCATGTGGATCTGTCCACAAGGCACCAGTGCTCTCCCACCCGCTGCCACACAGTTCCAAGAGACTGTACTCACTGTATTTCCCTCTACCTACCCAGTGGGTTTTCTGGAGGCTTCTTACTACTCCTTCTTCTCCCACTTTGCCCCTTTCTTGCTCAGCTTTCACACTCCATTTCTTATCTTTGCTTCTGCTATTTCCTCTGCCTGGAATGCCCTTCTCATTTATTTTCTGTTGTTAGGAAAGAAATTCCATCCTTGAACTTTCTCCCACTTGTTCATAAACATGTTTGAGGGCTTACTTTGTGCTAGGCAGGCATTGGAGTAGAGGTAATAAGAAAACACAGGCTCTATAGGAACTCACAGATTAATGGTCTTGATTAGTAATTAAATTATGTGGTTTCGCCCTGACTGGGTGGTTCAGATGGTTGGAGTGTTGTCCCCTTCACTAAAAGGTTGTGGGTTCAATCCCTGGTCAGGGCAAGGAAGGAAGGCAGACAACCGATGAATGTTTCTCTCTCACATCGATGTCTATGTCTCTCTCTCTCTCTCTCTCCCCCTCTCTCTCTGTGTCTGTCTTCCCCCCCCACTCCCCATATCAATAAACATCCTCAGATGAGGATTAAAAAAAATTATGTGGGTTCAAGTCCTGGTCCAGCCATGTATCTTTATATTTTTGAACAATTTAAATACTCAAATGGGTGAACTAAACTTGTTACAAAAGACATCTCAAACAGTTCCCCTAGGACTTTTCCTATGCCATTTCAAGGTTCCCAGGCAACCACTTTTAGTTGAGTCATTTGATACATTTCTAACTAACATGCTGATATTGCTAAGTCTTGACTTTTTTTTTTTTTCCATTTTAGGCATTACATACTATGGAGAGTAAAAATTTAGCTTTCATCCTTTGCATGTCCTTTTCCCCAAATACTTGCATTATTCTCATCTTTTCTTCCAAAATAAAAAAGTTTTGGCAATATATTAGTTATATTAATATTATTTTTATTTTGCTGAATCTCCTAGTAGACTATAATTACTGTTCCTTTCTTATATAACTCTCTTTTCCCTGCAGTTAATAATTATCTGGTGTTTTGGGGGGTTTTTTAATCTTAGTTTTCTGCATACTTTTCAGCAATTTAATCCAAAACCTTCCCAAGTTTATGTCATTATTTTAATACTCTTAAACACATTTATTATTCTATTCATTTTTTCTTTTTCAAGAGTTCTGTCTTCTGACTTGATTGAATCTGTATTGGTTGCTGTCTAGTTGGGCGTTCCCTTTGCCTCTCTTTTTTGTTGGACTTACCGACTCATCTTTTGACTTCCTCATTTTTCTGCATTGATTGATAGGATCATATGATTTTTTTTTCTTTTTTAGCCTTAATCATGGTAGATTGTATTGATTAAATCTCAAATATTGAACCAGCCTTGCATCCCCGCAATAATTCCCACTTGGTCAGGTTCCATGTTCTATAATTATTTTTATATATTGTTGAATTCTATATGGTAAGGATTTTTGCATTTATAGTCAGGAAGGATAATGTTCTCTCTCTCATGTGTATATATATTTATACGTATACATATTTTAACTTTTCCTGGTTTTGTTATCAGGGTAATTCTGGCTTCATTACATGGATTGGGAAGTGTTGGCCCTTTACCTCTTATCTGGAAGAGATTTTTGTACGATAGGTATTTATTCTTTAAGCATTTGGTGAAATTCTCCAGTGAAATCATCTGGGCTGCAGGATTTCTTTTTTGGCAGTTATTAAATTTAGTTTCCTTAATAATTATAAGGCTATTCAGATTATTTCATATTAGGTGAGTTGTGATAGTTTGTATTTTTGGGAATTGGTCCATTTCTTTAAATTGTCAGATTTATGCATGTTATATTGGTTGTTAGTAACTCTATAATAATAATTCTCCTGTTATCTCTTGATCTGTGCAGAGTTTGTCATATAGCCCCTGTTTTATTCCTGATATTGTTAATTTGTGTCTTTTCTCTTTGTCAGAAGTTTGCCAATTTTATCAGTGTTTTCAACAACCATCTGTTTGTTTCATTGATTTTCTCTCCTTTTCCATTTTCAATTCCATTGATGATTCTCATACTTATTTCTTTCTGTGTCCTTTGGGTTTATTTTGCTCTTCTTTTCCTTAGGTACTTGAGATGGAAGTTTTGATTATTGATTTGAGACTTTTCCTGTTTTTTATTATATATGTTTGGTGCTATAAATTTCCCTTTCAACACTGCTTTACTTTGATATGTGTATTTTATTTTCTCTTCTGCTATAATTTATTTATTTTTATTTCCCTTGAGACTTCCTCTTGACCCATGGAGTACCTGGAAGTATATTACTTAGATTTTGGTTATTTGGCAATTTTTTCCCTTATTTTTTAGTTATTGATGTCTAGTTTGATTCCATGGTGATTGGAGAACACATTTTATATGATATCACTTCTTTTAAGTTAATCGAAGTTTGTTTTATGACCCAGGATATGGCCTCTCTTGATATATGTTTTGTGGGCACTTGAAAAGAATGTGTATTCTGTAATTAGGTAAAATATTTGATAAATGTTGATTATATCCTGTCAGTTCATGGTCTTGTATTTATTCTTCTATATTTTTGCTGGTTTTTGCCTAGTTGTTCTGTTACTTGTGGAGAGGATTTGTTGAAATCTCCAAATATAATTGCAGTTTGTCTCTTTCAGTTCTATGAATTTCTGCTGCACATATTTTACAGCTCCGTTGTTTGGTGCACATACATTTAGAATTGTTATGTGTTCTTCATGGATTGACTCTCTTATCATTACACAGTGTTCTTCTCTGTCTCTGGCAGTTTTCTTTATTCTGAAGTCTACTTTATCTTTATTAATAAAGCAAATCCTGTTTTACTAGGATTCAAGTTTGCATAGTGTATATTTTTTAATCCTTTTATAATACTTTCAACCTATCTATATTGTTTTATTTTTGAGTGAATTGTTATAGTCAGCAAATAGATGAATCGTACCTTTAAGTCCACTCTGCCAATGCCTGTCTTATAATTAGTGTGTTTAGACCACTTACATTTAATGTAGTTATTATTTTTTTAAATATTTTTTATTATGCTATCATAGTTTTCCCATTTTTTCCCCGTCTATCCCCCCTCCTCCACCCTGCCCCCCTCAACTCTCCAGCATTCCCAACCCCTTAATCCATGTCCATGGGTTGTACCTATAAGTTCTTTGAGTCCTCTGTTTCCCATACCATTTTTTTATCTCTCTCCATCTACCTTATGCCTACTAACCATGCTTCTTCTTCCCTGTACTCTTTCCCCCCTACTCCTCCCTTCTCCCTCCCCACTGAACTCCTTCTGTGTGATGTCCATTTCTCTGATTCTGTTCCTGTTCTGGTGGTTTGCTTACTTTTTGTTTTCATTGTTTTTCTTTTCTTTTAGGTTCATTTGTTGATAGTTGTAAGTCTGTTATCATTTTACTGTTCATATTTTTTATCTTCTCTTTCTTAGATAAGTCCCTTTAATGTTTCATATAATAATGGCTTGGTGATGATGAACTCCTTTAACTTGACCTCATCTGGGAAGCACTTTATGTGCCCTTCTATTTTAAATGAAAGCTTTGCTGGATAGAGTAATCTTGGATGTAGGTCCTTGCCTTTCATGACTTCAAATACTTCTTTCCAGCCCCTTCTTGTATGTAAGGTTTCTTTTGAGAAATCAGCTGATAGTCTAATGGGCACTCCTTTATAGGCAACTCTTTCCTTTTCTCTTGCAGGTTTTAAGATTTTCTCTTTAACTTTAATCTTGGGTAACTTAATGATGATGTGCCTTGGTGTGTTCCCCTTTGGGTCCAACTTCCTTGGGACTCTCTGGGCTTCCTGGACCTTCCTGGAAGTCTATTTCCTTTGCTGGATTGGGGAAGTTTTCCTTCATTATTTGTTCAAATTAGTTTTCATTTTTTTGGTCTTCCTCTTCTCCTTCTGGCACCCCTATAATTTGGATATTGGAAAATTTCGGGTTGTCCCAGAGGTTTGTAAGAGTCTCTTCACTTTTTCGAATTCTCGTCTCTTCATTTTGTTCTGGATGGATGTTTATTTTTTCCTTTTGTTCCAAATTGTTGCTTTGAGTCCTGGTTTTCTTCCTGTCACTGTTGGTTCCCTGAATATTCTGCTTTATATCACTTTGGGTGTCCTTCATTTGTTTTTTCATTTTCAGCCAAGCTCAATCCTATCTGTGAGCATTTTGATAACAGGGCTTTAAATTCTCCATCAGATAGGTTAGTGATCTCCTTGCTTAGCTCTCTTTCTGAGGCTTTACTCTGTTCTTTCATTTGGGCCATATTTTTTTGTCTTGGCACAGCTGATAGGTCATAAGGGAGTGGGGTCTTAGGTAGTCACCAGGGCAGGGCAACCCTCTTTGCTGCACTGTGGGGGAGGGGCCAGAGAGGGTACAGTGTCTCACCAGTCTCTAGTGCACTTTTCAATGGACTCTTGGACTCTCCTGGGAGACTGGGAGCTTCTCCAACCGTGGCAACCACCCTCCCCCACCATAGCCCACAGCCATCTCTGAGTCCCCTTAAGTCAGCCCCTCCCAGGCAGCCTGCTGAGCTGGGCAGCCAGCCCTGCCCCCAAGGCTGTTGCGTTGCTGAGGTTTTTCTGAGCTGGCTGTGTGCTGTGCTGCCTTACCTATCTGGTTGTTCTGGTTGATTTTTTCTTTAACTCATTTGTTGTCAGAGTTCCATGCAGTTTGATTTCCTGGCACTTTTGGTTGTTTATTGATTTCAGATTGGTTGTTATCCTCCTTTTGGTTGTGTGAGGAAGCGAAGGGTCTCTACCGACACCTCCATCTTGGCTGGAACCTTAATGTAGTTATTTGTTAGTCCTAATAAGTTAGCCCTTAATCTCCTATTTTAGTTTTTTCTTTTTGTTCTCTCTGTTTTCCTTTTCCTGTCTTTTTATGGCGATTTGAACTTCTTTTAGAATTCTATTTGAATTTATCTGTAGTGTTTTTGAATGTATCTCTTTGTATGATTTTTTAAAATAGACTTTATTTTTTTAGAGCAGTTTTAGGTTCATACCAAATTGAATGGAAAGTACTGAGAGTCTCCATATACCCCATACCCCCCACGTGCCTAGCCTGTTTAACTATTAACATTAGCACCAGAGTGATACATTTGTTACAATAGTGAAGCTGTCTGACACATCATTATCACCTGGAGTCCCTAATTTACATTAGGGTTCACTTTGGTTCTGTACATTCTCTGGGTTTTAACAAATGTATAATGACATATATGTACCATTTATTATTGTGAGGAATCGTTTTTACTGTCCTAAACGTCCCCTGTGCTCTGCCTCTCATCCTTCCCTCCCACCAACCCCTGGCAGCCACTAATTTTCTTTTTTGCACTGCTGTCATAGTTTTGCTTTTTTCAGAACTTCATGTAGTTGAAATTATTAAGTATGATTCAGTTTGTAGCCTTTTCAGATTGGCTTCTTTCACTTAGTAATATACGTTTAACATTTTCCATGTCTTTTCATGACTTGATAGCTCATTTCTTTTTAGAGCTGAATAATATTTTTTTGTATAGATGTATTACAGTTTATATACCCATTCATCTAGTGAAGGATTTCTTAGTTGCTTCCGAGTTTTAGCCATTACTAATAAAACAGCTATAAACATCTGTGTGCAGGCTTTTGTGTGGGCATAGTTTTCAACTTATTTGGACATTTCATAGATTTTCAGCTTAGCAATTGATATTTCAATTTTTAAGATTTCCTTTTATTTTTCTAATTTAAAATTGTATTTTATTTTAATTTTACCTTGTAAAAATAATTTTACTGTAGTCAAAAATTCATAACCTAAAATTTACCATCTTAATCATTTTTTAAGTACACAGAATTTTTAACTATAAATACAGTGTTTATAGCAGATCTTAGAACTTATCCATCTAGAATAACTGTAACTTTATATCTGCTGAATAGCAACTCCCCATTTTCCCCTTCCTTCAGCCTCTGGCAACCAACCACCCTTCTACTCTCTGCTTCTTTGAGTTTGGCTATTCTATATACCTCATATAAGTGGAATCATACAGCATTTGTCCTTCTGTTCACCTTGTATAATATCCTTAGGGTTCATCTATGTTGTTGAATATGATGATATTTTTTTAAAGGTGGAGTCATATTCCATTGTATGTATATACCACACTCTCTTTAGCCATTACCCATCATTGAACATTAGCTATTGTGGATAACATTGCAATGAACATGGGTGTGTAAATATCTCTTTGAGATCCTGTTTTTAATTTTTTTTGGATATATACAAGTAGTGGAATTGCTGGATAATGTGGTAATTTTTGAGGAATCTCCATATTGTTCCATAGTAGCTGTACCATTTTACATTCCTACCAGCAATGCACAAAAGTTCCAATATATCTGCATCCTCTCCAGCACTTATTTTCTGTTTTGCTTTTTTTTCTAATAGTGACCATCCTTATAAGAATAAGATGATACCTCCTGGTGATTCTGTTTTCATTTCCCTGATGCTTAGTAATGTTGAGCGTCTTTTCATCTTCTTGCATGCTACTTCTTTGTGTAGCTTTTAAGCAGTTATTCTAATTAATATAATATATAGCATGTGTATAATTTATTGGTGTGATTCGTTATTTTACCAATTCAAGTGAAGTATAGAAAACTTATCTGCCAGTCCCTCCCTCAACCTCCCCATTTATAATATATTTATCTTAAATATTTCTTCTATACATGCTTAGGGCCACATCAGTGTTATAGTTATCCATATTTTTTCTTACTGTGTTCATCCTTCCTGGTGTGTCAAGATTTCCATCTACTATGATTTCCTTTTCGCTTAGAGATCTTTCTTCAGCTATTCTTTTAGGGTAGGTCTGCTGGTTATAAATTTAATTAATTTCCTTTCATCTGACAATGTCTTGATTTCCCCTTCATTCCTAAAGGGTATTTTTGCTGAGCATAGGGTTGTAGAACAACAGTTCTTTTCTTTCAGTGCTTAAAAATGCACCACATCCTTCTGGCGTCTGGTTCTGATGAGATATTGACTGTTATTCAAATTGTTTGGTCTCATATAGGTAATATATCATTTTCCTCTGACTGCTTCCTGTATTTTTACTTGTCTTTATTTTCAGAAGTTAGTTATGATGTATCTTGGTGTAGATTCTTTGGGTTTGTTATGTTCGGGATTATTTCAGTTGCTTGAGTTTGTACATTTATGTTTACCTGCCAAATTTTGAAAGTTTTCAGTTACTGTATCTTCAGGTATTTTTGCAGTCCCTCTCCCTTTCTGTTTTCCTTAGGAAATTCTGATCACATGAATGTTAGATCTCTTGTTATAGTTGTGCAGTACCCCGAGGCTTTGTTCTTTGTGTTTTTAATAGATTTTATCCTTTAGAAGTTTTAATTTACAGAAAAGTCAATATGACAATATAGAGAGTTCCATATGCCCTATACCCCATTTCCCCTCATAACATCTTATGTTAGTGTGGTACATTCACAATTTAGTGAACCTGTTTTGTTACATTATTATTAACTGATGTTCATAGTTTATTCATATTTTCTTTGTTTTTATCTAAGATTGTTTTCTCTTCCAGGATCCCATCCTTGATACCACGTTACAGTTAATTTTCTTTTCCTTTGGCTCTTCTTAGTCATGACAGTTTCTCAGACTTTCATCATCTTTAGAAACTGTCAGTTTGGGGGAGTACTGCTCAGATGTTCTGTAGGATGCCCTCTATTCGAATTCATCTGATTTGTTTCATGATTAGACGGGTTATCCTTTTGGAGGAAAACCACAGAGCTAAAGTGCCATTTTTATCACATCTTATCACGGGCTCATAGCATAATCACGATTTTCCCTGTTGGTACTGACTTTGACCCCCTGGTTGAGGTAGTGTTTGTCAGGTTTCCCCCCTGCAAAATGACTCTCCCCCTCTCTCCTTTCTTTCTTTCTTTTGTTTTTTTAGTCATTATAGGCAGCCCAATTTAAGGAGTAGGGATTTATATTTCCCCTTCTTTAAGGTGGTGTTTCTACATAAATCATTTAAAAATTACTTGGAATTCTTCTGCAAAAGAGATTTTGTTTCTTCTCATTTATTTATTTACTTATATCAGTATGGACTCATGCATATTTGTTTTGTTCTCTCTTTTTAAAAAAATACCTATTTGCTTCTTTTGGTTTATATTGGGTAATTCCTTTTGTTTTATATTTCAGCTCTCTGACTCTTTCTGCTGACCCTTTCATACTGTTGCTGACCTTATCTACCGTGCTTTTTGCTTTAATTATTGTACTTTTCAGTTCTAAAATTTCCATTAGGTTCTTTAGTTTTTGGTATTTTTGATGCAACTTCCTGTTTCTTTGGTGAGGCTATTTGTTCATTTGTTTCAAACATGTTTGTAATTGCTGGTTTAAGCATTTTTTCCATAACCACTTTAAAAATGATAGTTTGATAATTCTATCATCTCTGTCATCTCAATATTGGCATCTGTTGATTTTTCTTTTCCATTTAGTTTGAGATCTTCCTAGTTCTTAGGTTGATAAACTTCTGTTTTAACTGGTTTCTGCTCCAGCAGGAGATTGCTGGGGGCTAAGGGGTTGTTCCCTGTCACTACTCAATGGGGACAGCAGTTCAGGTTTCCCACTGGGCCTCTGTTGACACCCAGGACTGTTCCTCATCGCTGTTAGATTGGGGTGGAAGGTCCAGTTCCCAGGAAGCTTCCACTGATGCTTCCTGGTTGGGAGAGTAGGAGGGGCTGGCTATTGCTCTTCACGTGGCCTTCACTGACACCATGAGTTTGGGAGTTGGCCTTGTCACGACTCAGTAGTGGTGAAAGTCTTGGCTGCATGTGGCCTCCTGTGCCACCATCACAGCGTCACTGACCAGGAGCACCCTGGGCCCTATCCCAGAGCCGCTGGATAGAATTTGTTTTTAAACAGAATCACTAGCTGATTCATGTGCATATGAAAGTTAGATTGCACTGCTTAGAATTAGACTCTCAGTGACTTCAAAGATCTATTCACTAAGTACAAGATTAATTCATGAGTAAGACTTAGGAGAGTACATTTGAGTGTAGGCAGGAGGATACCATATTTTGCTGTGTATAATGCGCACCTTTTGCCCAAATCTTTGAGGGAAAAATAAGGATGCGCATTATACATGGATATGATGATTACATACCATAGACACAATAATCCCATGTATAATGTGCACAAAAATGTGGGTGCACATTATACATGACAAAATGCGGTATCTGGTACTTTTTATGTAGTGGAAACTACAAGGGCCCCAGATACCTTGGCCTTCAATAGAACTCCAGGACCTACATAGATATCAGAGAGTTTCCTTTTACTACTACACAGATTTGATGGCTTTTATTTGCCTGTGAATAACTCCTTGAAGAGAGTTATAAAGGAAATTTAGAGTTACAGAGAAAAAAGAGGGAAGGAATAGTGAGGCAGAAGACTTTTTTACAAAGCAACTTTGGGAATATAAAACTAATTTCAGGCCTTTGAACTGCTTTCCTTCATCTTTTAAATTAAGACAAAGCTGAAATTTGGTTGAAAGGGTCTGTATAACTATGGTGTGATTCTAGAAGTAGGCAGCAATAATGTTGACTCATAAAATCAGAAAACATTGAATATTTGAGTGGAGTGTCAAAGGGGCTTAATATTCCTCTTTGGAAACTTAGTATATAGAAATAAACGTGAGCTCTATGAGAATCAGGAATTTGCAGCCATCGTGCTGACATTGCAAGGAAGGGTGGCTTGAGCAAATGATATATAGGGAAGTTGTTATATGTAATACTCATTTTTAAGTGAATGATATTATTGATGTGCAAATTAGAATGTTCTTTGTTTTCTTGAACATAAATATAAAGATTTTTAGATATGTATTTAGGAATTGAGTCTTCCATTTTCTTATAAGGTCTTAAGATTCCTAAATAGGAATTCTGCTGCAGGAATCTTGAAGCTAGGGATAGAAGACTGTTCTGTGCTACAGGTGTCATCAATTCAGATCCCAGATAAACTTGAAATTTGTGATAATCTATAGGATCTGGGTTGAAGGGCTGATTTTCAAATGCTAGCTTTTTTGTGTACTTGTAAAAAAAGTTTTTCAGTGCTTCAAGCAGTTAAATATGAAAGTTAATGAGCTAAACTATAAAGCACTTTAGATATCTATTTAATAAAGTAGGTTTTCTAATAACATATTTGTTAGTACTTTATTAATCTTGTTTAATGTTAATTTAAAAATAAAGTTTGAAATGACAACACAATCTATTTAAGCTTACCACTATTTAAATCATGTAATATAAACTGATCTGGTCTATAGTTTAACTGAACATTCCCCACCCACCTAAAACTCAGGTTTTGACTTACATTCACCATATAGACTTTTCCCCCAATACTCCAAATACTAATTGTAGCAAAGGGTATCAAAGCATCTTTCTGACCTCCTGTCTTTTCCTGAGTAAACAGGTGGTAACTGAGAGGTGCCCCCCACTGGCCCCTCGTGGGTTCCATCCTTTACCTGTACATTCAGTCTGTTCTGTAAGCTTGGGCCTGGTCTGTAGCAAGCAGAGCCCGGCTCTTCCTGGCCGGCTGTGAACACGCTTAGCACACACTGCAGATGGCTCGTCAAAACACCAGAAATAATCATGCACAGAAACAGTTTTCTGTAGGGAAGTAAGGAAGGGAGTGGCCACTCTCCAAGTTGGTGAGCGCCTGGTTAACTCCCTAGTGGGGAGAGCCCTGTTTCTTTGTCCCAGTGGGTTTTATTCTTGAATACCTATACAGTTTGCAAATCACAAGTAGTTAGCTTTTTGAAAGGTGCTAGCAGATTTTCTACTGGGATGCTAAGCCAGAGATTTTGGGATTTTATCATTTAAAAAGACTACAGGACTTAAAGCTTAGATCTGTTTCCTGCCCGTGACTTCATATTCTAATTAAAGAGCATCCTCCAGCAAGCAGATCTCACAGGGTCTTTCATATTCTATATCTTAGGCCTGATTACCCCGGGGGTCCACTGTCTCCAGTCTGAGCTGCCTCTTTGGCTGTTTGCTAAGCCCTGAGAAGGGCTGGAGACAGAGGCAGCAAGGAGACTTGGATTTCTCATATCTAAGTACAAAGACTCAGGCTTAAGAGGGGGCAGGGGTTGATGATCACCCCTTCCTTTCCACAGCCCCTTCATTTATTTCCACAGTCTCGTGAGTCTTATTCCACAGGCCTAATTGAGACCTGCCCCTGTCTTAGGTTGCTCCTCCCTGAGGAGTCTTACCCATCATTGGTAACTGATCTAGCATTAGAGGCCAGGCACAGAACAGGTAGCGTTCATGCCAGGGGAATAAGTTTTGTCTCCTTAGTGGCTCCTGATCCGGAGGTCTCTCACTCAGCCTAAGTCACAGAGGGTCACAGCTTCCTGAGACCAGGCAGGGCGGTCCTCAACACTGGTCTTTTATCTAAAGCCAGGGAAAGCTGGAACATCCTTTGACCTGTAGCTGCTGAGAACTGATGCCAGTCTCAATTTGCAGTAAGGTTTTCTCTTGACCTTTTCTACATTTTACAACCATTCAAACAGATCTGTCTCTGTCATTTATAAGCCAGTGATGTTTTACTCTAAAATCTGAGATATTGCTGCATTGAGTCATTAAAAGTTATGGTCTCCCTCCAAAGAGGTGGTCTTTTCTGGTGGATATTTCCCAGGACCTCTGCAGAGACAAAGTGAACAGGAATTTGCGCTTGAACTCATCAGCAAACATCTTGGCAAACTGCTCTAGGGTGCCATTTACAGATGTCACTTACCTAGTTTGGGTCCTCTAATAGCACTTAACTTCCTCTTGGCTCTACCAAATGGGTTTTTTTTTCCTTGTAGATTCTTTATTATTCCTCTTGGCGTGATACAAAGTCACAAGCAACATTGCTAATTCTTTTTCAAAGAGTTAAGTGTAGGAATATTAGTCTTTCCTCCTTGTGGACATTTGGAACACATGGTCTTCTGCCCCATTTTGGTTTCCAAAAACTTCTCTCCAGTTCTCCATGTTTCCAGGACTGTGTAAATGGAAACAAGTTCTAGAAGAGTTGATAATAATACTGAAAAACAGGTGGAATAATAGTTCTGCAAAACATGAGTCCTAAAGTCACATTCTGTTTGGAGAAACTTGAACTCTAGAGACTGCTTTTCTGCCTCATTATCTCTCTTGTCTGTTATATCCAAAGCAGTTATTCTAAGACTTTTCTCTCGTCAAGCTTCTTTCTCATTCCCTTATACTTGGAGATGATTTTGCTTTCTACCAAAAACAGAACAGTAGATCTGAACTCACTCATATTCTCTTTCCCCAGCCTTAAACCAATATGCATATCCATTTTTATTTCTTCCTGCTTTCCAGGCAAGAAATGTCTTTCTAACACCAGTCCCTGTAGCAGTGCTCTGAATCTCCACTTCTACCTACGGGACTTGGTTCCATCAATTATCGCAGCCTTAATGCCTTCTTCTGCTCCTTCCACTGGCCATTGCTCAATTATTTCCCATCATAAAAATTCTTTTCCTCACTACTGCTTCTCTCTTAAGCACAAAATGTTCTGAAAGAGTAACATGTAGTCACTGACCCTGCATATTCAATTCCCATTCTGTGCAAGTCCAGTTCCATTCTCACCTCCACTCCATTCTTTCTCTGAAGCTGTTCTTGCATAGGTCACATTTCCACCTTTGGTCTACTTTCTGAGGCAATAGTCATTCTTTTTTTTTTTTTTTTTTAAGATTTTATTTATTTATTTTTAGAGAGGGAAGGGAGGGGGAGAGAGAGAGAGAAAGATCAATGTGCAGTTGCTGGGAGACATGGCCTGCAACCTAGGCATGTGCCCTGACTGGGAATCGAACCTGGGATGCCTGGTTCGCAGCCCGCGCTCAATCCACTGAGCTACACCAGCCAGGGCGCAATAGTCATTCTTAATCTTTCACTCAGAGGAACATTCTAATGACTTCTAACTTTGATACTCTGGGTCCAGTTGTGTTCATTTGATATTATGAGGCTTTGTCTTGTTTTGATATGTGATTTCAGATTGAAAGAGACTTTATTACTATAAACAGTAAAATCTCTAGTTAGTGTGGTGATCGTTACTGTTCTGTGGTCCAAACTGACAAATTTGTGTGATGCAGACTCCAGCCAGCAGAATCCCTGAGTTGTGGCTGTGACAAACAAATTCACACGGACTGCAGAAGTCCTGCGGAGAAAAAGGGATGGCATGGCCACTCTGAGAGTGCCCCGGCCCCTGCCTGGACAGGCCTTTATTGCTTTTCTGGGTACATTACATGGAAGATGGTCCTCATTTACTATGCACAGGTTCACTGTAGGTGATTACCTTTTACAGAAAACAAAGGAAAGAATGTTGCTAATTAGTTCAAAGAAAAGGATGTTGCAGATATAAGGGGAAAAGTGGTTGAACTGGTTACACTCCATACTTGAGAAGTTTAGCACAGACTTTAGGAAGTTACTTTAAAGATATGCAGTAAACATTTGCTGCCTCAATTCAGGGTGAAGGAGTTTTAGCAACAGCAAGCCTCAAAGCAGCCTAGGTACAATGCAGGCCTGATTCTCCACAGGAAATCCAGGGGTCTGGGTCCTGTGCGCTGACTTGCTCCCACCGGTTTTCTGAATCAGGGGCTGGGCTGCATTCACCACTGCTACATGGATAGGTTCCGTATAGTGATTCTTATAGAACACTATTTTCCACATTCTCCATGCCCCATTTTATGAAACCAAAGTAAAATATTAAAACTAGTTAATGATGTACTTGACAAAAGTCCTATTACCCAGCTGGCTCACTTTTTGTTCACTAACGACTTTGGAGTTTGAATATCATCATTACACAGATTGCCTCTCTGGCAATAACAGTACCAGGGTGAGTGGCCACTTCTAGTGCTCATGTGTCATGTGGACACAAATAAATTCCCCACGCAGCCCTGACAGATCATATGCAGTTCCAACCAGAGAGGCTGAAACACGACCCATCTTCCCTATATCTTAGCTGGTTGGATTGAAGGGCTTAATTACAAGCAAAATTCTACTGTAGTCCTTTCAAAAGTTTGTAAATCAGTTATTCTTTTCATGTAGTTCCTAAAGGTAAAAAAATAGTATGAACAGTTTAAAAGTCAAGTTGAATTCACGTGTGTCCTATAACCAGGAAAAAAACCGTCACTTTGACTTTCACATGTTTAAATAGTTCATACTTTTTCTCTCCTCTTAGCCCCTCTGCTATGTTTCTAGAGATGTGGGTCTTTGCTTCTGGTTTGCATGGATTACTAATGCAGTGAGCAGGTAGTCACCCTGTGTCCCTTTGGTTCTAGAATTTAGTTCACATGAGTGCTATGGTTTAGTAGGGTTTCAGAATTGCTATTGAAGATCTGGCCATGAATCTTAGAGACCACTGGAGGTCTGCTGTTGACCCTGCCCCCTTAGTCTCTGTGTATTTAAATTATCTGTGCTAACGAAACTGACTGACTCATTGTGTCAGTGTAACTGACAATATTTCAACTCTTCTTTACAGAGGGACTTGTCAGGACACAAGAACATTGTGGGTTACATTGATTCTAGTATCAACAATGTGAGTAGTGGTGACGTATGGGAAGTGCTCATTCTGATGGACTTCTGTAGGGGTGAGTATATGGACCATACTTTAAGCTCTCATTTCACTGGCACTTTTATTGTCAAAGCCATGATGATCATTTCAGTTATCACACTGTACCCTAATGTATATTGTTCTAGTTTTAAAGACTGGAAAACTAAGAGGCTAAAAGATACAGCGTTTGCTGTCGCTTCTTGGTTATTGTGATAATGGCAAGGATCAGTGACACAAGCAGTTCGAAGTGGTGCATAATACAAACTCCATTTATACTGGGTTTAGGAAGGTTTGGTGCTTATGTGTGGAAGAGAATGTATCAGAATGAGAATGAATGTGTTGTGATGCTTTAAAACAAATAACGGAGGCTCATAATAAAGACCCAATTCCAGATGAACTAAGAAAACATTTCAGCTTCCCTACTCCCTCACTCCTGCGTTCTGTTCTCCACCCACACCTCCATCCTTGTAATGGCGTGAAAGAACCCTTTCTAACTAATGGAAGCGGTGACCGTCCTCCTCTTGCTCAAGAGCCATAATTGCCGATAAGGCAGCATTCAAACCATGCTGCTCTTAACAGTGGAGTTAAGTAGTTGAAAGCCTGGAGTTTCAAGCAACAGTTACCTTGAGAAATCCATGTAGCATGGATTTACTCAGAGTTAACTGCATTTCATACAACCATTGTTTGAAGGTTTGACCTTTTTTTGGCCTAAGCAGCTGCCACTTACAAGCTTGGGTCATTGTCTCACTATTTTGTAGTCAGCCTACTTCCAGTAACGTTTTTCTTGCCTTAAGATACTGTGCATAGCCCTGGCTGGCGTAGCTCAGTGGATTGAGCGCGGGCTGCGAACCAAAGTATCGCAGGTTCAATTCCCAGTCAGGGCACATGCCTGGGTTGCAGGCCATGGCCCCCAGCAACCACACATTCATGTTTCTCTCTCTCTCTCTTTCTCCCTCCCTTCCCTCTCTAAAAATAAATAAATAAAATCTTTAAAAAAAAAAAAAGATACTGTGCATAGACTAAATATGTTGCTAATGCCCAAAATGTTCATGTTAACCAATAATTTCAGCCTTTACTATAAAACCTGTTACCTGATTTTTTAAATACTGTAAACTTTGAACCTGACAGTTTGTTTCCTTCTGCCCATTCTTTTTTGGACAGTAAAATGTTTAGAGATGAGGCAGTAGGAGTATCTGGGGATCTGGCTAATTTCGTAAATGCAGCCATTAGTCTTTTGGTCCTGGAGGTTAAGTGTTAGTATAGCATTTCTACAGACCTGGCAGCAAGTGGTGAATCCAGGGAAACCAGGCTGTTCCTAAAGTACGGACTATAAAGCTGTCTTCTTCCTTCTCCTAAGGTCTGTTGTGCTGTTGGATTCTTACTAAAAGATATAGCAAGTTGAACCTGTAGTCTTGTGTCTAACACAGCGGGAGCAGTGTAACTGGGCAACTAGAGCAGGACCATATTGTCAGTTCTAATACTAATCTTGAAGACATAATGAGGGCAGCTCTTGTCTGTGTGCTTTAGGAAGCACTGGAACCTGTTTAGGAAGCATAGGAAACTGTTTTTGACACATTAGAAGAAGCACTGGATTGTAAGAGAACAAGTCCCAGGCTGAAAATCAAGACAGCTGGGTTTTAGTCCTAACTCAACCAGCGATCGGCTCTGTTACCTTTGTCCAAGTTGCTGCTTTGTGGAGAACCATTCATTCTCTTGGGTAAGAGATGTATCTGAATGTTTATAATCTCTCCTTCACTCTGCACCCCCTTAGGGGGCCAGGTGGTCAACCTGATGAACCAGCGCCTACAAACGGGCTTTACAGAGAATGAAGTGCTCCAGATATTTTGTGACACCTGTGAAGCTGTTGCCCGCCTCCATCAGTGCAAAACTCCTATTATTCACCGTGACCTGAAGGTAACAGACCACACTGTTTCATTGTTTGTTCTTACAGAGTATTTTCTCTCTGCCCCAGGACTGGGGCAGATACTAGGGGGATGTGAGAGAGTTTAAGCCCCAAATTCTCAGCTTGTGTTCTGTATGGGAAGAGAAGGTACAAGGGAAGGAAAGATATAATGGTACAGTACAAGTATCAGTTTTATTACTTAAGTAGTTTCCAGAAATTCTTCCTAATCATCAAATGCCTGAACACATATTGTTTTTGTTTTTCCTGATACACTCCCAAATTCACTTTCCTGGGGGTCATGAAAAGTAATATCTAGTTTCAATAGCTGATAAACTATAGTCTTTAAAGTCTGTTTCTTATTTTACAAAATCTGCTAATAGATTAATTTTAATATTTGTCCTACCAATTGCCAACCCCTCCCACTGGGCTGTTCATATTATAGTCGCTTGACGATGTTTGTTGAATGCACTTGGCACCCAGTTAAGATTTGTTAGCGTGTGCGGAGCACGAGCTGTGTGCCACGCACTCTACCAGACACTCTAGGTACACTGTCTCTTTGGAGAGAGGCTTTTTTTACACTTTACAGTTGAGGACACTCAGGAGCAGAGAAGTTATGTGGCTTGCCTGAGGTCATGTAACTGGGAAGGAGCAGTACCAGAATTTGACTCTTGCTCTTCTGACTCTAAAGTGTAGTCTGTTTGTATCACACCTGTGTTCCCAGAAGTGTGCTTCGTGGCTAATAACTTGCGTCGGCACCCCCTAGTGTGCTTGTTGAACGTAGGTTGCTGGGTTCCACACTGAATCTGTTGGGCTATAATTTTGGTGGCGGTGTCATGGAGGCCCAGGAGTCATAGCTGAATAAGCACCCCGAGTGGTTGTTGTATATTCTAAAGCTTGAGAATCACAGCAATATACTGGCATTTTTGTTTGGGCTTTTTAAAAAGCTTTTTAAAAAATTGAGACATAATTCACAAACCATAGAATTCACTCTTTTGAAGTGTACAATTTAGTGGCTTTTGGTATTCACATGGCTATGCAGCCATCCCCACTGTCTCATCTCAGACCATTTCATCACCTCCCAAAGAAATCCTGCGTCCAGTAGCACTCACTTCTCATTCCCCGGTTCTCCAACCCTGGGCAGCCACTGATCGATTTTCTATTGCTTGTTCTGGACGTTTCATGTAAATGGGCTCATACAGCCTATGAGCTCTTGTGTCTGATTGCTTTCACCTAGAATAATGTTTTCAGGGTTCATCTGTGTGATAGCATGTGTCAGTACTTCTTTCCTTTTTATGGCAGAATATTCCATTGTGTGAATGTACCACACTTTTCTTTTCCATTCATCAGCTGATGGACAGTTGAACTGTTTCTACTTTGACTGTTATGAATAAAGCTACTATGAACAACCATGTGCTAGTTTTCATGTATGCATATGTTTTTAGTTCTGTTGGGTGTATACCAAGGCATAGATTTGCTGCATCATGTGGTAACTTTGGTTAACTTTTTGACAAATTGCCAAACTGTTTTCCAAAGTGACTGCACCTTTATATCCCATGAACAATATACGAGGATTCTAATTTCTGCACATCCTCACCAGTGCTTGTTATTGTCCTTTTTAATTCTAGCCATGTGCAGTGGGTATGAAGTGGTACACACATACTAGCTTTTCTGTACTAAAGCAGTTAGCTTTCAGGAAGATAGGTATTGGTATTTAACTCCATCAGCCTTAGAAATCCTTCTGCCCACAGCCAACCCTTTTGCTGAACAGAAAAAGGAGAATGCATCTCAGTAAATATTATGAGCCCAGCACAGTATGAGTACATAATTCTGTAAAGATATAATATGGTTCCTACTCTCAAGATGTTTTAAGTGTTGGTAAAAGGATATAAATGAAACATTTAGATCTGAAACAGAAATAGGCAAAATATAAAACTTTATAGAACGAAGTGATGAATACAACAAAATCAAGTGACGTAATATATGATCAGATAGTGAGATCAGGGAAATGATGGTTGAAATCTTATAGAAAAGTGGAATTTTGAAGTAGTAGTGGGATGTGGGTCACTACTTCACAACTTCAAGAGAAGTTGAAGGACATTTCAGTCAGAGTATAGCACCCAAGGGCTGTCTAGAGAAGGGAAGGAACCACAAGGCATTTGAGCAAGGAGAGGTAGTTAAAGCCCCAGGACATGGCACATTGCAGACCAAGCTACAAGCCAGTGCTCTGGGTGTGTATGGACATTTTAAGTGTTGCCTTTAGTGATGAGTAAAATCCTTAGACCTGTTAGTATATATTCTGAAATAAACAGTGGTATCAACATTTTAGGAGCTGACCTCGGTCCCTGTTGCCTGCCTTGGAAAAGAGTTTGTGGGGGACAAAAAGTAGGGGAGAAGCATGGCTGGGCCACACCAGCACTGGTCTGTGAGTGTGGGGACTTTTTCTGTGACCTGTATGAGCTCCAGCCTCTCTGTAGCCCCATTTTCTCCCCATGTCTGATGGGGTTCAGTTTCATATTAGAGTTCATTCTGTACCACTCACAGAGTTACCTGTACTGATGGAATTATAAGTGCTGTGAGAGATGAACATGATGGCATCCTTCATATTGCTGGATGCAAAGGACACTTCTTAGTCCCTGTCTTATTCTCCCGCTGTGGCCTTTGACTCCTTTGTGACTGTCTCCTCCCTTGACCTCCATGAGAGCATGCTCTACCTGGCTCCTCTTCACGCTTCCTGGTTACTCCTCTAAACACAGCTTGTAAGCCTCAGTTTCTCATCTGTGAAGTGGAGACCACAGTGCCAGCTTTGTTAGGGTTGTGGTAAGGTTAAATGAGAGCGCACATGTCACTGTCCAGGCATGGAGTGGACACAAGGGAAGGAAGCAGAGAAGGGTCTTTGAGCATCCTTAGAGAGTGCTGTTCCCATGTTCTTAAACAAAATCTTTCTTTATCTTAACTTTTTAAGCATTTATTGGATTAAATGAGGACAAAATGATCATTTTATACCCATAAATAATACCTATCCAGTTTACATATTCCCAGCATATGAATGCCCTGTGGTGTTGTTCACAGTGCTGGTGTGAGGTGGTAGCTAAGTGTTACCCAGTGATGGGAACCTACAGAGCCAGAACCTACAGTGAAGTTACAGAGCCATTGTCTTGCCTGGGGACGTGGAGTAGGTCAGTGCTTGGGCTCAGGCAGCAGGAGCCCCAGACTCTTCCTTCATGGCACTGAAGAGCCCCTGAGCTGTCTCAGCAGAGGAACTCGGAGCCAACTGGAATCGGAGGGTGAGGCCTTGATGTGAGTGAGAGGCTGCCACACGTGGTTCCCAGCCAGCCCCCAGCCCTGCCCACTCCTTGGTGTTTCTAAGAGGCAGTGTAGCACTGGGAGCTCTGTAGTTGTGTTGTAATCAATATTGAAGACTAGCAGGCATGCTGCCAGATAGCCAGCAGTGGTTCAGGGGGGCTTTGTTTCCCTTTCTTTTCTACCCTGGAAATAGGGAGTGTGAATAGGGGCCCTGGGAGGAGGTCTCATTGTGATTGTCCTAGAGGAGTCCTGTTGCTGTTGATTTTAGTCACTGACTACTGGTTGTTTTGATTGAAGCTTTCCACAGCTTCACTTGGTGCCACCTGAATGCTTTCATTAGCATGTTAGATTTTGTTGATTCCTACTAGTATGTGCATGGTGAGCAGTCACATTTGCCTGCCACCACCAGCTTTCTAAGGCATGAGCAAAGTCCCCATATACCTCTCGTTTGCCTTGGCTGTGTCTTGTTTGTCCTGGCTGTGTCATTGTATCGCATAGCCTAGGCCACTCTGAGTTCTTGGTCACTGCTGGAACCAGCCACCTCAGTCCTAGTGACAGCCAGAGCCAAGAAGTTCTTTATTCTCCTGTTGCCCAGAGAAGTGCTGGTTGCTGGTCATCTGGTTGCTTCTCTGTGAGCAGGATTTCCATGTGGTGAGGAGACACCATTATGAATAAAAGTCAGTGGGACTCGGGAAAGAGCACAGGCCAGGCCAGCTGTGGGCCCCCATGTTGACTCAGTGCCGCCCTGTGTGGGGGTCTGCTGTTCACATGCAGAACTGAAAAAAATGCCTCTTGTTCTGCCTGGTTGTGCTTTCAAATTACATATTAGGAAACACGCTGACATTGATCCTGGTCCTTTAGGTCCTTTTTATATTCTAAAAATAATCATAACAGAAGTTCTGTTCCTTATTGAAGAGCCTTCCTCAAATATATTAACATTTTATTTCCCCCATTTAAAAAATTCTATTTCTCCAAGGAATGGCAGAAATTATTACTACAGATCATGGGGTTATAGACCCGGGAAGCTCACCTAAGCCAGCCCTCTCCTTTGAGTAATCAGGTGACCTCTGTCCAGAACAGTTGTAACCTGCACAGCTAATTCAGTGATCCACCCAGAGAATGAAGGCTGAGGTTTTTCACTCCCATTTTGGTTTTTGTTTGTTTGGTTTTGCTGTGTCGTACCATGGTGTCTTTCCCAGCACTTAAGAAAAGGGGAAAAGGGTTGAGACTTAAGTGCATTCAGATTGAAAAAGTCATGAATGTCTTATCTTTTGTCAGAAAAGAGATTTGGATCTCATGAAGTACAATAGGCTGAAGATTCTTGTCCTATTTTTAGAATCACAGATTTGAAAACCTACATTCATCTAATCCTCCAGAATTTCCAGTGGTAATAAATTCTGATTGAAATGCCTGAATGCCATATATGTTTGAAATAATGTCAAGACGTAGAGGTCAGTAGGAGGTGGCTTTCCAGACCTTCTAGCTAAGCAGAGTTTGGGAGTGACAACTTTAATAACACTCTTAAGCCAAGGGGTTGGGAAGTAGTTAGCAGTATTAGACTCTCAGAGAGCCAAATAACTTGAGGATTGTAAGCAATGGAAACCAATGTTAAGCTTACATCCTAAAAGGGGCATTGCAAAAAACAAAGTCACTGCGCAAATTCTCTGAAGCTTTCAGAAGATTGTGTCAATATTCTGTTGGTTCTTTTCCTTCCTAATCTCATTTAACCTCCCTTGGCCCTAGTCTAGACCTGGCTCTCTTCACCTCACACCTGGATGATTGCACCTGCACTCATATCTGCTTTCTTTTTCTCCCTCCTCTGTCACCATGCTGGCCTTCCTAAAACACTTCTTCTCATCTGCTGCTGACTGTTAAAAATGCTGAGTGGCTCCCTAGTGACCTTATTCAGTTTGCCCTCTGTCTGCTTCTCTGGTCTCCCATCTTCTGCTTCCATCTCTTTGTCCAGGCTGAACTGCCCGTGTTCCTTAACTGTATAATGCACATCAGTGCAGTGGGTGATACAGCCTGACCCAAATCCTGCTCTTCCAGGCTTGTGACTTAACATATGTTAGGTAAATTGACTCTGTTTTCTCATCTGTTAAGTGGGGACAAAAAGGCTTTTTAAGGATTCCATGAAATACTACAGGTAAAAGGGTGTGGGGCAGCATCTAGCATGTAGTAAGTGCTATTAGTTGCTGATACTGTTGTTATTACTACTCCTGCCTCTGTGCCTTTGTTCCGGTTACTAGTTTCACTTATCTAAGGCCTTCACTCCTCCAGGGCCCAGCCTTCTCATCTTCCTATTCATAAGAACGTAAGCCCATAGTATGTCCAGTCCCACATTTCCAGTTTTCTTTGCAGTACCAGGGCAGTGTTGTTCCCACCACAGTGGCCTCCCTCTCTGCTTTGGACACCTCAGCATGCTCCCACCTCTCGGCACCTGTGTGTTGGCTACTTGCTGCTTGGAGTGCTCTTCCCTCAGGTGGTCCATGGCTGCCCCTCCTTCATTTTGGTCTCTGCTCCTCACCTGAGTGACTGTGCTAGTTACGGTAGCATCCCTCTTCACCGTACATGTATTTAACCTGCTGGGGTTTTTTAATAACATTTACTACCATGGTGCAATTATTTTCTTACTATCCTCAACTGGATACTAGGCTCCATGAGAGGATAAACTTTGATTTGTTCATAGTCTTATCCCCAAAACCTTGAAAAGTACTTGACATATATACAAATTCAAGTGTGTTTCTTTAATAAATGAATGGTAATAACAAGTTATATTTATGTAGGGAGATGGACAGTTCACATCCATGTACATTCTCTTTCTTGCTTCATAACAACAGGGATATAAATATTATCAACTTTAGTTTGCAAATGAGAAATAAGCTCAAAGAGCTTTAAAGATATGTCCAATATCAAGCATCTATAATACAGTCTGAGGTTCTCTGAACCCCAAATCCAGTGTGGTTGCTAGTGCTGTGCTCTGTGTTAAGCGTTTGGATGGTGACGGTGCTGCCGATGATGGAGGGCAGAGGAGGCTTTCACAGGTGTCACAAGTCACAGGATCAGACTGCTGCCGAGTGATTTCACCTTCATAATCTCTTTTGATTCTCCTTGCAGAGTCGCAGAGCAGGGATTATTGTTTTTACCTGCATTGATATTTCTGGCTCTCTTGTCTACTTTTGTACACATCCTTAATGTTTAACTGGTTTTCCTGTAAATATAGTATTATATAATACTAGCTTTGTGCCTAGGAGGGAGGCAAGCTGAGGTGAACCAGATTGGATATAGTGTGACTCCTGAGTGCTGCAACTCTACAGGTAACCAGAAACATCAGCCTAGTTTTTAGGATAGGGAGAATAAAAACACCAGTGGCTTGTCTTTATGCTGTTCTTTGTCTACTTGATACTTCTCCAATCCCCACCTGCCAAGAGTGATTTCGGTCCCTAGAACTACCTTGCCTGCATTTTGATGTGAATTAACTTTTCAGTTTTCTAGATTATACATTCCAGCATTAGAAGTATAGAAACTGATTTGGGAAGCTACTGCACACATACAATAGGAGAAGCATGTTTTTGCATGAGCTCTGTAAGATACATGAGGCCAGGAGGGAAGATTGTTGCAGAATGATGCTGTATAAGGAATCTATAGGTACCTATATGCATAAAATACTGGACCAGATATAATATAATTACCCAGACCAAAGGTTGGCAAACTTTTCTGCAAAGGACCAGGTAGTAAAATTTTAGGTTTGTTGCCCATACAGTCTCTGTATCAACTGCTCAGCTATGCTATTGGAATTTGAAAGCAGCCACAGAATAGACAAAGGAAATGCCTTGGTTTGGCATGAAGGTCTTACTTTCTTGACCCCTCCTAGTAACATTAAATTCTGTAGATTTTGTAGGGTGGCCATGGAAGATTTTACTGGGAGTTAGGGCTTGAGCAAGAGTTTGAAGAATGGCGAGGATTTGACTGGTGGAGAGGGAGCAGCTGAATAAAGGACAAACTAGGCAATGTAGGCATGCTTAGGAGACATGAGCAAATCGTCCTGACCAGTATTTATACACTTGGTTCCTCATTGACTAGATTCCTATTATAGGGCATTTCTGAACCTAACGAACTAGGGTAGTTCTGTTCTTCAGCTGGTGTCCAGTACATTAGGCGAGTGTAGTCCTCTCCCCTACCAGGACTGGAGGGTGGGGATGGGAGTCTTGAGTCATTGTCCTGCTTCTAACCTGCTTTCCACCTGTCCTTCAGAGATTTAGGTTCACTTCGTGGCTTTACCACTGTGAGTCTCACTTTCCCATCTGTAAACGGGATATTATTATATTGTTGTTATGAGGGTTGAGTGAGATAATCCATGTAAAATGCTGAGTACACTAGCACTCCTAATAGTAAAAGTTCAGTAAGTGGTAGAAGTTGTTTTTATAACCAATAGATTGGAAACACTAGTGTTGCTTTGTTGGAATTATTTTAAGTTTTTAAAGTGAATATGTATGTTCAGGATGGTTTGAGTAAAGGTGGGGGTCATAGAAAGCATTCTAGACTGAAAGAACATGACAAAAGGTCCAAAGATTTGGAAGTTTTCAATATGAGGACTTTTTCTGCAGAGGTGAGAAATGTCGCTAGAAATAGAAACAGAAAAATGAGACTTTTGCCTCCTTGTTGTGGAGTCCCCTCTTTCTGCCCCCTCCACTCTCATGTTCCCTGGTAGCGTGCGTCATGTTTTGTTCCACTTGGGGGTGAGCCCTGTTGATATACTTGGAGGAGAATAACTTTCCTGTGCACATGATTATCAGAAATGAAGTATTTTGTTTATGTAAATGAGAACCAAAATTTCACACACATTATTAAATGACATCCTGGAATGGATGGGTGGGGAATGTTTTTCAGGTTGAAAATATCCTCTTGCATGACCGAGGCCACTACGTCTTGTGTGACTTCGGAAGTGCCACCAACAAATTCCAGAATCCACAAACTGAAGGAGTCAATGCGGTAGAAGATGAGATTAAGAAGTAAGCTTTTCCTCCTTTCTTCGAGTTTTGTCCATTGTGAGATCAGCAACTTCCAGCCTGTGGATGAGAAGGTCGGGCAGGAAGACAGTGATGCTGGTCAGTTGCCCGCTTCTTAGACTGTGTTGGCAGTTGGTTGTTTGATTTTAAGTGGAGGATGTGGAGGGGGTTTACAGTTATTGATCAGTAGAGTAAAATGAAGGACTCTTATAGCACTTTATCAATAGGCCTATGGTCATCGTACACAGATATTTTGATTTATATCACGATGCCCTTAAAAAACTGAATAGTGCCCACACCATAGAAATATTGTGATGTTTTTAAGTGGGATCACAACAGCTCTGAAGTTATTAGTCAGTTGAATGTGCTTTTACTGAGCCCTAAGTTGTGTGTCCCTTCCTTCTCGTAAGGAGCTCACCTGCAGTATAGTGGAGGGCTGAATAGGGCCACTGAAGTCTCTACAGATAGAGTCACTGACTTTCATGAGGAAAAGCCTCTTTGGTTAGGTGACTCCAGTAAGAATTTGACCGATTTTCCATTTTCTGCAGAGTGTTGGATTTTTCATAGGCAGCAGCACTCACTATTAAAACAACTACTGACTCAGTAGTCTAGCATGCCCGCTCATATCCTGATCCTCTCTCTCTTGCACCACTTCTGGCAGCCAAGGCTGGGGCAGGAAAACTTCTGGTCCAAGGCCCTAATGGGCACTTAAAGTACCCTCTGACCTCTAGAGATCCAAGCAGCACAAGTCACATGCCTGGTAACACCAAGAGACTCGCTTGAAAGATGAGCTCATATTCCTCTTTTCTTGAGCCAGAGATAAAAGGAAAACTGTTGTTTCAGCCCTAATCCAGCATGGAAGATCAGTCCCCACCCCACCCACCACGCATCAGGGCCTGTTTTCTGCTGTTCTCGAGAGTGTCCCAACCAGTATTAGGTCTCTGTGTCAAGCCACATTAAAAGGGATTACTATTTTTTTAAAAACATATCAGCAGAATATAGTATCAAACAACAAGGGTTTATAGGAGGAAATTTTGTTATTTGAGGACCCAAGAAAAGTTGCTTTTAGAGTTTGTCAAATGCCATCATGTCTGGGTCCCCATGTGCTCTTGGATTGGGACTGCTGCCAGAGGGCCATGGGTGTGTGCCAAGGTCAGCTCTTATTTCATCTGTGCTGATGTTTCATACTTTCTTCTGCAGATTGCTCCCAGGGAACTCACATACATGTATTCTTAAAGTATTCTGCTACTCCGGTCTTCAATTATATCACTGACATACTTAACAAAAAATGAATCTCTTGATTTTAGATACACAACGCTGTCCTATCGGGCACCAGAAATGGTCAACCTGTACAGTGGCAAAATCATCACTACGAAGGCAGACATTTGGGTAGGTGTCCACTAACCTATCCACACCTCAGATGTCGGCAGTCTGGGCTATAATCTCCCGTTTAATCCAGACAGTGCCATAGCAAGAGTGGCCACTGTGCCATGTCAGTGTCTACTTACCCTTTGGTGTTATTCTTAGCTCGAGATGACCAACCACTGCTTTGTGAAGCCTGGCCAAGAAAATTACTTTAGAGCTCTGTGACAATTATTCAGGTGACCTGCCCTTTATTTAGGTGGTTGTCACATGTGTGTTACTAGTTCTTAAGAGAAAAACAGCTGAAATACTTGTTCTTTATTGGAGCTCAATTTGGTAATGAGAGTAGAAATAATGTAACTCAGCAGCTTAATAGTTGTGTTGAGTTCTAACTTAAAATTATTTACAAATTAATAGTACATAGTTTTTATATGTGCTAGTCAATGCAGATGGTGCCTGTATCACTCAGGAGACCCATTTGCAACTATGGTAAATAAAGCTCTAGTAGCAATCTGCTTTCTTTATTTTTTTTTAGGCTCTTGGATGTTTATTGTATAAATTATGCTATTTCACTTTGCCATTTGGGGAAAGTCAGGTGGCAATTTGTGATGGAAACTTCACAATTCCTGATAACTCTCGATATTCCCAAGACATGCACTGCTTAATTAGTAAGTATTTCATGTTTCTAGTTTTATACTGTTATCTCTCATCTCTAGGGATGAATTGGAGGATAAAGGGAGTAGTGGGTTGGACACAGAGATAAAGAAGACAGTTGATAATGGTGGATCACTCAAACATAATGTAGCAGTATCTAGTGAGAGTGGTAGGTTTTTTTTTTATTGTTGTTGTTTGGGGTCTTTTGCTAGAAATCTAAACCCTATTTTACACACTGTACTTTGAGCAGTGTAGCACTGCCCTGTTCTCTTCCCATCTGTGTGAAACGAAAGCTCTGCTACCGAAGGAGTCCAGCTGACTCATGTCAAGTGATAAGAAATTCATCTGTGCTAAACTGGAAGCAACTCAAATTAAAATAATTGCAGTACATTTACTGGTGTGAATTCGTAATTAAGACTATATAACTCTGTGGAACTAGGTTCTTCCTCTGCTTTAGGTTAATCACTAGATTTTGATAACAAGTATTTAAACTCAATGCCTTGTTTTAAATGCTTATTTTAAATTCTCCACTTTTTTGCATTGTCATAGTAAGCATATGTACTTGTGTTCATTAACCAGATGGTAGAACAAGTAATCTTTGCATAAGCCCCTGTTCTAAAGTGCTAAAGAAACAGATTATTTTTATTACTGTTTTACGTCAATGAATACATGTAGCATCTAAATTTTAACCATTATGGATTATAATTCCTAAGCAACCTAGTTTAGGTCCTGGGTGGGGATGCTCTGGGGAAAATAGAAGCCAATGTGGGGCAAGCATCTAACGTTTGTTGAAGGCCTACTTGTACCTCATTTAGTTCTTAAAACCTTATGCCATAAATGTAATTATCCCCATTCTGCAAATGAGAAAACAGAAGCTGAGGAAGTATAGGTAACTTACTCAGGTAAACTTGGTTATAGTTTTTAAGTGACTACCCATTCCATTCTACCAGTTTTTATCAATCAATCAATCAATCAATCAATCAATGAGTTTCTTCCATTTATTAACAGAAAAGTAAGGGAGGGTATTTAAATGAATGGAATGTGGAATTTAATGGTTATTGGATTGTTTTCAGAGGTAAAGTGTTATATCTATTCTAGAATTACAGCTACTTAAATGAGATTGGAAATAAATATGAGAAAATGGCCCAATGTAATACTAGAATGATGGATGTTTTGGGTAATAAAATTTTTTTGTTAACATTTGTATGGCAAATTCGTATTAAGAAAAACTGCCCTTTATGAATGTCTGTAACATGACATATTTATAAACTCTGATCTATATATTTCAGTTTACAATCTCTTTGAAGAGTTAGACCCTAAACTCAGAGGTCTAAAATTAAAATTAAATTTATTGTCATCTCCCTACCCCCTTTTACTCCCAGTTCAAGGATTCCCTCTCTTTCAATTTCTGTCAGTGGTGTCACCATAAAAGCCTGGATGACTGAAATTTAAGGTTTTCTTTGGATTTGCCTAGCAAGAGAGAGGAAACAGTATTTCCTAAGTAGCAAGCATGCTTTCTTTGGCATTTCCTGTTTTCATTACATTCTCTCCATTCTCATCACTGTCACGATCATGTGTATGTAGACTATCAGCTCATGCCTGTGGTAGTAGATTGCCCGTAGCCTGTCCCCTCCTTCTTCACTCCCATCCAACACACCTTCACAAGATAGATTTGTACCCTGGCTGGTGTGGCTTAATGGATTGAGTGCTGGCCTGCAAACCAAAGGGTTGCTAGTTTGATTCCGAGCCAGGACACATGCCTGACTTGCAGGCCAGGTCCCTAGTAGGGGCACACGAAAGGCAACCACACATTGATGTTTCTCTCCCTCTCTTTCTCCCATCCTTCCCCTCTGTCTAAAAATAAATAAATAAAATCTTCTAAAAATTTTTCAAAAAAGATTAATCTTGTAAAATGCCACCCTATCATGTGCCTATGCAGTAAACTTCATGACCACAGTAGGGCCCAGATTCTTAGTGTGGCATTTAAAATCCTTCATATTCTGGTGCCATCCCACCTGCTCAGCCTTATTACTCTGTGCTTTCTGACAAGGAAGTCTATGCCCTGGCCTTCTGGCTGCTCTGTTTCCTTGTAGCAGAGCATTGTTTTGCCTTTCTCCAAGTCCGTCATTGTTCAGACTGTTCTCTTACCTGGAGCTGGTCTTTTTCTCTACTCTCCCCAGACTGACTAAATTCTTTCCTATCTTCAAGGACTAGCTCAAGTTTTGCCTCTTCTGCAAAGCCTCCACAAGACAGCAGCCTCATTAATTTTTTCTGAACTTAGTGTCTAAAACATATATTTGATTTCTTAAGCAATAAGTTGCCTTGCATTGTTGTTTATATGTTTGTATGTCTTTTTAAAGATTTTTTTAACTGAGGATTTTTCTAGTTTCAGAAAGGGCAGCTGGAAACAGACTAGTGATCTACAGAGCTCAGTAAAAGTAGAGATGTATTTGTTATTTTGTGATTTCTTTTCGACTTGAAACTAGCTTAGATCTCTAATAAAATAATAATAAATTCATAAAATTTGAGTTTTGGTTATAACTATTAAGAATAATCACTTGTGCCCTGGCTGGTGTGACTTAGTGGATTGAGTGCCAGCCTGCAAACCATTAGGTCACCAGTTCAATTCCCAGTCAGGGCACATGCCTGGTTGTGGGCTGGGTCCCCAGTTGGGGGCATGCGAGAGGCAAACAGTTGATCTATCTCTTGTTCATCGATGTTTCTCTCCCTTTCTTTCTCCTTCTCTTCCCCTCTCTCTAAAAATAAATAAATAAATATCTAAAAAAATATTATAGTGAAATGACATTGAATGAGAAATTGTTTTCTGAGAAACTGCTGTATGTATAAAACATTTTCCTAATCCATTCATCCATTGACAGACATTGAATTTGTTTTCATGTGTTGGCTATTTTAAACAATGTTGCAATAAACATGAAAATTACAGATAAAAAAATATAATAATAGTTTATTTAGCAAGATTGACCATATAACTTCCTAGGTACCAGAACATGAAGGTAGTAACTTTCATATTAAGAGTTTGAGTCCCTGTTGCAAAGCACAGAGTGTGAATTTCAGGTATCCTTGTTAACAATTCAAAAACTTTGTTATTTTCTTGTGGATATTAAACATTTTAGGAAAGTGAGAGCTTCCTTTTCTGAGAAGGGAGTAAATTGACAAATTGTATTATCTTTTATGAGAAAAAAATTAAAAGCGACAAATTTTGGTCATAGAGAAATTATGCTTTCTAGATACTGTACTATAAGGATATTATTAAATGCATTCACATATGTTTGTTTCAGGGTATATGTTGGAACCAGACCCCGACAAAAGGCCAGATATTTACCAGGTCTCCTACTTCTCATTTAAACTACTCAAGAAAGAATGCCCAATTCCAAATGTACAGGTATGTGAACATCACTTTTTAGGGGAAGTCAACATTATTGAATTGTCATTTAGAATTCCTGGAGTGTTGGTCAGCTGTTCAGATGAGCTTTTTCTAGTAGGGCTCATTTACACGCAAAACTAACTTTGAAGCAATTGTTGTAAACAGAATCCAATTTCTCAGTAGAATTTAATTATAAAACTGAGGCAACTACACTGAAAAAAAAAAAGCTCGGGATTAAGTTGAACACTTTGGGTAAAGACTGACTGAACTATTGTCTTTCTGATTTTCACAGTTCACTAAGAGCCACATACAGATTTTATTTACCTGTAGAGGTGGTTAGGCAGGCTGCTTTCCTGAGACAAGGCCCTGGACTTGCCCGCATACTAGTTGGAACATAAGTCCCTTGTCCCTTTACTCCTTCACTGCAGCACAGCTTCCTTGATTTTGCTTCTGCTCTTGGCCGTCTGTGCCTCATAACCCTTTCCTCCACCCCCCACACCAGGCCGCAGGAGTGGTTTGTGCACTTAGGGACCCTAAACTCCGCACTCGCAGTCGGAGTGCAGTTCTTGCAAACACCCTTTTTACAGTCTTGGCGTAGTTTTCATGTCATAACATGATCTAACTCTTATGAATATTTCAGTAATGTATGACATCATAAATAAGTTCTAATCTGAAATTCTCTTGCCTGCTTCTCCAGTAATGAAGTTCTGATGTCATTTTTGGTGCTGATAGATAACACTCCACTTTCACTCCCACACTTGGATTAGGAATCATTCAGAAGTAGGAATGATTGGAATCATTCAGATATAGGAATGATGTAGGAATCATTCAGATGGAGCTCAGAATATTGGCATTATTATTAATAAGATTCAATCAGAAAACATCCATTTATGGTTAAAACACTCAAATGGGCATAGAAGTAAAGTATCTTAACATAATAAAGGCTATATATGACAAACCCTTAGCTAATGTCATATTCAATGGTGAAAAACTGAAAGCTTTTCCTCTAAAATCAGGAACAAAACAAGGATGTCCACTGTCACCACTCATATTCAACATAGTTCTGGAATTCCTAGCCAGAGCAATCAGGCAAGAGAAAGAGATAAAGGGCATCCAAATTGGGAATGAAAAAGTAAAAGTGTCACTTTTTGCAGATGACATGATTCTGTATGCAGAAAATCATAAAGACGCCACCAAAAACCTATTAGAAACAATAAATAAATACAGTAAAGTTGCAAGATAAAAAATCAATGTAGAAAAATCCACTGCTTTCCTGTGTAGTAACAATGAAATTTCAGAAAAAGAAATGGAAAAAAAAACCCCCAACAAAACCCAATTCCTTTTGCAATTGCAACCAAAAGAATAAAATACTTAGGAACAGACTTAACAAAGGATGTGAAGGACATATATATTGAAAACTAGAAAGCATTATTAAAAGAGATTGAAAATGGCACAGTGAAGTGGAAATATATTTCATGTTTCCGGTTTAAAAGAATCAATATATTTAAAATGACCATATTACCCAAAGTAATAAACAGATTTAATGTAACCTCCATCAAAATTCTAATGTTATTTTTAAAAGAAATATAGCCCCAAATCATCAGATTTGTATGGAACTACAAAAGACCCCAAATAGCCAAAGTAATCCTGAGAAAAAAACAAAGTTGGTGGTATAGCTCTGACTTCAAATTATACTACAGAGCTATAATAATCAAAACAGCACGGTACTGGCAGAAAAATCAGACACACAGACCAATGGAACAGAATTGAGATCCCAGAAATAAAACTGCATGTATATGGACAAATAATTTTTGACAAAGAGCCAAAAACACACAGTGGAGAAAATAACGCCTTTTCAATAAATAGTGTTGGAAAAATTAAAGCCACATGCAAAAGAATAAAACTAGACTACAGGTTGTCCCCATGTACAAAAATTAATTCAGACTTGATCAAAGACCTAAGTATAAGATCTGGAATAATAAATTACATAGACTAAAGCATAGATACTAAACTTATGGACCTTGGTCTTAGAGATTTTATAAATTTGACCCCAAAGGCAAAAGAAGTAAAGGCAAAAATAAATGGGTGGAACTATATCAAATTAAAAAGCTTCTGTATAGCAAAAGAAATCGATAACAAAACAAAAAGGCAACCAACCAGATGGGAGATGATATTTGCAAATAATAGCTCCAACAAGGGGTTAATATCCTAAATATATAAAGAACTCATACTAGTCAACATCAAACAAACAGTCCAGTTTAAAAATGGGCAGAGAACCTGAACAGACACTTCTCCCAAGAAGACATACAAATGACGAACAGATATATGAAAAGATGCTCAACTTCACTAGCTCTTAGGGAAATGCAACTCAAAACTACAATGAGGTACCACCTTCCACCTGTTAGAATGGCTGTTATCAACAAGACAGTCAATAACAAGTGTTGGAGAGGTTGTGAAGAAAAAGGAGCCCTTATTCTCTGCTGGTGGGAATGTAACCTGGTACAGCCTCTATGGAATGTGGTATGGACTTTAGGAATGTGGTTCCTAAAAAAATTAACAATAGACTTACTACATGACTCAGCAATTCCTCTTCTGGGTATCTACCTGAAAAAACTCAAAAACATGTATTCTCAAAGACATATGCACCCCCATGTTCATTGCAGCATTAGTCACAGTGGCCAAGACGTGGAGACAACCACAGTGTCCTTTGATAAAGAATTAGATAAAGATGTGGCTCATATATACAATGGAATACTACTCAGCCATAAGAAAAGATGAAATATTGCCATTTGTGACAACATGGATGGACCTTGAGAATATTATGCTAAGCAAAATAAGTCAGTCAGAAAAAGCTAAGAACCATATGATTTCATTCCTATGAGGGATATAAAACTGAAACTCACAGACACAGACAACAGTATTGTGGTTACCAGAGGGGAGGGGTTGGTGAGGGTAGTAAAGGGTAAAAGGGGCCAAACAATATGGTGATAGGAGATTATTTGACTTTGTTTGGTGGACACACTATACAAAGAAATCATAGAATTGTACACTTGAAACCTACATGATCTTATTAATCAAGCCATCTCAATAAATTTAATTTTTAAAAAATTGGGAAGTGTTCACTAATATTCTGGGCTAGCTTTCTCTGAACATGATTAGAATCTGTAATAGAATTTCACTTGCACAGAAAAAAAAAAAAAAGATTGTGTCAGAGAATGCAGCTCGACCAGTCAGTCTCCCTAACGTTAGAGCCTCATGACCAAGCATTGAGCACCTGATTCCTGAGATGGGCTCTTCCCTAAAGGAGGGAGAGCAAGGGCCAGCCAGAGAAGCTCACCTTTTCCTCCCACTCTTATCAGTCGAATAAGTTACACCTTTCCCCTTGCGAGAGGAACACTTGGAGGGTGAAAGAGAAACTAGGAGACATTTTCTTTGGAAATTCCCCCCACCTGGAAAAGGTGAAGGAAATGGGACATCCCCTTAAAAGCCAGTTTTATTATTAGTATTTCATTTGTTGTGTTTTCCAGAATAAATAGGGATATTGTATAGTAACCTAACATGCCACTAACATGGGACTATCCCACGAGCCTATTCATAAAGTTAAATAACATATATATAATTGAAAGCATTCAGATTGGTAACTAGTTTTTAATAAGTAAGCTTCACAAGTTTGAAGTCATTTGATACTCCCTCAGCAGAGGTCAACAGTGGTCTTGTGGTTAGGGACAATTAGTGGTCCCTCAAGAGACAGTATTAGAGGGATGGTGCAGAATCCAAGCTGGAGGACCTCTGCTGGGCCTGTGTGCTGGGAAGAGCTGCTGGCTCAGCAACCAGACACACTGTGGCTGTGGTTCTCTTCCATCATTCTAACTAGAAGACTGAATGCACCCTGGTTTGACACAATACTCAGGTCTAGCTTACCTAATATCTAGCTGAGGGCTTACATGTAATATAGGTTACAGATTCTTTTTCTATTCCTTTCATAACATCACTTCTAAGATGTGCTATAGGGAGAGAAGGGTACTGAGATGAAACCCCGTAACATTAGCCATACAAAAGGTTGAGAACGACAGCGTAGGAACGTGCTGTATGCAGGCTGCTCTGTCCTCTTCTCAGCTGCTTTGCCCCCTGACTGGGGTTGAGTCCAGTGGGATATGCTTTTGGTTAACATCCCTCCTCTCTACCAGAGATCAGGGTCTGGAAGCCACTCCCGAAGAACCCCAACACATATTTCCATCAGCCAAATCATGCTCTTTTTAAAAATTTTCTCTAAATTCTATAGAATTCTCCCATTCCTGCAAAGCTTCCTGAGCCAGTGAAAGCCAGTGAGGCAGCAGCAAAGAAGACCCAGCCGAAGGCCAGGTAAGAAATGCCTCGGTGAGCACCTGTGTGCTCCGTTGTCTCAGTAGCACGGGAGGATGCCTTGTATTTCTTGATTTTTCTGCCATGGCCAAGATGCTCACAGCACAAGAAAACAAGCTGTCTCCTTGGGACAGAAGCTATCCTTTGGGGGTGCAAGGAGGAATATAATGAAATACAGTGATCTATATTCAAAAGATAATCAAAAACTCCACAGCTATTTCCCTTGCTTGGGAATAGGCTCAGGGGCATAAAGGGAGGAGACAACAGCAGACTTTAAATATTGCTAGTACAAGAGTGTCCTAAACAGGTGTCCTGACCTTTGTTTAGCCTCTTTCAGCACCCTAATCGTCCACTTCTCTTTCCTTTTAACTCGTTCCAGCCCTGGCCATGTTAGGAAAGTACAGGTCAAAGCAGAGTCCACGTACAGCCAAAGAGCCTGTAGACCTTAGGTACTCACATTCTGTATAACCTAGGACAGGGGTGTCAAACTCATGTTCACCAGGGGCCACATCAGCCTGGAGGTTGCCTTCAGAGGGCTGAATGTAGGGCTCCTTGCCCCTAGTTAAGGAGCAGTTACATTTATACAGTCCAAAAATTACATTTGGTAATTTTACATTTGGATCTTCTAAGAAGCAGATGCTAAGAGAGAACTAAAGAAGGTAGAATTTTATTTGAGTAAATGCCCCTGAGGGAGAAAATAGGGTAGGAGCCAGGGAAGACTAGGGGAGCCATCAAAAGGCAATATAAGTCAGTCCCAGAGATAAGGAGGAGAAAGTTGGGTGAAAGTGACCTAAAAATTGCCACACAGTTTAAGGAAGTTTCACCAAGGGTGTCAGGGAATCCTTGAGTTCAAGTCAGCTACCAGAGGAACCTGCTATGTCCCAGGAACAGTCCCTGCCCTAATATCCCTGCTGCTGGGATAGTAAGACTGGGAGCAGCCTATGTAAAGTGTGGCCTCAGGGGCAAGCACAACAGGAGCAGTGGATTTTGGGAGCGCAGCAGCGGAGGCACTTGGTCCTTTATGCTGCTTATATTTGAAGGTCTGCAGGACGCAGTCTCATGGCTGTTCTGCCTTCCAAATGGCAAATTCTGAGGGTGCTCCCAGAGATGCTAATACCCCTCTATTTTCTACCACACTCCCATGGCAAGGAAATATTAGCAGCAAATTACAAACAAAATACCCTGAATGAGAATATGTGAATTTTTATAGAATAGTAAAATAACTTCTACATCGAAAAAAATCCTTGAATATTTATAGAATGTCTGCTGATGTGGCTCTAAAGTAATGAGACTTTGGTTTTTAACAAATTTAGCAAACTATATCCATACTAGTAGTTTGTGGTCTGTTTATTTCTTGTATAAATCTGCCATGCTCACCTCTGGGAATTGCTTCTGAGGCTGATTTAATAATTTAGTATTTGGGTTTATGGCCATATGTACTAGGCCCAAACATGGTATTGCTGAGGCTCAGCAAGGATCTCTTCCTACAAAGCACACACATTTATGAAAATGATAATAACGATTAACATTTGAGTGGTACTCTGTTATGTAAAATGGATAAAATAGTAACAACATCATAAGGTAGATGTGAACGTCAAATGCATAAATGACTGTGAAACTGTTTTATAAACTGTAGAGTTCCCAGACAGTTCATATGGACCTCAGTACTGCTGCAGAAATACGGACACATGACAGCCAAGAGATTTGGGTCTAAGTCATCCTATCTGTACTTTGCAGTGATTTCATTTTCATTATCCTATTCACTCCCTAGTCCCAACAGGTGGGTTTTTCTTTCTAATTCTGTTCTTAAAGTGACCACTATTCACTGAGGCATTATGTATACTAAATCTGATACTAGGTACTTTACATAAATACAATGGCTTTCCCCCCCTTTAAAACAAACCTGTGAGGTTGTTGTTTTCATTTTACAGATTAGGAACCAGACTCAGAATTGAAAGTTGCCCAAGGCAGTTAATCACTATGCAGTTAGTAAAAGAATCTGACCTCCAGTATTGTACTTTCTACTCTGTATGTTAAGTGGTTTGCCTGAGATCACACAGAGAGGACAACTCAAGAGTCAGATCTCCTGGCCTCACAGCTTGTATTTTCTTGCAACATATTAAGACCCATACGAACTGATAGTTTGAGCACTCTGCATTTTATAAAATGGTTTCATAGTCATTGATGTGTTTGATGTCCACATCTGCCTCACGGTGTAGGTATTGATTTCTCCTATTCCATGTATGGGACCCAGGGCTAACAGATTAAATGATATGCCCATTATTACACAGTTTGTAGATAGAGAGCTAGCACTCAAATATAATTTTCTTGACTCCAAATCCAATGTCTCTAAGATGTTGTTATCCTTGGGAGAAGTCCAGTGTGAAAGTTCCTAGCATTTGGCTTTCTACTCAAATCTGTTTATGTCTCACCCTCGCCTTTATCTTTCTTACACCTTTCTTGACAACTGTCTCATTTCCCCTCCCACCTCCCTTCCCCAGGTTTTAGCCTCCCCAGATGTGATGGCTTTTATACTATCAGTTCTTCACCCAGCATGAGACTTCCCTCATGCACAGTGATTTCCAGCTGGTGTGCTGTAAGAATTTTTAAAACATGCCCTACCTGAGTATTTGTTGGGGACACTGACCCCTTTTCCCTTAGATTGTCAAATTTAAAAAAAGTGACAATAGCCAACACAACAATAGCTGTCTGGTATGAATGAATCAAAATTATACCTTTTTGTCAGATCAGCAAAAAGTATGTTTTTTTGGCGTACTGCAGAATTTTAGTAATTAGTTATGTGTGCCATGGTATGAAAAAGGTTGAAAATTGCTAGTTTAGCTGGATGCTAATGAAAACCCTCAAGGTCCAAAATGGAATACCATGGAGGTATGGCACGGGGAGGCATGCAGGGCCAGCTACCATGCTTCCTATTTTGCATTTCATGGAGGCTGTGCCAAACGTATTTTGGAAATAATATTCATGAAGCTTGTTTATTTTAGCCTTAACCTCAGCTACACTCCCGAAAGTGCATTTTCAAAGGACAGCCACTCCGATCTGAGTTGGGTATTAGCCAGCTGCCTAGACTGCTCCAAATGAGTGAAAGTCATCACCTGGGGTGGAGCACATCACAAGAGGAAAGCAGACCACACAGCAGTCCTCCCCATACTGGTTTGGGTTAGATTTGGCTGTGAGTTACACAAAGTCCAAAATTACAGTGGCCTGTGTAAGATAGATATTTTTTTTCTCTTACATAAACAAAATCTGGGGGTAAGTAGTCCAGGGCTGGTAGGGGCAGCTCTGCTCCACAGAGTCCTCAAGCTCACCACTCTACCACCCGTCACGCTGTGGCCATGACCATATGGACCAATGTGGCAGCATCCCTAATCCAAGCAGCAGGACCAAGGAGTGACCAAATAAGAAGAGAGACAAAGGGATGTACCAGTTATTTCTAAAGGTTTCCAGAAACTGCCACATAACAATCCTGTAAGGCCAGAACTTAGATGCACAGCCACACCTGATTACAAGGGAGGCTAGGCAATTTGATTTTTACTCCGGGTGATTCTATGTCCAGTCAAGTATTGTATTACCATGGAAAAAACCAGTATGTGTATTGGAGGAAATGGAGTTCCTGTCACACTCTTCAAATCCTTCATCTTGAATTATTTATTTACTCCTTTTAGTTGCCTTACTGTGTTAATTTATTTGCATACTTTTTACAGTAGGGAGACCATTTTGACAGCTAATTCTAACCAAGTTTGGGTTCCTCTACATCTGAAAACCACCTGCTTCAAACCTCTCTTTGCATCATCACCCACAGTATATTTTGGGAAATTCTAGGAAGTGTTAGGTAAAAGGATCCCATGGTCAAATATATTTGAGAAACACTGAATTCTATACAGTGCTTTCTTTGAGGTTCTCTATACATATTCACACGTGAAAGGTTCCGAAAAGAAATCTCAATATTTTGATCAGTATATTAAAACTTATTTACCCTTAAAACCTTCATTTATAACATCTAATAACACATAACACCCTCTGGGAAATGTCGATTAAGCAGATCTGGAAGGTTTGGATGAGTGTCAAGGGAAAAGCTAATCCATCATGTACTCTGGCTGCCCCTCCCCCATTTTCCCACACTTTAGTATGAATCTTTGTTTTTTCTTTTCCTTTTCTAGACTGACAGATCCCATTCCCACCACAGAGACCTCCATTGCGCCCCGCCAAAGGCCTAAAGCTGGGCAGACTCAGCCGAACCCAGGAATCCTTCCCATCCAGCCAGCACTGACACCTCGAAAGAGGGCCACAGTTCAGCCCCCACCTCAGGCTGCAGGTCAGTTCCTAGGGTGGTTTGAAACTTAGTGTACCTCTCTGTGTTATCCTGGATAATAGAGAAATCTTGCAAAGTCTGATTTTGCTTCAGGAATGGAATGCAGAGGCACCTAAAGAAGGATGGTTTTCCTTGAGGAACAAGAGGTAAGCTGCCATTGAAATTGTATGGCAGGAGGCTGGCAAAAGGGGAGGCCTGTCATTGAATTCTGCCGGGGATCACCAAGACCACTGAAGCCTGTTATCTCTATTTTTTTCAGTCTTTACCCTCATTTTATAGCTTGCTCCATTCATTCCATATCTACCTCTCTGTTTCATTTACTTCTCTTTGCCTTTAAAGAACCAAGACACACCTCTTTCTGACATAGAGGAATTCTTTCTTCAATGCTCTCTCTTGACGTGTCTGTGACACTGTGTTTTGGTGTTCTGTTTCTAGTGAGCTGACTGAGTTTAGTTTCACACAGAGGATTGATCCACATTATCAAGTAACTGAATTCAGCCATCACTTCCCTTACATCACTTCCCAGTAGCTTACTGCTTTTAGTGAATTTGGTGGCCTTGTACTTACAAGGCATCCAAACTGAGATTGTATAATCTACATGTAAAACATTAACCCTGACCAGCGTGGCTTAGTGGGTTGAGCATTGTCCTGCAAATTGAAGGTCACTGATTCTATCCCTGGTCAGGGCACATGCCTGGGTTGTAGGCCAGGTCCTCAGTTGTGGGTGTGTGAGAAGCAACTGATAGATATTTCTCCCTCACTTTCTTCCTTCCTTTCCCTCTCTCTAAAAATAAATAAAACTCAAAAAAAATCAAAGAATGCTTTTGTTCTGCAGCGTGCGAACAAGTGCAAAGATTGTGTTTTTATGCAGTAGCATCAAAGGCTAATTGAGTTTGTAGATACTCAGGATGCTGACTAAAAGAGTAATTGACTAAATGGGATGGTGAATAAAGGAAGGCTTTCTGAAGGAGGCAAGTATAGAACTTTGTTACTGAACCTTGTTTTGAAAAATGTGAAGTATGTACTTTAGCAAGAAGGAAGGACCTTCCCAGGTACAAACAGTGAGGAGCACATGGACTTTGGGATTATTTGTCCACTTATCACCCCCTCTTTCTTACTTTGAGAACAAGAGAAGTTGTTTTTGTCTGGAAGAGTTTCAAGTCCTTATATGGAGTTTATTCTCATTGCAGGATCCAGCAATCAGCCTGGTCTTTTAGCCAGTGTTTCCCAACCAAAAACCCAGCCCCCATCTAGCCAACCTCTACCACAACCCCAGCCCAAGCAGCCACCAGCTCCGCCCACCTCACAGCAGACACCTTCCACTCCAGCCCAGGGTCTACCCACTCAGGCCCAGGCAACACCCCAGCACCAGCAGCAACTCTTCCTCAAGCAGCAACAGCAGCCGCAGCAGCAGCAGCCGCCGCAGCAGCAGCCGCCACCACCATCACAGCAGCCAGCAGGCACATTTTACCAGCAGCAGCAGCAGCAGGCCCAGGCTCAACAGGTAAGCTGGTCATAGTCTGACCTTTGCTTTGCATATTTGAGTCATCACTGTGAAAGGCCCACTACATACAGGAATCTGCCTTGCGAAGACTAGAGAGCCGTTAACGATCACATCACTGATCACATCACTGCTTCTCCCAAATGTAGATACTAGAAGGCTCTGCATAGTAGAGCGATCACTGGATCACTCACCCCTTTTTCACCTTTCTTCCAGGCCATGGGGAATTTTTCACCTGACTAAGGAACCTCATAAAGGGAGCTAATTTTTAAGGACTTTTTTTTTCATGACATAACTATAACACAATACAAAACAACAATAATTTCTAACCAAAATATCCAGTAGTTTTAACCCTTTCTCTTGTCTCATAATGTAAGTTGACTTCTTTGAATCAGGATCCGAACAAAGCCCACCAATTGTATTTAGCTGTTTTTTTCTTTCATTATCTTTTCATATTATTTTCGCTTATTTTACTTTGAACATATTTATTTTATAATGATTAAAATATCTTTTTAAAGTCCCCTTTTAACCATAAGGGGACTCCCTCTTTCCCCTGCCTCTTTTTTTTTTTTTAAGCCAGGTCACTTGTCCTGTAGAATTTTCCACATTCTGGATTTGGCTAATGACATCCTTGTAATGACGTTTAATATGTTTCTCCATCCCTTATGCAAACTACTAGTTTCCTGAGGCTTGCTCAATATTCCACTCAGTTTGATTGTCTTTGTTTCTCTGGTTATATCACATCAGGGGCCTCTAATGTCTGGTTGTCCTCTCATCTCATATTGTTATGATCAGTCAGTGGGTTTGTTGCTGTCCATCTGCTCCATCTATTTGATGTACCTCATCAGCTTAGCCATCATTGCTGATTGTTTCCTAAGTCAATTAATTCATTGGAGATGGCAAAATGGCAATATTCTAGCATTTCCTTTGTATTTAGGGGCTGGATTTATCTATGAAGAACTTTTTTCATCAGCTGTTTGATTACCCTGAGGTACTATTTGTGCAGAAAAGGCAGGGGAACAATGCACGATTCTTTTTCTCTGTTTACCAGGTTCAAAATGAGTTTGTTTCTAGTATCATCCAAAGGTGAACAATGAGGTTTTTGTTTTAGTTTCACTGTGAACTTGTAGTTTTTAATATATCTGATATGTTTCCATACATTATAGTTTCAAAAATATTATTTATTTTGTTGCTCAAATCATCCCAGCTTTGTCCAGTGAAAGTGTCTTCAAATTGGCTCCTGGGTCCTTTGGTTGCAGCCCCAGTAGTCTTTGTGGTTTCTTGGCTATTCAATATAACAAGCTGTTCCAGGCTCATTCTGCCCTCAACCTGGAATCGGCCATTTCTCTAAGGAGCTTTGTTTCCTTTTCATGGAAATGGTATTTAGAGACCACAGTCTTGGTGCTAGGGATATTCATTTGCTGATGGGTTGGTTATTATTTTTAGACCTTTTCCGTAGACAGTAGTTAGCAAATATATTTTGTTTTGTTAATAGAATATATGCCATAAATTCAAATTTATATTCCAAATTCAGATGTATAATTATAGAATTTCTGTTTAACTTCTTGGATTTTATAGTTGTATTTTTCTAACCTGGAAATCTTGATTCCTAATAACATCAACTTAGTTACTTAATTGACTTATGGTTTCAAGATAACAGTACTTGAAACTATAGGATTACCAAATCCTATTCAATACTTGAATACTGGTAAGATTACCAAAAATAGTTAAAGAATTCTTTGCCCTTTTGGCTCTTAGAATGTTTAGCACATTTTCTGGGGAATTTGGCTATTAATTTGACCCACAGGTTTCTTTGTTTCATTTTGCTTTTGAGTTTTAGTTATTACTTCTTAAATTTTGGTTCCATTTTGTTTTGTGAACATGTAAAATATTTATATAGTTTCAAAGTTAAATCTGGAAAATTCTATCCCCTCCATCCTGTATCTAGAAGTAGTCCTCATTCCTATTTACAACAGAGAGTGTTCCCTTCTAAAGATATATAGGATAGTTTATTCAGTCAGTCCCCTGTTGATAGACGTTTGGTTGATTCCAGCATTTCACAGTCCCAAATGGGCAGCTATTTACTGACATCTGCTTCTCCGCTAACCCTTTAATTTTACTCCAGTGGACAAACAGCATCCTCTCAGTTAGCTCTGTAATGAAGTAACACTATTTAGGATGTTCAAAGAAAACATCTTGAGTTTTGTTCATCAGTAGGCCCGTGTTTGAGCTCTATTTGTGTGCCTAGCACATAGTCCTGAGTGAGGAGTAGAAAGACATAAAAGAAGTTTCCCTATTTTTCAGATGTTTACAAGAGAATATAACTTGACACAATTCATTGCCAATATAAAATAAAATGTCATTAAGTATAGTAATCTGAATATTTTGAATATTTAAAGATAGAGAGTTAATAAAGATAGTGTTATTGAGAAATAATTTTCAGAAAGAGATGACTTTAATACCTGGGTTAACATTTAGGTTATTCTATTCAGTGTCATCATTGCTTCATCCTGTTCTTCTAGGGAAGAATTTTAATCTTGGCTACTGCCAGAATCCCTTTATAAAAGAAATTACTTCTGTGATTGGGAGATCATTTATTAGCTTCTGTTGTACTCCAGCATATGGAATCACAGACATGTAGTGAGACGGACACCCTCAGGCAAGGCACAGAAACCCACCTGGAGGCCAGCCCATTACAAGAGGCAGCATAGTGCAGTGGATGGGGCCTGGCAATGTAAGGGGCCACTGTGTTTGTTTTAATGCCCTTGGGTTCTCCACATGAGTTTCAGGCCAAGCTAAAAGATTTCTGCCTTACTATGTGTTGGCTTCAGCACTGGTCTTCGTTGTTACTGAGACATTCAGAACATTATTCTGAGACAGGCCTTTATTCACCTCCCCATTTCTTGCCCTTTCCTCCTGCACAGTTTCAGGCAGTACACCCAACAACCCAGCAGCCAGCAGCTGCCCAGTTCCCTGTGGTGTCCCAAGGAAACTCTCAACAGCAGCTGATACAGAACTTCTACCAGCAGCAGCAGCAGCCGCAGCAACAGCAGCAGCAGCAGCAGCCGCCACAGCTGGTCACAACCCTGCATCAGCAGCAGCTGCTGACTCAGCAGGCCGCCTTGCCGCAGAAGCCCGCAGTGGCAGCAGTACAGCAGCCCCAGGCACAGCCGGCCTCAGCCCCACAGCCGACCCCTGCCCAGGAGCCTGTGGTAAGAAGCAGCTGGTGTTGTGGCCTCTGGACTAGGGCTAGGCTGAAATTAAAATATTTGATCTTTTCTTGATATGTCCAAGAACAGGATGAAGTATTCTGTAGGTGGTAGAGGTTTCTAAAAAAATGATTCTGGGCTACTGATAAAGATGAACGTTTTTATTTATTGCTTTGAAATTAGGATGGTGGAAAGAGCTGTTGATTGTCTCTTGTGTTGAGCAGTCAAGAACCTAGGATAGGATCAAAAGTAATCTCTTTCTTCAAGGCACAGTTTGACCATTGTAGCCTTTCTGTCTTTGGAGATTCATGTGAGCCCCCACATTTACCCTGAGTCCTAACCGTGCTGCATTTACTCGTTGTCTTGGGTGACATTACTTGTCACCTCAATTAAGTATACCATGCAGCACCTTTCCAGAGGGCCTGCTTGCCTGGGACATTTGTCATGGCCTTATCCCACTGGATGCTAGAGTATCCAGGTATTGTTTGAGCCATCTTATCAGTTTAGAAATTGGGCGTATCCACTTTTAGACAATGACTGAGTATAGCATCAGAATCCCTCCATTCTCTTCTAACTGACCTCAACTATTTCAGCATCTTTCGGCTTATTTTGCTTTGGCCTTAATTCTGTCTCACAGTTTTCTGAGTGATAGTGATAGATAAAAACATTTTCTGTGCTCACCCAATAAAGTATCACAGCTACTGTTTTATTCCCAGCAAAGACCAACTACTAGACCAACAAAGGAAAAGTAGGAAACCATCCTTTTGAGGATTGATTTCTAGCAGAGTTTTGTTGCCCATCATAAACCAGAAAACCTACATTCCTTCAAAAGAAAGCAGTGCTGTAAATAGATTGTCTTCTTTACGTATCAACTAAGTGTGTGCTCAGTGTCTTTACAGCTTGGTTTCTGAAATAACTCAGTCTTCCAGCAGGCATGAGGTAGAGCTACTCTCTGTGTTTTTAACAAGAGATGAAGTTCCTCTTGTTAAGTGAAAAAGAGTTTTTAAAAAATTATTGTATGATGTGGCTAGTTGAGATCTTAATTATCTAGTCCAGTCCCCTCATTTTATGGAACTGGAAACTGAGTCTCAGCCTGGAAGTTCAGTACCTGATAGCAGCAGAGCAGGGACAAGAACAAAGAGTCCTGATCTGTGTTCAGGATGACAGTAATAACAGGTGTCCGACCAGGGGGGTGACATGATTGACTGCCACTGACCACACTTCTTATGAAGTTCTCTCCGCCATCCCTGGACAGAAGTACCTATTCTCTTGGGAATGAATTATGAATCTTCTCCATGTTCCCTGGATGAAAAATGCTTTGAGCACTTTGCTGAGTGGTAGTTGGTTAAGAGGATGGAGGGAACTGGAGCAGAACATGCCTGTGCCAGGGGCTAGAGAGCTTCCCACCTCTGACCATCTTCTTCTCCAGTGACCCTTGGCAGGACTTGTCTAGAGAAGCAAGTGAGTGAATGTCAAGGATACACCTCAGCTGTCTTAAAGTGGTAATCTGCAAAGGAACATGGCCATATGCCATAGACATTTATGGCCACCTTATTAATGTGTTATTAGTAAGTGCTTAATATAAGCACTGAGTGTTTAGCAGTTTTTGACCAAAAACAGCATGACCCCCTTGCCCACCATCCCTATTCACCCAGTCTCACCCAGATCAACTTTCTTTTTGTTTCTCTGGATGAAAAAAATCCTCAAAGGGAAAAGTTTTGACAGTGTGGAAGAGGTGAAACAAAAAAGTCAGAAACACTAAAAGGCATCAAAATTGACAAGTTCAGAAACTGTTTTGAGCAGTTGAAAAATGCGATAGGTATATTGCATCATATAGAGAGAACTTTGAAGGTGACTGAAATTTAAACATGTAAGAATAAATATACCATTTTTTACAAATAAATCCCAGAGTTCTTTGGGAGTCCCTCTTTATACGTGTAAGTACCAGCTAAATGCCATGTTGGTATCAGTCCTAAACTTACAGGTTAGGTTGTCAAGGCCTAGTTTTTTGGTTTTTGTTTTTTCTTTCTGGGTTTTATTGAAAAACTCAGCCATTTGAGTTCTATTTTAGCACTCATGTGGTATTTTGGTTATGTTTATCTGTTATTTGTTTTTGCTTTTGTCTTTGTTTTGGAACATTTTCCATCTCTCTTCCTAGCAGATTCAAGCCTCAGCCAGACAACAGCCAACAGTTCAGACAACCCCACCTCCTGCCGTCCAAGGACAGAAACTTGGATCCCTCACCCCTCCATCGTCCCCCAAGACCCAGCGTGCTGGACACAGGCGGATTCTCAGTGATGTGACCCACAGTGCAGTCTTTGGGGTCCCTGCCAGCAAATCAACCCAGCTGCTCCAGGCAGCTGCAGCTGAGGCCAGTCTCAATAAGTCCAAGTATGTGATGCTTCTCCTTTATTCTTCCGTCTTTGTGGGCAAGGTCTTCTGTGGGCTGTTGCTGTGTGATTCTTTGCATATGTATGTAGATTTGTGTAGATGTATATGCAATTTTTGTTTGTGCTTTTGTGTTTAATAAGAAACTGAATTTTCCTTTAATGCATAAACCATACTATCTTAAGAAACAATTTCCTCCTTGCCTCACTCTTTCCATTTTTTCATTCCATGCTATTGTAGTCCATGCTTTACAGAATACTTTCTAAATTCTTGATCTGACCAAATTTTCATGCTGAAAATCTTTCATTGGTTCCCCATAGCCTGTGGGATAATCCCCATACTCCCTAGCTAACAGACCAAAGCCTGTTGGATGACATCAGTGGCCTTGTCATTCTCCAGCTCCACGAGTGCTTTTTCCTTCCTATGCCATCTCCCTTAATTGCACTGTCCTCCGTGTCCACCAAGGAAATGCTTATTTAGTCATCTAGATCCATGCCAGAGGTTACCTTTTCTTTGACTCTTCCTCTGGTATCATTTATAATTTTGTTCTGCACATATCACGTTGCATTATCATTATTTATGTGTGTGTCTATATGAGTATGTCTAGCTGACCTAGCCTTAGAGTTCCTCCAAGACAAGGATTATATCTCAATCAGCCTTTATAAATCTAGTGACTGGCTCTGTGCCTGAACCAAAGTAAATTGCAGTGAGTGATTATGGAGTAAATGAAATTTCAGGCCCTCAGCTTTCTTGGAACTATGCACTCTAAAGTTAAAAATGTTTAACTCAGTAGCTAAATTGGAAAGGGCATCAAGAGAGACTTAAAATAAAAGTAGGTGATGATACTTAGAAGCACGAGACAGTGGTAACTATCTTTATTTCTCTAACTGTGGTGATGACCACTGATGGTGGCTCTTAGTTCTGTGCTTGCTAGATCCGACAGATGGGAGGCAGCTTGAACAGGCGTCTGTCCCAGCCCTCTGGATCTGTTATTGTGAGTTACAGTGGGCACCATAAGATGTACAAGCCTAAGAATAGGTTGCTTTGGGATCTTGAATTGAAAGGACTTGCAGACAAGGCCAAAAAATCTGAGCAAGAGATTAAAGTAGTGGGAGAGAGTGAATCATGATGGAAACTGAGACATTTATTTTATACAGTGGAAGGGGGTCTGCGGAAACTTTCCAGTTGCTGCGGAAAGCCCTTTTAGAAAACCATTGTGGAAAGTAATGGTTTGATTTCAGAAGAGGATTTGATCTTGAAACAAAGATAAATTAGGTTGACTCTTTTCAACTTTTACATTTTTTTTTTTTTATTTCATGGGGGTGGGAACCTACCTAGGTCTGCAACCACCACTCCATCAGGCTCTCCTCGGACCTCCCAGCAAAATGTTTATAATCCTTCAGAAGGTTCTACGTGGAATCCGTTTGACGATGACAATTTCTCCAAACTCACAGCCGAAGAACTGCTAAACAAGGACTTTGCCAAACTGGGGGAAGGTGAGTGATTAGAATCTTTGTGAGTCTTGAACCTTAACTCCAGAGGGACATGCAGGTGAAAATAAAGGATTTTTTATAGGACACATAAAAATATGGGTCCCTCATAGATTTGATTTTTGAAAAATTATGTATTTATTTATCTTTTAAAGATTTTATTTATTTACTTTTAGAAAGAGGGGAAGGGAGAGCGAGAAGGAGAGAAGCATCAATGTGTGATTGCCTCTTGCGTGCTGGACTATGTTCAGAGTTCTATTTAATATATTACCATTGAGGAGATCAAATAAATAGAAGATGCCATTTCTACCTGCAAACCCACAGTCTAATTTGGACGACAGGAGACACACACACACTTTGGAAAACAACACAGACTCCAGGAAAATTCTACAATATGATACAGTTTGAAAAAGAGTATCTCAGCCCTGTCTGGTGTGGCTCAGTGGATTGAGTGCTGGCCTGTGAACCAAAGAATTGTTGGTTTGATTCCTGGTCAGGGCACATGCCTGGGTTGCAGGCCAAGAGGCAACCCATCAGTGTTTCTCTCACATGTTGATGTTTCTTTACCTCTTTTTCTCCTTTCCACACTCTCTAAAAATGAGTAAATATAATCTTTTAAAAAAAGAAATAAAAAGTATCTCCATGTAGACAAGAATGCAGGTTAAAGGAATGATCAGAACTGAGAGAATTTTCAGCAAACACTTTAGTTTTAATGATTATTTTATAGGTGTCTTTTAAAATTTTGTATTGCTTTCTAGGCTTTTCAAACAGGAAATAAGGCAAAGGATTTAATTTTCTTTGATGACTCACCAAATTATTTCATTATTATATGTGCCAGTTATTGTCTAGTTTATAAAAGAAATACCTTTAGGGTTATTGAAAACTGTAGTATTTTTGCACTCAATTAAGTGACCTGCCCAAGTTTTTTAATCCTCATGTCTATTTTTAATGATTTCCTGCCTCTCTTGTTGTTCAGCTGTTGGCTTTCACATTAAGCAGCTGTCACTGTGCTTCTCCCTCACAGCCTCTCACTACTGCCATCGCCACCACTCCCTTTTCTCATTTGCTCTCCTAAACTGCTTCCAACATGGAAAACAGAAGATCAGACTCATTATATAGCAATAAATAGACTGAGCGAGGGCTGGAGGCATTCTGCTCTGAGTAATGTGCTTCAGCTTTGGGGCTTTGCTTTAGCCACCTCTTTTGCTGTTATTTATTTATTTTTTAGTTTAGTTTTTAGTTTAGTTTTATGTATTTATTTATTTTTTAGTTTGGTAAAATACACGTAACATAGAAATTACCATCTTAACCATTTTGAAGTGTACACTTCATTGTGGTTCAGCCAATGTTCAGAACTCTTTGCCTCTCGCAAAACTGATGTGCTCTCTCTTTTGATTCTGGAAACCTCCTTCATTTCTCAGCTGCTCTCTCAGTTACTGCAGCGACTCCTCAAGGACTTCTGAATGACTGAGGTGTCACCGTAATGCAGTGAGAAAGGGTCATGTCTAAAAGTCAGTTCAGAAAGTGCCCTGGGGATTTGTGCTGGGATTCTGCTGCGATGAACTGAGTGGTGTTTCTTTCTTCCAGGCAAACGTCCTGAGAAACTTGGAGGCTCAGCTGAGAGTTTGATCCCAGGCTTTCAACCAACCCAAAGTGATGCTTTTGCCGCTTCCTCGTTTTCTGCTGGAACCGGTTAGTATGGAACACCTGAAACACAAACTCACTGTTTTCCACTTCACAGATAACTCCAGCATACCATTGGCTGCAAATCCTTGTGGTAACATGTTTTCCTTTATTCAGAAGATTTCCAATTAAAAAAATATAGGGATTAAAAAAAGCCTAGAATCACCGTCAATTAACGTAACAGGATGATCTGGCAGAAATATATGAGATTTGTTCTCTCTAGTCCATGGACATGTTTTAAGCAAATATTTCTAAATTTGAGGAAGATCACATTGTTAATCTCTTGTAATTGCTTAGGTTCTTTGAAATGACTTGAAAAATTCTCACCATTAGATGTTCTATCCTATATTGAGACTGCTAAGCTGTGGGGGGTTTTTTGTGTGTGTACATTCTTACAGGGAAAGGAAGTATCCTAACTAAGTACCTCTTTTTAAACATTAATTAGATGTTAGTGTTTTACTGATGTAAATTTCTCAACAATTGGTATGAAGTTTTGAATATATTTTTAGGAAAGAATTGATCTTTTAAATTATATTGATTAATATCTGCTTTTAACTTTATATATTCTTCTTGCTTTCTTTAGGTATGTCACTAGTTTTTCTAACATCATAAATTTATTTCTGGTTAGAACTTTGGCTATCGTTCTATAATATTTGATATGTAACATTCACTTTTCTCATTTTATGGATGTTTTTAAATTGCAGTTTCAATTTTTCTTTACCCAAGAGTTATTTCACATAAATTTTAACTGCATTGTGATAATACAGTGAATGCAACTTTTGCTGTGAGGTATTATGGAGGGGCTTTCCGTCATCCAGTTTGTTACTCGTTTTGCAAACATTCTATGGGAATTTGTGGCTTTCTATGCCAATAAATACTAATCTACAACATGATTCTTTATAAAAGAATAGTAACATTAGAATTAATATTTCTTTTGATGAATATTTAGGTTATCACTAATTTTTCACCATATAAACATTATTGAAGCTAGATTTTTGTTTATATACTTTAACAATTTCTTTAACATAATTTCTAGGACATTATTTGATAAATCAAAAGATGCTATATTTTAAGGCTCTTGGTACACATTTCTAAATTGCCCTTCAAGAATCCTATGCAAATTTTATTTCAATCAATAATGAATGATAAGCCCTGTCTGGGTGGCTCAGTTGATTGAGCATCATCCCACCAAAAGGTTGTGGGTTCAAGCCTGGTCAGGGCACATACCTAGGTTATGGGTTCAATCCCCAGTTAGGGTGCTTACAGGAGGCAGCCAATCAATGTTTCTCACATGGATGTTTTTCCCTCTCTCCCTCTCATTCTCTCCCTTCCTCTCTCTCTAAAAATCAATAAATATATTCTCCAGTAAGGATTTTTTTTTTAAATAGTGAATGTTGGTAGTTTTCCTTCCTTTTCTCACCCAGCTCAGCTCAGAGATTATAGACAAAGGACATTGTTTACTTGCCATTTGTATTTCTTTTGGGATTTGTATTGTTCGTGTCCCTCGCATTTTTAAATGTTTTGTGTTTTTTGTTCTTATAAATTAGTAGGAGCTCATCTGTCATATATTGTGAACATTTTCCCCAGTTTGTCATTTGTCCTACAAGAGTATTATCTCATTTGACTCTCTCAGCAATGCTGTGGTTGGTGGATCACCCTCCCATCAGTTGCAGTTGTGCTGAGCAAGCACAGACTTGTTTCCAGGATCGCACAGCTAGTGAGTGGCGAGCTGGGGCACCACTCCTACAGCAGAACTCCCTCCCTCAGGATTTCTGCCAATGAATGAGGCAAATTTAGTAATATTTTCCTAGAAAATTATCTGTAGTTTTATAATTTTTTAGTAAAGTAGAATTATATTTTCTTTATATATCTATTTTATTTGTATGTATTTGTGTTTCTCTTAATAACTCTATGTAGAGATTTGCTGTTTTAATATCTTTCAAAGACAACTTTTAGATTTATTCAATCCACTGTTTTTCTGTCTCCTAATTCTTTAACTTTTGCCTTTATCTTCTTGACTATAGTTCCCTGTTTTTCTTAGGTTTACTTTGTCAGGAGGAACACATAGTAAAATTTTTTTTAATTCATTTTAAAAAATAATGAAAGTATTTAGAATTTTTTCTTCAATGTAACAGTGATTTTCAACCAGCATGAGAGTGGAGAGGAAGGTTAATTAAACCTCCAGGAATAAATGTTTCACATATATTCCAATATTCTCTTTTCTCCATCTCCCTTTATTTGCCCACTCCATCCAAATCTTTGAGGAATACACTGCTTATTGGGATTGCTTTCAACAGGTGTGTGTTTCCCTTGTAAGGAAAAAAAAAAATAAAGAATAGCTCTGGCTGGTGTGGCTCAGTGGATTGAGCGCTGGCCTTCGAACCAAAGGGTCGCTGGTTCAATTCCCAGTCAGGGCACAGGCCTAGGTTGCAAGGCAGGTCCACAGTGGGGGTCAGGTGAGAGGCAACCCGACACTGATGTTTCTCTCCTTCTCTTTCTCTCTCCCTCCCCTCTCTCTAAAAATAAATAAATAAAATCTAAAAAAGTAAAAAAAAATTAAAAAATTAAATTAAATAGTTAAATTTTTTGTGTTATTTTTTATTTTTAGCTTTATTATCTGCCTTATATAATTTTTTAATTTATTGATATTTTGGTCTGGTTTAAAGTGCTTAAAGTTTGATATGCAATAGTTGACTAAATGTACCAAATATATAAAGAAAGCATTGTTTATTGTCCTTGAGGTAGAACATCAGAATGATGACCTACTGGGTAGGATAAAGCTTCCCTGGAAAGGGGGTCATAGAAATTGCTCTAGCAGAGGCTCCTTTGTTGCTGAATCCCAGCATTTAGTGTACACTGTTTGACTCAGCACAGATTTGTTGAATAAATGAAAGGGGTTGCTTTTTGCCAAAGGATAGAAGCATGGATTCACCATTTGTTTAAAGATTTTCTTTATTTTTAGAGAGAGCGGTAGAAAGGGAGGAGAGAGAGAACATTGATCAGTTGCCTCTCCCGCGTGCCCCAACCAGGGACCAGGCCTGCAACCCAGGCACAGGCCCTGACTGGGAGTCGAATCAGCGATCTTTTGCCTTGCAGAACAACATTTAACCAACTGAGCCATGCCAGTCAGTGGCTAGAATCACCATTGTTAAAGACAGAGAGCGGTCCCTAATCATTTTCCATCTACTCCCAGTTTTCATGCCTAACTCTTGGCACACATGGTTATGTTTTATTGTTTATTTATCTGTATAAACTTTGTTGTTGTTTCAGTTGATTTTTACTTTTGCCTATTCTTCCCTTTGTGCTTACTTTGGAATCTGTAAATAGCAGTATTTTTTTTTTTAAGGGATTTAAAGGTCCAGCCATAAAAACATATATTTGAGTAAAGTTATTACATTAATACAGCAAGCATATAGTAAAAACATACTATATGCTAAACCCACTGGAGAAGTGCTTTTTTTTTTTTCACATTATCTCAGGTGATTCTCACAACAGCTGACAAAAGGTTAAGTGAGCTGCCCAAAGCCACAGCTGCAGAATGACAGAGCAGAGATTTATACCTGGGCAGCCCAGCTCAGAAGCTGTAGTAGTAACCGCATGTCAAGAATCTTGTAAATCAGTGACACTAAGCTTTTCCAAACATTATAAAATATCTTTGTATTTTCCTCATTTTATTCAGCCTTTTTTATGCATATTTGGTATTTTGCCTTCTTTTTTGTTTGTGGAGTGATTTTTTTTACATGACACTTTCTTTCCAAATGAAAGAAAATCATACTTAAATCCTAGAAATTAAAGTATCTTCATTCATATGAGGTATAGCATAGTACCATTTTCTACAAGTTTTCTGATCAAGCTCAGACTGTTACCTGATTGAACATTCTGACTGACGAAGGGAGGAATAATCAGGAAATGTGAGAATGAGTTGGGGAGGATGGGACAAGGGTTGTTTTAAACATTTTTATGGCAAAAGCTGCAAAAATGTTGATAAACTGTGTCCATACGTAGAGATAGATGTTTAAGAGTTGACATTGTGCCTCTTTATTTAAAATATTTTCCTGTTGTGAAATTATATACGTTCATTTGTGAAACTTTGGAAAAATGACTAAAAGCTGAAAGAAGCAAGATAAAAGAACTCGTGGCCCCACTTCAAGGGGAAAGCATTGCTGACATTTTACAATATTTATGTCCATAATTTTATTTCTGCATACATACTTTTTTCAAAAATGAATTATAATGTATATTTAGTTTTATAATTTGTTCTCTTTTTAAAATATATTTCATTCTGTCTCATTTAAAAATATTTCAGAGACTTGCAAACAATGATTTTACCTTTCTTTTCCTTCATCGTCCTTTAAGGAAGCTTAGTGAAAAAAACCACACTTTAATAACATTCTCTAAGTGACAGAATTACAGAGGTTGAGATCAGATTTGTGGATTCCAAGTGATAGGGACAGAAATTAGGAGTGGGTGTGACTCTAGAGGAGCACAAGGAGGGTGCTCTTCTGTTTGATAGAATGGCTCTGTGTTGCTCTGGTGGTGCTTATGCTAGTCTGCACATGGCATCCACCTGCAAGCAGTTACATACACACACAGACGGCTGAGCGCATGTAAGCACTGGGGAAAGTCTAGTTAACATCAGTACGCCAGGTCAGTGCTACTGCACTGCAGTTGTAGGAGACCTCACTGTGGAGGGAAGCTATTTGAAGGGTTCACAGGATTCAGTGTATAGCAACTTCCTATGACTTCATAATTATTTGAAAATAAAAAGTATTTTTAAATTTTTAAATTTATTTTTAGAGAGGGGAAGGGAGGGAGAAAGACAGGGAAAGAAAAAGCAATGTGTGTTTGCCTTTTGCACCCCAACTGGGGACCTGGCCCGAAACCCAGGCATGTGCCCTGACTGGGAATTGAACTGGCAACCCTTTGATTTGCAGGCCGGCATTCAATCAACTGAGCCACACCAGCCAGGGCTGAATAAAAGTATTTTTAAAATTCACTTTATAGAAGGCAAAATGATTTTACTTAATGAACAAACTGAATATTAAAATGTAATGTAAAGAACAGTAAAGTAAAAGCAAGGAAACCTGGGTTTTGATCCTGAGTCTGCTTGTGGGCCTTTGGCTAATCTCTTAACTTTTGGGCTTTATGTTCTTTCCTGAAAAATAAGAAAATTGTGCTAGAAGATCTTAAGATCCCTTCAAACTGTGATATCCCATAGGGTACATAGACTTGTGTAAATCTTTAAGTTTACCAAATATAGAATGAGTGCTAACAGTATATTACATGTAGTCCAGGGATTAAGGGCTGTCTAACCTTGCAGAAGGCAAGAAAACTATTTGTCTTTTCCTTTGTGTCTGCCTACTACTGTATTAGACATTTGGTGATACAGTAAGCTCAAGAGAATAATGGGTACATAGGAAGTACCTATATATGTGCTAGATTACAAAATAGACAATGTTTATTTACATGCCAAAATGTGTAATGTGGACAGTAATTGCTATAGGAATTCTGAAAGAGAACACCATGGACCTCCACATAAGGAAGAAGTAGAATCTCAGATGTATGAATATCCTGGTTTTATTATTTATTCCATTTTAAAGACTGTGCAAGCACCAGATTATACATCTCATAATACTTTGCCTTTATACTGGATTATATCCACTCATCCCTCTTTATTCTACCTCTGAGTTTAGACTTGTTCTGTAATTTGAGCTGTTGGATTAACAGATGGTAAATTCATCTAGATTTACTTGATATTTTCTGCTTTCTCTCTCTCTCCCTTTTTTTTCTCTCCTTGACCCTTCCTTGCCCTCCAACCAACTTTAGCTGAAAAAAAGAAGGGTGGGCAGACTGTGGATTCTAGCCTCCCACTTCTAAGCGTATCTGATCCTTTCATTCCTCTTCAAGTACCTGATGCACCAGGTAGGTAAATAGAACTGATCTGAGGTTGACCAGCTTGATGCTTATTTCCAGGGCCTCTTGAGAGTTGTTTGAAACACTCCATGAAAAGGATCTGAATTTTGTATTAGTCCAATATGGTTATAACAGTATGGGGGGAGAACTGTAAGCATGTGATAGAAGGAACAAAATGCAAATAGTGGTCCCAGTATGATGATTAGATGATGGGTGACCTCCTGTCCAGTTTCCATTTTCCTGTAATATGCTTTTATTTTTATAATATAACAATGCATAATGAAAGTTGTTAGGAAATGTGAGTCAGGAGACCTGGGTTCCCTTCCTGGCTCTTTCACTACCTGAAAACCTCTTGGGCTTGACTCTTCATCAAGTTGGACTGCATGGATTTGAACATCCCTTTAGGTCTACCATACCCTGGTTTGTAAGTAAGCAGTCCAACAAGGTAAGAAATGGTTAGTGTGTTCTGATTCAAGAAAACAGCTCTTGAAACATAATTTGCTGCTTTCCATTTAAAGATTCTGAATGCCAAAGATTTCTTTTCCTGCTGTCCTCCCCATCCTTTTGGGGGGAGAAGGAGTGTTTAAGGAAGAGAAGCCACTTTTCTCATCTCTATTAATTAGTCTCTTTGAAAAAGCATATAGAGCCAGCTCCTTAGAAGTACCTGGTGCTCATTTTGCTTCTGATAGTTTTCCTTTTCTCCCATTTTCACCCCCACTGATTGCTTGTCTTAAACTGATGGGATCTGCTTCGATTTTCTTTTTTCCCAAAATGTTAAAGGTATTTGATTGATTACCCCAAGATGGGAAATGACTGTGCTATTTTTACCTCATCCTGCTAAGACAGACTGTACTTTGGATACCAAGACAGTTTTTATTTCTTTAGGGAATTTGTTGACCCTTCTCAAGAGGAAGCAAAAACTTGCCTTGATAGGGTCATATTGTGTAATGTACCTGGATATGTAGGTTAAAAATATCTAAAACCACTGAGGAATGATACCGTAAAGGGCTGTTAAAGAAAAGAGAAGAAAGTGATCAAATCTCTCAGTACACAGACAGGCCACTTTCAAGCAGAAGGCTGGAAAGGTATGGGCTACAAACTCAAGCTGGGTCCCACTGACTTCTATTTTGTCCCTGTTGCCGCAGTTACGAGATCAGATGAGACAAGGGGATTATTGAGGCATTCTTCCTTTGACACCCCTTTGGGTTCTTGCATTGCTCTTACCTAGATAGCCCAGGGGCTGTGGAGGCTGGAAGGGTGGCCTCTTGGCACATGCCAGCAGATGAAGGTCCACAGGCAAGTAGCTGTCCTCTGCAGCTGTCACAGGAGCCCTCTGGATTAAGCGTGAGGGGCCAGGCACGTGCACCAGGTGGCACAGGTTACCAGCTCCAGGTGGCAGAGATGAGTTGTGAAGGGTTGTGAAGGTGAGCCTGGGGGCCACTAGAGCTGGCTGGCAGCTATCCTTGCCTTCCTTATTACCTTTCCTGTCTCCCAATTCTCCATATTTCTCTCATTCTGGTGGACTCCTGCCAAAGTGTTACTGGTATGCATTTTAATGACTTAAGCAATGACCCCTTCTTGGGTTTTAATGGAAACTCTATTAAAATGGAACATTCTAATAGAGAATTCCAGGAGTGTCTTATTTGTTTTCTGATCAGACCAGACTCACCTATTGAAAACATAAACCAGACATATCACTGCTTTGCACTCCAGTGAATCCCCATATCACTGAGCATAAAATCCAGATGTATTATCATAATCTGCAAGGCCCTGACTAATCTGGCCCCTGACAACTCCTCTAACCTTAGTGCACAGCATTCTCCCCCTCAGCCTTTCCTTTCATGGACCTAGCTTGTTCCCACCTCAGGGCCTTTGCACTTCCTGGTGCTCTACCCGGAAAGCTTTTCCTCCTACCCTGTTCCTTCTGTCATTGACACTGAGGTCTCAGCTTAAATACTCTCTTCTCAGAAAGGCCTATCTTGGTCTCACAGGCACTCTCAGGCACACAACCCTGGCTTGTTTTCTTCATTGTATTTATCAGGGCATCGTCTATTTTCATTTGTTCGTTGACTTTATTCACAAAAATGTCAGTGTCCTGGGGAGGGACATTGCTGTCTTTATTCATCACTGTATTGCCAGTACTGAGAACACTGCCAGGGAGAGTCAGTACTCAATGAACATTTGCAGATTGGGTGAATGAATGAAGTAAAACCTGAAGCTGAGAGGCTTTTGTTGGCTCCACTACTCCACTTTTGTCCTCAACTGCCAAACACCAGGCTACTGGCCTCATAGCCTTATATACCTGTGCCTCTGCCAAGCCCCAGCCAGGCCCCTGACCTGTCCTTGGAGAGTGTCTAAATGCAGGCGCAGCCCACTGTGTCAGCAGCTGCCAAATCCCGGGATGAACGTAGTAGCTAGGCTGGGAGATCGCTCAGCTTCGGCCTCTCCAGCCTCTCATGTACCCTCTAGAATTTGGGCTAAACATGGTATGTTATCACTGTGTCTTTGATTATTTTATTTCTTTTGATGTGCAGCCTATAACACCATTCAGTTACATAGTTTCTTTATCCAAGGTCCCTATATCCTTCCTTAGTGACTTGAACTGCCTTGAGTAAGGAAAGGGCTGAGAGTTTAGGGTCTCTGGTACCTCAGCAAACTGTAAGTTTGTCTCCCCGACTTCCTCCCCTTGTCCAGTCTGCTAAGCAACCAGTCTGTCACTATCCCCAGCCCTCTCTGGGCACCAGTCAGGTTTTTTCGTTGGTTTGTTTTGTTTTACATACTTGCTTACCTTCTGTGCTCAGCCTTCCTGTTGGTAAGTCACCTGACAAACATGCCTTTTAATGACTTAGCACTTTATTTTATGCTTTTCAGACGTTTCCACATATAATTTCCTTTGATCCTAGAAGTTATACTGACTAGTGGGTATGTCAAGTGATACCTCATTTTCCAGAGGAGGAAGCAGAGTCGCAGTGCTGTTACGACTGTGCTGTTCCACACAATCCTTTTTGTGGCCCGTGGCCCCCATGCAGTGGATGTTTCCTTGTCTTTGGGACAGTTCCCATATCAATAAAGCCTTTCACTAGAGAGCTAAATATAAGGGTTAGGGAAATATAAAAATGGATTTGAATTTATAGGCCTAGGTTCCAGCCACTTAGAAGGTAGGTAATTTTGGTCAAATCACTTAAACTGTGTTCTCTTCCTCAAAATTTGCAATATTAAAGCCCATCTTATGGAGTGGCTTGTGAGGTGTAGATGAAGTCATGTACTTGAAATTGTATTGTAAACTGTAAATAGTATAAAGATAGGAAATGCTGTAACAGCTTTGTTCCTAAATCCGTATTTCCAGGCAGTCCTAGTTATCATAAAGTCTTTGTTATATTTTTCTCCTATAGAAATTAAACTTCCTTTAAATTAAACTTTTGACCTTCACATGACTGAGAGCCATTAAAGTAACTTTCCTGATATAATGATGGTTAAACTGTGGGTGAAGGGGCACTGTATAATTGGGTTTACTTGTTTCTTAAGTGGCATTTTTACTTTCCAAAGCATCATAAAATATATATATATATTTGTTTTAGAAAATTTGGTGTAACAAAAATCACAGCCATGGGCATTTGTGTGCTCACAAGGCTGCCGAATGAAGCCTAACTCGAGTGAATCCCGAAAGTATTTCATTGATGCTCACACGCTTTGTGTTCACTCTTTCCACCTTCTAGCTGCATTAGGGAATAGATAAGCCAGAGGTAGTACCAACGTTTTAAAATATAGCAAAAAAGTCTGAGGAATTTTCTCTGAAAATTGATGGAAAGATTTAATCATTTATTTTTTTAAATTGTGTTAGATATATGTAACACAAAACTTAGCATTTTAAAGAGGACAGTTCAGTGGCACTAAGTACATTCACATTATTTTGCTAACCCTCACCACCATCCATCCATAGGATGTTTTTTCATCTTGCAAAACTGAAACTTTGTATTTATGAAACAATAGCTCTCTATTTCTCCCTTTCTCCAGCCCCTAGCAACCGTCATTCTACTTTATGACCCTATGAATTTGACGGTTCTAGGTACCTCATATAAGTGGAATTATACCCTATTTATCTTTTTTGTGGCTGGCTTATTTCATAACATGCTCAAGGTTCATCCATATTGTAGCATATGTCAGAATTTCCTTTCTTTGTAAGGCTGAGTAATATACTATTATATGTACATACTATGTTTTGTTTATCTATTCATCTGTTGGTGGACATTTGTGTTGCTTCCCTCTTTTGGCTCTTGTGAATCATGCTTCATTGAACATGGGTATGCAAATATCTCTCCAAGACCCACGATTCTTTGGGGTATAAACCCAGAAATGATATTGCTGCATCCTGTGGTAATTCCACATATAATATTTTGAGAAACTGCCATGCCATTTTCCACGGAGACTGCACCTTTTCACATGTCTCCAGCAGTGCACAACAGTTTGAGGAGACTTTACAGCAGCTCCTTAATGCTGACCTCTCGGCATCAGTGTTCCATGAGACTAAGCAAGAATGCATTAGTTGTATAAGTGCCTCTTCCTAGAATTAAAAGCTTTTTAAAAGTGCCTTTTAGTTTATGCCACTCCAGCATCTCTTGAAAAATAGGCAAGAAGAGCTTTGGGGGGGGTTTTTGTTTGTTTGTTTTTAGTGGTTTGTGGCCAAGATAGGCATTCTGCTCAGAGCTGTTTACCTGGTATTCTCCTAACTTCCAGCTTCTGTCTTGTGCTATTGAAAAGTCCAAGGTTGATCATAGTCAGGGTCTTTACTCTGTAAAGTTTATCTTCCTGCAAATTTAGTTCTCTAGAATAAACCTGGAATGGGGCTAGATGGTTGACTTTTCTTCTAACTTGCAGCTGTTACAGATTTCAGTGTCTGGCTCTCAGTGATAGGAACTATTTAGAGTGACTAGATGTTAAAAACAGCATCTCTCATCACAAGACTCAGAGCTTATCCCCCAAGTTAGACAAGCTGTAAATTTCCAAAGCCACCAAGCTTTAGCAGCCAAATCATCCCTTTTGATGGGGCTTGAATCAAGCCCTGCTTTATTCCTCATGGCTATATTTTTAATTAGGGTTGGAATGGGCCTTGAGCAAGCCCTTAGTCTTATTAGCCTATATACACAGATATACCTAACCTATCATTGATACTTTTAAAAGATTTTATTTATTTACTTTTAGAAAGAAAGGAAGGGAGGGAAAGAGAGGAGAACAGAAACATCAGTGTGAGAGAAACATAGATCAGTTGCCTTTCACACACCCACAACTGGGATCCTGGTCCACAACTCAGGCATGTGCCCTGACTGGGGATCAAACCAGTGACCTTTTGGTTCACAGTCCAGCACCCAGCACAACTTGCGGTACATCCCAGTCTCACACTAGGAAATGGTTTTGATTAACTAAGTTTGGTCTGGTTTATGAAGGATTAACTTCTTGCCTTGTAGTTGATATCTTTAATAACTATGTCTTGAAAGGCAAGGCATAAGAGAAGAATCTGAAATGGATTAATTCCTACCTCCAACTCTAGCAACTGTTTCCTTCTCTCTTCCCCTATCCCCGGCGCCACTTCTGTTGAAGAGAAGAGTGCTTTCTCGTCTCCCCCTCAGTTTCAAAGTACTGATAATCCTGTTCTTTAACGCACTCTCCATTTCCATTGTCCAGGTTAACTAATTCTTCATGCACTGTTCTTCAGGGGGTCTCCTTCTCGGTTTTTTAACCATGAGTTCAGTGCTTCTCCAGCCTTTTGACCTGACTCATTTTTACTTGGGAACCCTAGGAACTTGAGAAATAACTGAGTATGGTAAATGGGAGTGTGATAGAAAAGCACCACCAGCAGAAAACATGAGCAGACAGTTCATAAAAGACAAAATACAAACTGTCAGTAAATAGATTTTTTTTTAGAAAGTTTATCCTCATGATAAATACAAGAAGAGCCAATTATAAAACAATGAGATGCTATAACATCTGCTCTCAGACTGGTAAAGGCGGAAAAAGCCCCACCTCCTCAGGCTTGGTGAAGGCTTCAGAAAACAGACATGGTCAGATCCTGCTAGTGGGAACATCATGTAGCACAACTTTTGGGAGGACAGTTTGGCAGCTGATAACAAAAGCCTTTAAGAGTTTACTTTCTCTTTGACTTCATAATTCTTTTCTAAAAAATCATTCTGAGAAAACATGAGAATGTTTAAATAGTTATCAAATGATTAGATTTTATAGGAAATGCTTAGAAGGGTGTTCATTTAAAGCCTTAAGAGTGTGCTTTTTTCTACAAGTTAGATTATAGGTAGCTCTTTTATCCTTTGGTTTATCTGTGTTTCCCAAGTTTTCGACAATAAACATGTATTGCTTTTGTAATAAGGGATCAAACCATAAAGGTTTGTTCTTTTTTCTCAGACTAGGAGCAAGCTTAGCTATTCCCCACTTTCTTACCCTGCTCTCCTGGCTCTGCCTGGGGGGCTGTTTGCATGTCGAAGAGCATGTGTAGTCTGCCCTGCGTTTTCCAAACCCTGCTCCCTTGTAGCCCGTCATCCTACCTCCTGCCTGTGTTACTGAGGTGCCCACCAGTGTCCTCCCCTGTGGTTATCACCAGTCCTGATCTCCATGTTCATTTCTAGGCAATCCATCTGCTAAGTAACCAGTTCCTACTTCCTACTTTTTCCATTCATGCTGGATGATTGACATTTAGAAGTATATGGGACCTTTAGGTTTTACCAGTAAGGAAACTTAAACCCAGAGAAAGATAATGGCCAAAGTGTCATAAAAGCTTAGTGCAGGACCCAGGCCTCTTGTTTTAGTGCCTTTTCTTCCTCTATCAGACCGGGCTGCCTCCTTCTCACATTTCACTCTCATGCCAAGGTTTGGGAGTGAAAATGGAACTCCACCCATTTTCAGGCCTCAGTGGCTTGGTGATCCCTCATCTTGTCCTAGAGAGAAGTTAATCATCTCCTTTTATTTAACAAGCACTAATTAATGTATACACACATACACATTAATTCTGATAAATATGCCCATTAATTTCTGACAGCCCTTTCAAGTAGTTTTTATCTTCTACTTACAAGTGAAAACTGATGCCTAGAAAAATTAGGTAACTAACTTAAATTCAGGCTTTCTTACTCTTTCATGTTGTTTATTTATTTTGGGGGATTTTTCAGACCCCAGCTAAAGTCCCCAAAAATGTACAGCATCACAACAAAAGATTAAATGATACCCTCCTTAAGTCCAGGAGTTCTCCCCAACACACACAGAGCACATATTTAGATTCTGAAGCTAGTTTTCAAAACATTAGAGTCTACCTCAGAACTGGACCATTTTTCTTCTGTCCACAGTTGCGCACTTCTTTTCACATAATGGAATGTGCTGGGGTCATATACTTGTGATACTAACACAAAGTAAATGGGAAACTTGTCAAATGTTTCTTAGGAAGATAAAATCATTACAAAATGCAATTAATGAATTATTTCTGGGTTTTATTGGTCTGTCACCTTGTATCATTGAGAATTAGAGTGTGGGTCCATATATTTCAATGTGAACTGACCCAGAAGATGGGTTTTGCTTTTGTATCCAGAGATGTATTTCCCATGATTCATGGAAAATTTTTAAAAGTCTCTGTTCATTACATATCAACAAGTTGTGATATGCCAGTGTGGAACTTGATTGAGGTTTTGGATCTTAAAGAACTCTTCCTGCAGTTTCCTAAATTCACCACCCTCTTCTCTGCACTGTTCTTCCCCGCACCCCTACCATGATACTTGGCCTCAGAGCGTTTTTATAAAACTGTAAGGGAAAGGACAGAATTCATAAAATGAAGGACATCAAGGCCAGCCCTTGATGATGCACACGGGAGGCCTCCAGGTTGTGATTTGTAGGCTGTCAGCCTCCTGTAGCCTTTCCTATCTATGCCTGCCTGCACTTCTGTCCTCAAGTTCTTCATTTACAGTGACCCAAATAACACATGGTAGCTTTAAATGTGGCCTCTTCTAAGAGTCTTTTAAAGTGACCAAGGTGTTAGTTAAACTAAGGAATGAATCCCCAGGGCATAGAAGATCTGGGCCCTGCTGCCTCTGTGGTGTGTTTGCAGTAAGCTCTTAGGCGAGTAGTTTTGCCTTTCTGAAGCTGGTTTCTGCGTCTGTAAACACGAAGTCTAATTGGATAAGATTCAAGGTTTCTTCCAGCGCCAACATGTCTTTTACAACTTCACTATTGTTCGTGGGACTCTGTGTGAAGATCCTTCCTCCTGTGTAGAAGGAGATAGGCAGACCCCATACGCAGCTTGTGGAAGTCCTGTCTAGGCTCTATCGTGTTCCACCGATGACTTTGGGCAAGCCACACATTCTCACAGTTTCTGATCTCTGTTCTCAACTCTGTAGTATTTCCAAGTGCAGGGTTTTTTGTGAATGATGTATGAAAATGTTTGACATTGAACTCTCCAAATGTGAGTGATGAATGGTTGTTACAATGGTGCCTGGCGACCAGCACTGAGTAACTGAGAGCCTTTTCCTACTTCCGGAGCACTGGGAGTGAAAGAAGCTGTTTTTGCACATGCCATCTGCCTTTGGATGCTTTAGCCCTGTCCCCTCACTGCTAGTTTTCTGCCTGGTATTAATTACTTTGTCCTCTGCCCCTCCCTGCCATAGTTCTGGTATTTGAGTATTCCCAAGCAGCAGTGACCAAACAAATTACCTATGTGCGTAACCTGGTACTTTGAGGTTCAGTCAGGAAACAAGTCTCCCAGAATTTGGCATCTTACCCCCTCCCCACTCCACTTCATCTCCCCACACAACACGCATACAACATCATGCACGCTTGTCTTTTTAACCCTTTTACATACTTTTTTTGTAATGACTAATAAAATAATTAGATTCTTGTTGAAGTACTTATTTCCAGTTGATCTCCTATTGTCCTCACATCCCCAGTGAAGCCGTGAGACAGAGGTGTGACTAGAGGGAACCAAGAACTGGGGATACAGAGTAGTAAGACATCTTCCCCACCTTCAGTCATGTTGTAGGGACTGCAAGAGCAGTGAGTGCAGAATGCTCTAGAAGCTTCCTGTCATGTGGCCGGGGAGGGGGTGGTGCTTTGAGGAGATGATGATATTTAAGTGACCAGTACAGAAAGTTATGGGGAGGTTTCTACATTGGACAGTTGAGGGGATTGTGTCAGAAGTTGAAGGAACTACCCCAGGGTTACAATGAGAGTGGCCAGAATTCAGGCTCTGGAAGGATGCTAGCCTGAGGTTTGGCACCAAGACAAATTCTTGTATGAAAAACAAGCAAGTGGTTTTGGGTCTTTTTATCCATTGTTTTACAAGACTGCAAATATATGAGTGCTGACAGTAAAGAAGCTTCACCTTTAAGTGAGAGAAGTTTTGAGAAGGAATAAAACAAAAACTAATGTTCAGAATAAAATATTAGACTTTTGGGGGAAACCATCTTATTTTTTTGCCTGTATACTGAAAATTGTCAAAGATATTTTAACATCTTCTTAATAATAAAATGTCACATAGATTTCCAGATTAATGCTGATGTGATTATGCTGTATACATAGTTAGTACTCTGGATTTTTCCTGTTATTGAGAAGCTTCTTTTTTACTTCCTTTCTTCCATATAAATGAGGTGTAAGTGAGAGTGTGGCATATTATCATTTAACAGAGACAGCTACATACCATACACTCCAAAGGCGGTAAATTGGCTTCATATTTAAAAGTGTCTTTTTCTGCAGTGTGTTAATTGTACCAAAACAAATTATCTTTCCAAGACAGTAGAATTTATTATTTTGTTTCATCTCTGTAGTTATAGCTCACCTAACTTACAAATCACCTAAAATTTGGTTTCTATCCCTCAGTCATTATCAGTTTAGCCTTTACTTATCTCAATTCCAATGGCTCAGAAGAATAGATTCATTTAATGTTATATACACCTACTTGAACTGTAAGTCACTTCTTTTTCTCTAACATCTTAATTTTAATTTTATCTTAATGGCATTTTATTTCAGTGATAGAAAAAACATTGTTGATGGGCCTTTAACTTGTTGAGTTATAGAATTTATGTGGTCTCAGTACCCTTGTAAACAAAAGGAGGTATGAGCTCTTAATTCTCTTCTTTCTGTACAAATTCTATGATTTATTCTTTTGCTTCAAGTTAATCCTCTACCTTTAATAGGTTAAAGGTAAATGGATAGTTAGTGATGGATCAGGACTAAAGAAACTATTTTGGAAGGAATCTTAATGTGTACACATTATCACATATTGAGTTGTTAGGTGTGACAAATCTGGCAACTTCTGTTGTCCTTTGTTTCTTAGTCAAAGGGCATCGAAAGTAATTCATCTGTAGACTTAAGTGACTTTTGTGAGATTGAACATTTAATAAGAGTTCCAGCATGTCACAGACTCTCAGTTGGCAGACAATAAATGATTGTTGAAGTTAACTTAGGCATGGTTTATTAAATCCTCTTGGTGAGTTTTAAACCATTTCTAAATGCAAGTTAACAAAAAGAGAGAGAGAGATTCAAAACTAAGCCCAGGAAGAGCTATGAATACACAAAGACATATGCATTTGTTTATGGCAGCTTTGTGTTTAATAACTAAAAATTGGAAACAAATATCCATCCACTAGTGAATGAATCAACAAAATGTACATCCATCTAGTGGAACACCATTCAGCAGTAAAACAGAGCAAACTACTGATGCACGCCATAACACAGAGGAATCTCCAAAGCATCATGGTAAACAAAGAACCCCAGACAGAACAGACTGCATACTGTACGGCTCCATTTATAGGAAATCCTAGAAAAGGCAAAACTGTCAGGACAGAAAGCAGATCAGCTGTTGCCAGGGCCTGGGGGTGAGAGGAAGGCATTGATTAGAAAGGGGCACAAGGGTACTTTTTGGCATAATGGAAATGTTCTCTGTCATTATTTCAGGGGCATGTATATGTATATGAACATTTGTTAAAATTCGTCAAATTATACACTTAAAATTGATGACTTTTATTCAGTGTAACTTATACCTTTAATTTAAAAACAAACAAACCCAAGGCAGCACCTTGAATGCCTCACAGAGTGACTACTTCAATTAGAGAAATAACCATTGTTTAAACATTAGACTTTGAATGCCTATGTTAAACAAGATACTAACATTATTTTTGTGATAAATCCACACAGAATTTTGAACCCTGAAGTGTATTTGCATAGAAAATGGAAAGTGATCAGCTTGCTGTAATATTTCATTGCATTTTTGCTTTCTCTTTACCTCTCTGCCCAACCTAGAAAAGCTAATTGAGGGACTCAAATCTCCTGACACTTCTCTTCTGCTCCCTGACCTCTTGCCTATGACAGATCCTTTTGGTAGCACTTCCGATGCGGCAATTGGTAAAGTTGTCATTTCTGTTTCTTTGGTAATGCATGATGTGTGTGTATTTAAAAAATGATAACTGGGTAACGGATCCCTACTGAATAGCTGCGGTGAGGAGTGGAGATGCCACCAAGCCTTCTGGTGTTAGATGATGCCTTGTGCTAACCCAGAAACCAAGACTATTAACCTCCTTTGTTAGCATGTCAGTTGAAGTGTTTTCTCTGCCTTCCAGCTGCACACCACTGTTATTTTTACTTTTCTTGTTATCCTGAGGTTTCTAGAGTGATGCCTTATGAATGAGGAGGAATGTGGGAAAATTCACATTTAATTACAAAAGCTTCATGGTAAAAGTTTCAAGCTGGACCTTACCTTTAGCAGATTCTTCTTTAGAAGGCCTGTCTATGTGTCGGTATCAGCAGCTGAGAAAACATATGCCTGGTTGTAAAGCTTCAGGCCTAGAACCCAGGGGAGGGGCTTGGTCTTGCCTGACCTAACATTTCTCTGTGCTCCAACTGCAAGGCCAGGTCAATACCTGCAAAATGCCCAGGGCCCCTCTACTCCAGGGGTACAAAGTCGTAGAACTCAGAAAGGCCATGACACTACAGAGAGGTGGGCTTCTAGCTGGGGCACGTCTCACTGTGCAGAATGCCTCCCAGCTACATCATGGGATGGGATTTGAGATGGACTAGTGGCCTTTGCTAGCCACAGAGGTTCTGAAAGTCTCCTAAGTTTGTCCCTTAAGGAAAACAGAATTAGCAGGAGATATTAAGGTGCCTTTCAGTCTATGTCTTCTGATGTGGAAGAGATCTCCTGGTGGCTCACATTCTGCATTTGTTTATAAAAACTGAGAATAGCCACAGTGGTCAACTTTGCACAGGCATGCCCAATCGGTGAAGCCCAGACACCCAAAGCAGCAGAAATAAAGTAACTTACTGCGCTTCCATCTCACCTGACAACTGACATTTTAGAGAACTTCACAGAACTGTCCCAAGACCGTCTGACTGCCTGCCCCTGATCCTTTTTCTCCCTTTTTAATGCTCTGTTACAAAAGAAAAAGCTGATGTTGCTGTTGAGAGTCTCATACCAGGACTGGAGCCCCCGGTGCCCCAGCGCCTCCCATCTCAGACGGAATCTGTGACCTCAAACTGCACAGGTCAGTTAGGATTCTCTGCAGCGGCGGGATCGGTCAGTGCGATGAGCCCTTAGAGCTGGTCTTTCCACTTGTGACAGGTGGTCCTGGGCTTAGTTTGCAGCCTGGTTAATTCCTCCCAGAAGGGATGCCCTATATTGGTATGACGCCAGCTTCTAGATTTCGAGTGATGTGTTTCCTCGCTAAAAAGCAGGGTATTTTTTTGAGTAATGCTCTTTGTAGAGTGATCCCTAGGCTTTTGCTGATTGCAGTCTTTCTTTATTCAAGATCTTTTCACTGGTGGCAGATTCCATCCATCTCGTTAATTAAAGAACTCTGCTGAGCTATAAGGATGCCCGTTAACTCCTCCAGGTTACTGAGCAGTCTTTCCCCTCTCACAGTGGTATTTATGAAGCTAATGTTCTGTTGTTGATCCTATTCCTAACACAGTGCTTTAGTCATTTATAGGTGGTTTGCTGTTAAATTGTAGGCAAAGCCGAAATCTTTCCTGGTTCCAGCATTACTTTTACCCTAACTCCAAAGTTCACTCTTAGTAAAATTCCTTAACTGCCCATACCTACAGATTTAGGAACCTTCATCTCTTTTGAGTCCGTAATCACCTCGATAGAAGTGTCCAATTTCCTAACTTAGAAACAATTATAAATCTAGGATGTATGAAAATTAACTTATCCAGATTTTAAAAAGTGAGCACAGAAGACAATATGGTTTCTTTTCATTGTGCTTACTTGGCTGTTTTCTCCTAGAAAACTTTCCAGAAAATAATTCATGTGTTAAAATACTTGTCTTCTTTCTATTCTTTGAAAGCAAGTTATGTGTTCAAAGGAACAATTCAAGTTTATACTAGTAAGAGGTGAGATCGTTCTAGTTTGAATAGGAACCTGACTGAGTTCTAGAAAGTATTGTTTAATCACTAATAGTAAACCAGGGACAGCCCCTTCTGGTCATATTGGACACCTCATCTTGTAGTAACTTTTTTCCATGAGTGTTTAGGGAAAATTTAAGTGAAACTCTTTTTTTTACAAAAAGATTTTTTTAATTTATTTCTAAGAGAGGTGAAAGGAGGGAGAAAGAGAAGGAGAGAAACATTGATGTTAGAGAGTAACATATATTGGTTGCCTCTAGTACATGCCCTGATCAGGGACTGAACCCACAATCCAGGCATGTGCCCAGCCAGGAATTGAAATAGTGACCTTTCCCTTTGCAGAGTGATGCCCAACCAGCTGAGCCACACTAGTCAGGGCTAAGTGAAACTCTTTAGTTGCAAAGTTCTTTTTCTCAAATGGCATTTTATTGGAATCCAAATCACATGCTTGCTTATCTAGCCATGCCTGAGCAAAAGTCTTCCATTTTATATATTAAGGTTAAAAGGAATCTAGAAATACGTGTTTCTATAAATGAAATCTAGAGTGCTTAACGTATTTCTTTTAGTTTTCTTTCTCCTGCCTTGGCTCATATGTGTGACATGTAAGTGCAGTAACTTAAAGGCCAAGGTCTAATCCCATGATGTTGTTGTATGTACCGTTTAATGCCATCACTGACGTGGGATGCTGTTAATCTGGACTCAGATTCTCTCACCGGGGAAGATTCCCTGATCGATTGCTCTCTGCTTTCTAACCCTACTACTACTGACCTTCTGGAAGAGTTTGCCCCCATAGCAATCTCTGCTCCAACCCATAAAGGTAAATATTCTCTTCTTCTTGGGCCCACATGTAACCTTCGAGGAAATCCGAATAACTGAACATTTTCCTGACCAAAAGTCTTTGCTAGTGAAGTGTTTTAACCACCTCCTTCTGTGGAAAACTTGGTTTGTGTTCTCAGCCACTGTTTCATAGTGCCTCTTAGAAAGAACATTTAGTAAGGCTTAGACAACAGGCTGGTGGCGGTGTTACTGCCTGGCAGTCACGTGGAATGCAGATATTCCACGTGATCTAGGAGAGACAAAGCTACACACCTTTGCAGTCAACTCACGTAGGTGATTGAGTTGATTAGCCACTGACTGTAATTATTAATATGATAGTTGTTGGCCTTAAAACTTAAAAGTGGTTCATCAAATATGATATAAAAATTTTAGATAGTGATAAATAGGCATCATTCCTCAAAAGTCAGTCCTCAAAAAAATTCAATTTGTAAAAGTTTTGAACTTTAGTTAATATTTGAGTCACAATTGATTACTAGGTTCCTTTTTTTGATCTACCATTTTCACTTCTTAGGCTAATGCTGGTGTATAATTTTGGACAGAGGTAGCTTGCTTTGAGTTCTATTCAGTGAGTAGTTTGTGGAAGTGACAGGCACAATGCCTGGCTTACTGTGCACAGGTGTCCACTAAACTTCTTTCTGTGCTAGGGTCAAGAACGTGGTTTTCTAGAAGGAGCAGATGATTAGAAAAGGAAGTTTAGAATCCTCTCTGCAGGAAATTAAAAAACGAAGCCTCCCCAAAATGACTGAAAAATCATTAGCCTGTGGTCTGTGGTGGTAATAGTTGAGCTTTTGATTTTACCTTTTATGGCGTTAAAATGATCATATTTGTATAGAGCATGTAGAAAGAAGTTACCTGTGAACCAGGTCGGTCTGCCAGGCGTGCGCCAGCAGCAGTGCGTAATCACAGAGGAGCGTATTTGCAGAGTGCGTGCTCGGCCAGCAGGTGGTGGTGAGGTAGCTTTACTTAGAGGGAAGAAGAATATTCTAACAAGCTTCTGCTGGGAATCTTAGTGCATGTGATGTCTTGAGACATCAATTATTTGAGTCTTTTTTCCCAGTCAAAGGGCAGTGAATCCTTTCAGAAGCATTTGTTTGCCTAGTATATAGCGGTTGCTTTGTAAAGAGAAACTGCCCCAGCCTGTGGTTTTCAGTTTTTCAAATATTATTAGGCCTCTGTTTGCTCAGTAAAGAAGATAAATGACTAATTTCTATGCCTTTGTGAATTGCTGACATTGAAGAAATACCTCACAGTAACGGCAATTAATGGTCTTATAATGGTAGAGAGAGTTCATCCTATGACCCTTCTCCTGCATCATTTATGAAAGTCTTAACGTGGGCAGCACTAAAGTATTTTTTTTTTCATTTCCCTAAGTTTTCCAATTTTGCTACTTTTGTTTCAACTCAGGAAAATAAGCATTTTCATCTTTAAAAATTTGCAGTGATTATACAGTTGGGAACTTTGTGCCTCTTACATGTTCTCTCATTTGCTAATCTCTGCTTCTGTTGTCTCTGCTTGTGTACTTGCCTTCTGTGTTAAGCTGCAGAAGATAGTAATCTCATCTCAGGTTTTGATGTCCCTGAGGGCTCCGACAAGGTGGCAGAAGATGAGTTTGACCCTATTCCTGTATTGATAACCAAAAACCCACAAGGTAAGAAAGAGAGGATGGGGAAAGAGCCTGACATCAGCTCTCCACAAAAGAGTACTACTGTACCTAATCCACAGGGTGGGCGGCGGGAAAGCAACATTTAATGAAGGAAATTGGGGGTAATGACCATCGCTGCGGGCTGGACCAGTAGAGAGAGATAGAGATACAGATACAGATAGAGATACTGACAGAGGTTATCTTAAAGCCTGACCATGGTGTTTTTTGTAGAGAGAAGGAAAGTTCTAATGTCTGCCTAAAAGCTGGTTTTTACAAAGTATCAAGCCTATAAAGCAAAATGATCTTTAAACCTGAAGGCATATGTCAAAAAATGCACTGAAGTTGTTTTTTTAAATCATGATCAGAACAATTTGTGTTAAATACTCTTCTCAAAGAGATTAACAATGATGCTTTGGTATAATCTGCATCTTTTGGACATTTGTGGAGCATAACTTTCCCTCTTTGATGGATTCAAATCATTCGAATATGCCACAAAACACTGAATTGCAAAGGACCATTTCTATATATTTTTAAAACTCGTTTTTATTGCTGTAGTCTTGGAAACTATTTTCTCTCCAAAGCAAAAATTATTGATTTTTTACTCCATCAAGGAGATGACTCTATGTTGTCCAGAAGTTAGTACAGCTAGCCCTTATCAGGCAAAGCATACATCCATTTGAAAGGCTCCCTGCCATCGGACTGTGTGTACACAGTGCCTGAACCTTTTGTGGGAGGTGGTGGAAACCTAACTTATGTTCAAAAACCAACATGTAAGAGTTTGCAGGTGTAAATTGTTGCTTCTCTAGGGTTTTGTTTTGGTTTGGTTTTTTCTCCTTTGCTTACTCTGCACATCTAAACCTTAACCCTCTGTGTTGTGTACTGAATTCCTATCTCTCCACTTCCAGGTGGGCACTCTAGAAACAGCAGTGGGAGCTCTGAGTCCAGCCTTCCCAACCTAGCCAGGTCTTTACTGCTGGTGGATCAGCTCATAGACCTGTAGCCGTGACCCCGTAGCAGACGCAGTTCTGTAACCTTCATACCGTAATACACATTTTCATTACGGAATTATAAGAAAAATGATTTTTTAAAAAAATCTGCAAATAAGGAGCCCTGTAGCCCTTATCTCCTGCCCCTTGCCTTCTCCTGTAGAAATGATAAGGAAAGAAAATCACTTTGGCCCTCCAGATATTCCTTGGCCAGTTCCTCCCTGTTCCTTTGCTGTGTTTTCTCATTACCCTTCTTCAATAGCATTATCTTAAATCAAGCACTAGATGCCATAAGCTTCACCTCTGCTGGAATCAACTCCACCAAAAGCTTAACTGTAACTGAAACTAGTGAATTGACACCTTTGCCTCATTCTTGCTAGGAATGGCCTCCCACGCCAATCCTCCCGAACCCTGTCTCCTTTGGCCAGATGCTGATGAATGTGTTTCTCTGTTTTTGCTTTTTTGTCCTGCTGCATTATTGTGAAGACATGGCTTCTCCAGTCAGTTTTAACTCTGGGCAGTAGCCTGGAGACAGGTGTGTGGTTTGAGAAAGGGTAAAAATGACTGAGTGATGATGTATGTTTGAAGAGAGAAAGTGAGCCCAGCTCTAGCCAACCAACTGTGACCCTGTTTGATCATAGACCTAGCCAAGGGACTTTACACCCCATGCAGCCTGCCCAGCATTCGTCCAGCATTCTGGCTTCCATTGAACCGCGATTTCTCAGATCTGGAGACATGACTGCAAGTACTTGAGATCCTTGGATGAAATGTGTGCATTATATAAATCCCAAGTATTGCCATTCCTTCTCATGTTACCCGTCCCAAGCTGGGATCTCAGAATTAGACCAAAACAAGACAATGGTGGTAATATGATACCTTTTATTAGAAGACTTTTCACTGGGGAGGGGGGTTAAATAGGGGAGGGGAAGGAATTGTAGCAGAAACAGATGTATTTTTCTTGTGATTTTTATTTTAAATCAAATATTGTAAATTGTGTATAAATGAAGATGCTGAATAGTTCTGTTTCCACTTGGCGTTTCAAGTCCGATATCAGGTGTCTGTACAGGGTTTTGATCTCTTTCCCTTGTATAACTTTACACGGCAGTCCTACAGTGTAACATATGGAATCATTTTGAGTAGACTTGTGTGTCGCTATAAGCTTTCAGCAGGTCCTCTGTCTTTGTAGAATAAGCATGTTGTTTATTTTCAGATAATAAGAAATAAGTGTTCTGACAAGCTAGGCAAAGTTTGACTCTGGCTACTTACCTTTCTCTCTCTGATGTTTAAATTGAAGGGTACAGCCAGTGAAATATATTCAGTTGGTTTTCCTTGGCTTCCTAGACTGAAAAATAAAGTATAGCTCCCCACTAACCTTAGAATATTGTTCATAAAATAAATAAAGGACCCTGCACTGGCATAATAACAACATGCCTCATGGTCACCCTCTGCATATGTCCTTACTCATTTAAGGGTTTTTTTCCTTAAGGGTTTTTTTCCTTATGTGGAAAGCAGTGTTCCGACATCACCCTTTTGGAAAGAGTTGGGCACAGAGAACCCCATCGCGGTTTTCTTCCTTGAGTGCTGTTTTCCATGATAAGAAGGGAAACTCTTAGTTGGTCAGATTTGTACAGGTAAAATTCCAAGCCCACTTGTTTGTTTCTCTCTCTAGTATTTTTGTTTCTTCTTCCTCACACTTGCACTTTAAGGGGGAAAAAGAAAGTTGAAGAGCAACACCAGTGTGCAAAGCCCTGCACTTTGGAGGTCAGGCTCTAACCTCAGCAGCGTGAGAGCAGCTTTGAGAGACGTCAGGAGAAGTCTGAGTCTCTCAGTCTTCCTTCTGGCTTTAAATACTCCCCGTGCCTGCCGAAACTTGATGAGCTTAGTAAAGGCCTCTATGAGGATAATGGACCATTTTCAAAATTGAGGGAGGCACATCCTTCCTGCTAAAGATTAAAAAAGACATCTTTGAAGAGCTCTTCATGACTAAATAGCAGTGAAAATGGAACTCAGTTTGCCCCTTTATGGTCAGGAATATTATTGAAGATCAAAATTGTGTTCTTTTTTCCTGAACATAGAAAGAATGTATAAATAATGAAGGAAATGTTTATTTTTAAATAAGAATAATGTTTATGCCTGTGTTTTCCAGTTTGATTTTTTTCTCATACATATGTGTTAGAAATATAATGAAATATCTAGTTTCTTGAAACCATGGAGTGTACAGCTTAGAAATTAGATGTCTCTAAGTTGTGCCTTTCATGTATTACCCTAACTGCACTGAGATGTATTATCTAGTCATCTGGCTCAATACAATGTAATGTAGGCTGTTAATGAAAGGAATAGACTATAAGCCAGAGACAGGATGAGGAAGCCTGAGGTAGATAATGACATGAAATGCTTTAGGAGTAGGATCTCAAAGGGGATAACTATTTTTCTGTTAAGGAATAAAGTGAGTGTGACCTGATAAATGGAGCCTTTGATATATAGCATCATCCCTAAGCTAAAAGGATTTATTTGAGATGAGTGTAGTGTGCTGATAATTAATAGACCTATGGAACTATGGACTGAGCTCTAAAAGGGACCTTAGGGATCATCCTCTGGCCCACCCATTTCATGTTACAAGTGGAGGACCTGAGGCAGGGTAGTGAAGAAGAGGCCTGTGCAGGACAGCCCACCTGAGATCTTGCCTTGACCTTTGCCAGTCACTGTCTGAGTCACCTTAAGCAGGCACGTCACTTCTCAGAGCTACTGTTCTTATTTACACAATGATGGGTTTGGACTAGATGTTCTCTAAGATTATAGAATTCTAGGGTTCTAAGTATATATTATTATGCTTTGGGAGGACTATGAAGGATTTATATATCCTGATGTTCTCCAATTATCTACTGTAGTTCTTACTGTAGCAGCATTTACATTTTAGAGAATTATAATGGGCTTTTACTAACCTGCGTTGCTCTTTTGTGGTAATCTGAATAGAGGCCTAACCATGACAGAGGTTTTGGTTGGTTTCAATCAAAATGATCAACTATTTGGCCAAAAGAGTGGGAAAAAGTATCATAAAATTAGTATTTCATCTTGAGAAAAGTAAGTTTTTGCTTTTTCCCTATAATTATTAGCAATCCAAGTTCTATAATTCTATTTCAAAAAAGGAACCATAGGTGTTTCTCTTTTAAATATTACACACACAGAGTGCAACAAAACAGTATCAAATTTCAGTACTTGTAAAACTGTGTAATCAGTGATATGCTATGTAAAAATAGACAAATACTATAAGCATATGTTTTCTTTTTTGAATTGGAGATATTTTCTAATTTATTTTTCTATTTTTCCATCATAATTTGCATTCAATATTATTCTGTTTTAGTTTTAAATGTACAGCAAAGTGTATGCATATCATGTAAGCATGTTTCTGATTTGCTTTTATTCTAACTGTGCAAAAATAGTAACTATACCAGAAAACATCACAATGAGGTTTTTTCCCCTTTTAGAGCATTCTAATTACTAGACTGCCAAATTCAAGTCCCACTGTTTTTAAAAACATAGGCCTCACAGGAGATAAGGTTGTAAGTGGTCACTTATAAATATGATTATAATTAATGATTACTTTAGCAGGCATAGCAGAATGCTGACATTTAATTGAGTATTGTCCCCTGGTTTTACTTGGGAAGCTAATATTTATTCTAATGATGCTACCATCTCTAAGTTACTTTTGAAACTCCTCTCCTTGGAAGTAGCATCAAGGAAGGTAATAAAGTATAAGAACATCAGCTGCATTCTTATCTGAATTGATATCACTTTCAGCCTGTGAAAATATGTTGTCTTTCTTGATCTACTCTTTTTCTACCACTGTTTCCGAAAGCAAAATCACCACCCTGAGATGAATAGTGGTTACTGTTGAAGATAGTAAAGAGAGCAATCCACAGAAAATTCCCAAAGAGAACCTTATAATGGAAAGTGACAGTGGTCATTCTTAATTTCCTTGATATTCTGACCAAGGGAATATCTGTGGTTTTGCCTCTTTAGTATGGCTTAGAAAATTGAAAGATATATATTTTAAAATGCTTACAAAACAGGTTGTCACTTTGTTCGGTGTCATTGGTACTGGACTTGGCTCTTCCTGAAATAGAATTATGGAACTTGGATTGCTAATAATTATAGGGGAACAAACAAACAAAAAAGAACCTATTTTTCTCAAGATGAAATGATTTTGTTTATAATACCTTTTCCCACTCTTCTGGCTGAGAATTAACCATTTTGATTCAAACCAACCCAGCCAGTCTTCCCCCAGCTCAGAAACGGGTTTGTATTCAGCAGGGCCGTGGGAAGCAGGGCTGTGGGAAGCATCGCAGTGGTCTGGGGGGTCTGAGTCCAGCTGAACAAATGTGCACTGTAGGTGCCTTGGGCCGAAGTAAAGTTTCCGTGTTGAAGTTTGCTGCGAGCTCCATGAATCTTCAGCTTTCTCGGTTTATAAAGATTATCCAGATCCTGTGCCACTAACTTGAGATTTTGGAGATAAAAATGATAGGATAGCCTCATTAAAAAAAAAAAAAAATGTCAGGATTGCCTAAAATACTGAATTAAGCAAATTAGAAGCTGCCAAGCAGAACAGAGAAACACTATCACATGGATATTTGAAATGGAATCTTTGTAGAAACACTCCAGATATTGTAAAGCTATCTTTTATTCCTGTTTAGAGACTGTACATTTGCCAACCCAGAGGTAGCCTTTTCCTTGTCCATGCTAGTGATGTTCCTGGGTGTGCTTGGGTTATTTGAGTAAGAATGAATCCCAGTGGCCTCCATTTCAAGTAATCTGCAGCAAGATACTATTTTGTTTCTCCTTGGTATCATTAAACCGAGGTGGGTCAGGGAGGTGTTGGGTGATGTGAAGTTACCAAATGGTTGTAGTTGCTAGAATGGAAGACACTTTCTTGGTTCCCACTTCGATGTAGTGTCTGAATGTACTCTTTTCCTGCCAGTATTCCACTCTGCCCTATTGCACCACCCCCGGTCATGTGGACGTGTATTTACCACAGGTCTTTATCCTGCTCTCTCCAAGAAGACAGAGCAAACCGAGGTACATGAAGCTATCTTATGCAGTAAAAATGTGAAATTTGAACATTGCTATACAAGTATTGTATAAAAAAACAAGTCTGTAAACAAATTTCTTATGTAAACATACAGGGGAATAAAGACTTTTATCTGTTCAAATGGAAGCATTGATGTGCAGAGATATAAATAACTTAAAATAGCTGTTGTTTTCTTGGGCTGAAAACCCACTTTTGCAAAAAGGATTTAAACACATTGTTGAGTGACAGTAAGTACCTGTACACGAGGGAAGTGTGGACACGTGTGAGAGACATGCCGAGGACGTTTTAGTGAGTCATGGCTGCCCTGGCTTCTCCTTGTGGTCGGGGAGAGTAAAACCCCTGTGCCCCTGCATTTGACATGACCAGACACAGGGCTGTAAAATAGAGCACAGATTTGCAGCTCTCCTCTAATTTAATCTTTAATATACCCAGGCCAGTTTAATAAAACATTTTATGTTGGCAACAGCAGTTTTATGCCCGGGAGAAATCTCTCTCATTTAATTGCTCCTTTGGCATGAGATACACAGTATCACAAGCCAGTGCTGGCTCCCATCAAATCCCTTATTCCCCCACTCATGGGTTTTAATGCAACTACACAGCATATGGTAGGACCAAATGGTTAATTTCATCATCTAAGCCAAAAGGTCATGGAAGGTATTAGCTTGACATACAGCTCTTGACTCCCTGATTTGGCTCCAGAGTGTGAACTGCAACTGGTGCTGCGTTTCTGAAGTTCTTGTGAAGGGATATTTGCTTTCTACTTGCTAACTACGTATATGAGTAGGTTTCTCAATACTCCCAAGTCTTCGTTTTCAGTTTGGGGCAAGAATTGTGTCTTTGATACTCCCTATAAGTATTATTAGTTTTATAGTATAGGGAAAAATAAAATTCTGGTTGTGCATGATATATTGTACTAACAAACATCCAGCCAGAAACTTAAGTCTTCAGATTTAGACTTCATTTTTTTTAGAAAGCACGTTGATGACCCTCACCATATCCGTCTGATAAAATTTTCAGAGTAAACCTTTCCCAAATCATTCAACACTAGTCACTGCTTTGGAAATTAATAGGGAGTTAGTAAGAATAGTTGCCAAGTTATCAAATACTTTTTAGAAATCTTTTCCCTGCTTTCTGAAGCATGTGAGCTCTTACTGAAATCTGTATAACTTGAAGCCTCAAAATAGGCTAAAATAGAGTTTTGAAATGTGTGCTTAACCTTAACCTGGCACACAGCCCTGCAGGAAAGCAAGAAAAAGAAATGTTTTGACTTGTTGTTTAATTTGATGTGATAGGCCAAAATAAAAAGAGACATGACCCAGTTAGGGGAAATTAGAACAAAATGCCTACCTTCAGCTTCATGGCACGGTAGACCCTTGTGCAGACTGTGAGGCCAGGTCCTGGGCTTAAGCCCCTCCTCCCAGGAACAACTGTCAATCTCAATTGAGCTTTGTGGTCATAGGGCATCTGCCATGTATGCCATTGGTTGCCAAAGGACCTGGACCAAGGCATGAGGTCAAATTAGTATAAACCCTTCATTGCTGGTAGGCAGACCACTTCGAACATGTTTCCTGGCGGTATAAGGCCATCTTCATGTACAAGGACCGTTCACCCTGAGACCCTGTGCTTTCTGTACAAGAATACACTCTTGTTCCAAAAAAGACCTCTAACTCCCAGCCAGACTTAATGTCTGTCCTCTGGTTATAGTTATTTAGAATCTCTCCTTCTCTTGACTACCTTGTTTCTTGTGCTGCCACCACCAAAATTCCTTGAGGCAGTATGGTTGTCTGCACTTTCCCAAGTCCACCAGCAATGTTTTGGTCCCCAGAGTTCCAGGCACTGAGCCTCACAGTGGGTGGTTGCTCTCTGCCCTGGTCACACTGCACCTCTTCTAAAAAGAATGAACAGGTCGAGGGCTTGGCCTTCTCAGCAGAAACATTTATATGTATTTTTCTAATTCTAGAGGTAGATTCATGCTAAAAGAGATATGAAATAGGTCTGGCCTTGTTTTGAAGGTTAGGTTTTCCCTTCACACCCAATCTTACACTATTTTCATATGCACGTGAATTTTAAAAGTTGCTGGAATTTTAAGTATGACTTTCTCATTACTCACCATGAAGGTCATAGAATAGGCTCCAAGTTGGCAGGCTTCCAGTTGACTTGACGAAGAACCCACTTTTTCACAGAGGCATTCTGATGAGTTGGGCATGTTTTCCCATCCTGTCCAGCTCTGGGTATGGACACCCTTACGTGGTACTAACAGTTCTGGAAATGCTGTCTAACACTGCAGGCATCCTAAGTGCCCAGGTTCTGTAGGTAGCTGCTTTGGGGTAATCTCTGCACACAAATTAATTCACCGAATACAGTTTAAATTTACCAAAACCACTAAGTCCAGTCAAACTAGTGTTCATTTCCATTATTGGTCTGTATGATGCCAGAGTTGGTCATTGACTTGACTAAATTCTACATTTTTTCCCTAAGAGATACTTTGTTCTCCCATGGAAACAGCTTAATAGCCTCAACTTGCAGGGTAGTTTTAGAAGTTAAGAAATTGTGCCTTAGTTTTGGCAACTGAAAACTTTGTCCATCTGATGCCATGATAGAAAATGGTTCAAGGAATTTTGGGGTCCTCTTATTCCACTTTGCTTGGCAAATCTTATTTTGGAAAACTTCTTTTCCCCCTGTCATTTGAATTTCCTCCCAGAAATCATCTTCTGGGAATCACTGTGACAGATCTAATATCAGTATACTTCCTGAGAGGTTAGGATTATGGCTTTTCACATACATTGCAAGGGAGAAGGTGAGAAGGTGTTTCATTTGTTTCCTGTCCCCTGACTAATGCTATTGTATCATGCAAGTGCACATATTAAAGCTGTAATGCAAGGAGAAATTCATCCTCTTCAAAACCAACATACTCTCAAATACTATTCAGAAAGCCATTTGGCATTAGTACAGTATTTCACCTAAAGACTCTAATTTGGAATTCATCAAAGGCATTTAAACTGTTAGGGAAATGAAAATGAGAGAAAACCACCTTTTTGTTTTTGGAAACAATGTTTAAGGTCAGAGCTATTTAAAAAGAAGTATGGCAAAAATGTTATAGGATTCAGAAAAGCACAGTATTTTGGTATGGCATCTAAAGTGTTCAGGACTCTCTCTACACCTCTCTTTACAGTGTAATGTCTCTAAGTGACTGGTTTCCCAATAAACTGATTTTGATGCTGCTTCTGCTGTGTTCTGTGTGCTTAATTTAAGCAGAAACTTTAACCAGAATTTCTATGAGTTAATGGTTTGCATAAAAGAGAAGAGGGTTATGTGGGGTGGGGCTTATTGAATCACCTCTTTACAGAGGTTCCAAGTCACCTATAGAACCCAAATCATTGTACCAAATGTTCTTATCCTGGTGGGTTGGGAAACCCATGATGAAATGATGCCTTTACCCCCAACCACCCTTTCTCTGGATTCTTCTTGCTTAGTTACATATGCCTTTTTCCTGCCCTTTTGCTAACATGTGCCCAATGACATACTTCTAACCTGCTAATATTTCTTGGAAGGTAAGCTCTCTTGCATTCTGATAATTGTCTATTTGATTTTAAAAGCCAGAGCACCCTGAGGCACTTCTACCTAGATAGAAATAGACTAGTACTTTAGAGTTTGCAAATACTTCTGTAATTTCCCATGCATTTCATTCCATCTGCTTAAAGAACTTTATGATGGACTCATTTAAGCAGAGGAAACCTTTGTTAACTTAGAAGACTGAAAACAAAGTTCCAGAGCAACTCCAGCTGAAGTTGGAATTTAATATGACTTTGCTTATGTTTCCTCCCCTGATAAAGTGCCTTCAGTACTCCCCTTTGAGTCACTTTTGTGCTCTTTGAGTAGTGCTTATGATGGCAATCATCAAGTAAACTTGTATTTATCAAGCAGCCATGTTTTGCTGTTTTGGGGGGACACAAGAGGGGTGTGTCCTCAGAGTCTGGCCACCCATCAGATACCGAACTGAATTCATCCCAGACAATATGTCTGCATACTCTGGAACCATCACGGTACATGTGGAGACGAGTGACTGGGTTTGTTTTCGTTCCATCATGAGCCAGTGCCAGGTAGAGCAGGTGCCAGTGCCTAGCCCTGCGAGTAGGAGCATTGGTAGTTACGCTGAATGTCTGTGTGCCTAACATCTTCATTTCCTTTCCTGCGCATTGTGCTTATCATGTTCTAAAATGTGAGACAGTGATTGGTTGTGTTCCAGTCTGTGTGCAGTTTCCTTGCCTGAATTTTATTTTTCTGTTTTTCCTTTTCCATTTTCAACATCTATTATTTGGTCCCATGATGTTACCACTGCAAGTTGGCCATTAAATGTTCCAAGGAGCATTGAACTGACCTATGCATTAATTCTGCATTTTGTGCTTTTCTAGGTCTCCAGAGGGAGCCCAATCCCTGTCCTGTAATAACTGTAGAGCACTTTAAAGAATCAACCGGTGTTAAAGGCCTTCCCCTGTATCCAGACCCCTCCAGAGTACCTGACACAAAAACTCAGAACAATTTAGAATCCGACTACTTGGCCAGAGATGGCCCTTCAAGCAACAGCTCATTCCACAGCAGTGAAGAAGAAGGGACTGACCTTGAGGGGGACATGCTAGACTGCAGTGGGTCTCGACCTCTCCTCATGGAATCTGAAGACGAGGATGAGAGCTGTAAGCCTCTGCAGGGGAAGCTGGGAGCAGCTTTCGCTCAGCCAGAAGCCTCTACCGAGCAAGCAAAGGCAGTGCAAGGTGGAGGAAAGAACCAATTTCAGGCCCTCATACAACCAGCCACTGATGGTGTCGGTGAGCCAGATGTTTTTGCCACGGCCCCCTTCAGGAGCTCAAGGGTTTCAGCTGATGAAATGGACATTTTCTCCAAAGCCCCATTTGTCTCCAAGGGCAGTGTGGCTCCTTCCCAGCCAGAGGAGGCAGACGTGTTCTTGAGAGCTCCTTTCACCAAAAAGAAAAGTGTGGAGGAGTTAACAGTCGCCCAGAGCACCTCCCAGGAGATGCCTGTGCAGGCCGGTCTTCTCAGTCAGACAGACGACGTCGCCCTGCGCTCGGGCCTTGACAGAGCAGTGTATGCCTCTGTCCGATCTCAGTATTCCATGGCTGGTTTTGTCCCACAATCCAGTCTCCCCTCCCATTCTGTACAAGCAGCAGACCATCTTGACAGCATCTCACCCAGGGGATCCTCCCTGGAATCTGGGAGCCATCCTAATGACAGAAACAAAGGACTTCAGCCCCAGCAAGAAGCTATCTCAGGCCCCATGGCTGGCAAACCATTCCGCCCCCAGTCTTTATCCAAATACTCCCGTCACTATAGTCCAGAAGATGAGCCAAGTCCCGAAGCCCAGCCCATTGCTGCCTACAAAATTGTTTCGCAAACCAACAAGCAGTCCATAGCTGGCTCTGTTTCTATCACATCCCTTTCCTCCAGGACTACGGAGCTGCCAGCTGCCGATCCTTTTGCTTTAGCACCATTTCCTTCAAAATCAGGCAAGCAGAAACCTTAAGAGCAATACCTGAACCTTAGGCCTCTCTCTCTACCCCACCCTGAATAACCCACCACACCACTCCCAGCTGAGCCTTCCTAACAAGAAGTATATCAGTTATCACCTTTCAGTTCCCTGGGTTAGAGCAGAATGTCAGTCAACAGACTCAAGTGCAAAACCCCTTTGAGTGTGCTCATTTCTTTTGTTTATATTGATTTCTGGACTTCCAGGCATTTCCATGTTCACCTCTACCCAGAATGTGGCTTCCCCACACCCCCACAGAAACTATTTAAATCCAGAAACACTTCATGAACCCAACCCCTAAGGGGCCATGTTACCGCTAGTTTTAATTCCTGCAATCCTGTTGTGAGTCGTGCCTGTTGAGGAATCAAGATCAGTCCCATCAGGATTTGATTTAATACTCTTGAAAAGGGGATATTTCTGGAAAGAGATGCAAGATGAAAATCCTGCATTTCAAGAGGAAGTGTAATCCTACAGATATCGTCATTCCCGTAAAACCAGCAGCTCTAGGATTCTCTGCATCTGTCTCCGAGTCTGCACCAGCCAGGCCGGCCCATGTGCATGTGTGCCTGTGGGTGTTCAATGTGTGTCAGATCTTTTCCTGTCTAGAAGTGCAGACAGATGAGGTATCTGCACTTGTATCTCCTGGTGTTGAGACTTCCCTGCATCCACGCCACTTTGTAAATTAGTGCACAGGTTGGGTGTGTGCTTGCACGCGTGCTTGCACTCACAGGAAGCATTTTTTCTTTAGGATAATCCTGTTCCACTAGGCCTACCTCCACAATCACTCATTTGCTGGCATTTGTCTCCTACACTAACTTACTTGAACCCTTTCATTACTTAGTTCTTTTCTCCTGCAAAATTGATTTCATTAGCAGGTGCAGGAAAATCCTGCTGAGGCAGGTTTCAGAGTAGAGTTCTTTTTCTCCCCAATTTGCTCTTTGTGATTAACAAATTCCATTTACGTGATCATGACAAATAAATTAATTGTATCCCCCTCAGAACAATATAAAAGAGCACCTTGTTACAGTTTCAACCAGTTGGTATATGGTCTTAGTAATTTTTAAAAGTACTTAAAAACCTGGGTCTGAGCATTCCATGTTGTCATTATGGAATTAATTAATGATGAGAGTAGGCTACAAACTAGATTTGCTTATTTGTTTGTTCTAAATCCTTACCATCTTTCTTTACTGCCCCTTGAGGAAATCCAAGTCTGAGACTGTAAATAAGTTTGTATGGGAGAATGGAAAGGGGCTGCACCTGTTAGTCACGAGAACCTTTGTTCTCCCTCCTCTTTAGATGTTGAAGTCAGCCAGATAGATGACTGACTTGTGTTTTTGAAATGTCTTCTCTTTCTGGAAAGGTCTGACTCATTCCTAGCTGTTTTCCTACCTTTTATTATTAGTGCCTTAAAATGAAATTTATGTCTCAGTGGGAGGACTTCTGCTGAGGAAATTCAGCTTAATGGGAAGAGTTGCTACACCATGTTTCAGTGTGAAAGCTTCTGTGACTTATAGTAAATGTTAGGGAGTTTTTTCCCATTAGCTAGAGAAATTGAGGGAGTTGCTTACCAAACAAGATCAATGATTTAAGAATTCCTGGAAATTCAGCCAAGAATCAAGCCTGAAGGTCAAATTCTATTGCAGTTGATGAGGTGTGATAGTCTTAAATTTAAAGTTCATGGGTCTTGGCAGTAAACTAAAAATAGCTGCTTTTTAAGACTTTCCCTGGCCTTGTCTCCACCTATTTCAAATGTCCAGATTAAAAGATAAATAATGGCACTGATTCAGGGCTGCCAGCAATGGTTTTCCATCTGAGGTTCCTTTGTGCCAGAAACGAATGTCTTTCACTGTGTTAGATGCTACCAAGATGTTTCTTTCTCCCAGTGATCATCTCTGACTTTTCTGTGTAATAGTGGGTGCAAAATTATCTTTCAAGTTGAGTGAATAGTTTTAGCTAATGCATATGGAATTTTGTACCTCAAACCCTTCCCTTTGACATTATCAATTAAAGCTTTCAAAGGCAGGAGCCAAGAGGATAGAAATACTCAGGAGAGTTTTCACCCCAAATGAGAAAGAAGGTTCCAATTCACTTAAAAAGAAGAAGGTTCCAATTCACTCTTCCAAGTATTCGGGATTACCTCTATAATAGCCCTGCCAATTGTTTTTCCTTTGGTTATTTGATCACATCCTCCTACTTAAGCAGCCATTTTAGTTCTCAAAGATAAAATCAATAAAGTGATGGTGATTTTTGTTATGTAGTTGAATCATTTGTCAGTCATGGACTTGTAACCCGTTTTTAGTCTCATAGAGACCTATGATTGGAGACTCTAAAGACCTTCTTTGGTCAGGAAACATAAACACAAATTACTGTTGTAATCTTAGTGATACATGAAAATGTTTTGACTATGGGAGGACATTAATTATTAGCTAATAACTAGTGAATTCAGCAGTGATCTTTGGGTCATATAGGGTAAATGCACCATTGAAAGATAAAATGTTCTTGCCAGAGGACAGCCTGAATTTGGAAATCTAGAAAATTTATTTTTAAGGGACTCAGGAGTGCTCAGGGAGCTTTGAATTGAATTAGTAGTAAATGCATGTTTCCAGCAACTACAATGCAATAGGTTAACATTAAAGAGAAAAAGAAAATACATAGTCAACAAAATACTGCACTTCTTGTTTTGGTTTGTTTCATGTGTTACATGCTTTACACATCTGATAGGCAAAGCAGGTGCATGTTACCGTTCAGTGGAGTGCAGTGAGCCAGAATATATTTAGAATAAAGCATTGAATCACAACACACACTGATGAACTCTTAAATAATTCACATTAATTGACTAATAGGCACTATTGAAATAATGAGTTTTCTTACGTGTGGTGAAAAATATTTAGCATATCTGTTCATTGGGCTCACACACAGCCCTGAGCTCCAAATCCTTGTTAGACTGGGAAATGGAATGAACAACATTCATTGCTAAAGCAGATGCTTGGCAGGACCTAAGGGAATCTAGGTCATAAACTCTTTCATTTTGGGCCCACTCGTTGAGTTTAAATTTTTATATGTATAGGCTAGTGAGTATGTGTTTATATGCCCATATTCTGAGTTTAATTTGGTAACCACGATATTTGTTTCTAAACTTTGAGGAAAAATACCAGTATCTTATAATATAATTTAAGTTTTAGAATACATGTATATGAGTGTTTTCAGCATGTGTATATGATGTTCAACAGACATTTCACTGATTTCAGTTTGTTTAAAATAAGTGTAACTACCAGAATGATCTGACAATAGAAATTCAATCATGCTGTATTTGATTCCATAAAGAAAAATCATCAAAACCTAGATTCTATAATATGTATGAATTATATCAAATAGGAAACTTTATTATATAGGAAACTAGAGAAGGGTGAGATCAAACTCTCTAACAAAAAGGATACAATTTAAAATGGAATCACTTAGGTCCCTTTCATAAATGTCATTCTGCATCTTTGGATTGGAATTGTAGAACATATGCCAGTCACTGTGGAATGGCTGCTGTCTACACAGATGCAGTTTTTGAAAAAGACTGCGAAACATTCTGAAAAATTTGGAATCCAGATTACTTTGAAGGGCCATAGGAGAGCCACTGAAAGGTCCACGGCTTCTAAGAGTTAGGAGCACCTTGTAAAACGCCACAGCCACTGCCGAGTTTTGATCCTCCAATCCTGCCTGATGGAGTAAACATGAAGATGTTAAATGGAATCATATAATATAAAATCTTAGTTTTTTCGATGCCTTTGTCAACTTCTACTTGTAGTTTATTGGGGGTTTTTGTTTGTTTGTTTTGTTCCTTTTGTGTTTAACCACCAGGACACTTGCAGACTTGTGACTTACGAAGTTCACTTGAGGAATTTCAAAATGCTTGAAAATAAAAAGTCGTGTCCGGTTGGGAATTGTTTTTGTGTTCTTTTGCTACAAAATAAGTTTGCTAGGTTGCTGAGAACAACAGGCTGGCTCAGCCTTGATGTGGGAGTTTCCACAGGCAGTGTCTCGATTCCCACCTGGCTCTCTGACTTCCTGGTCCTACCTGCCTCATTTGCACCTTGACTTTTATTAGGAAGCAGGCCTCCCACATGCGATGCCCAAGATCCCATCATTAAAACGCTGCCAGACAGCTCTTCGCTGCTCTTTCTTTACCACTGTGAGTCTTCCTGGCTCATCTTCCTTATCTCTGTTCCCACTTCATCTCCCATGTGACACCCCCCTATTATAGCCATACCAATAAGTAGATAAGAGGTATGATTGAATGATCATGTCAGTTTTTATTTGCCTCCCTTTTTACTGTAAACAGTTTCTTCTTAAATTTCAGCTTAGCCTGTGATAATCTGACCACACTGGAATAATTCAGAATAAGAATGAAATGGCTCACCTTCCCCATTTCTTACGGACTAGAAGAAAGGATGAAGAAAGGTTGACAGAATCCCATCCGTACTCTGTGGAAACACAGCCCAGAGTGCCCTAGAATGCAGGGGCAAGTTATGTGTGAAGGGACTCTAGAATAGCTTATAAAAATAGCTAAATGTTAACCAACACTCTGGTGGCTTAGTCCACTATTCCCATAACTTGTAATTACATAAGAAATTTAGTCTTGAGCTAGTTCCCAGCAATCTCAATATGTATGGCACTGTTGAGTTTATAGTAACAATGTTTTGTTCTTGAAATCAAATCAATGTTATTTACATTGCATTGTAATAGAACCATATATGCACAGTAAAGGGATCTGTTTGATTCCTGTGGGCAAGGAATTGCAGAAATGGTATTTACCAATATCAGTTAAAGTGAGAATTTGAGAGTGAAAGATGATGTAGCTTTTCACTTTGAAATGTCAAATCAGTTGTATTCTCTTGAGTCTACCAAAGACTCCTGTTTGGGGAGTGTGAATGGAGTGCATGTGTGTGCATGTGTGCAAGTGTGTATCCCATGCTTTCTGCTGTGGTGTTAAGAACTCCTGATAAAGGCATCCAAAGAATAGCAAGAGATGACGATCTGTATTTGGCATAAGTAAATTTGGTTCCCTTTGCCAACAGCTCTCTGAGTAAGAACTAACGTTCTAGATAAAGGGAAAAATCAGCCATTGCCTGAGCCTCATTTCCACAGTAAACATGCTCTTCCCATCCATAAGAATGAAACTCAGTAGGGTTTGTACTGAATTCTTGGCTCATGTGTAATGTTGGAAGGGATACAGTGACCAGAACACCCAGGGCCTGCAATGTGTTACTTTAAAACAGCCCCTCTTTCAAGTCCTTTTAGGGGCTAGAAACCAAATACAGGCCAAGGACCATGCTCATTCCATGCAGAAGAGGTGAAGTCCCTTAGCTGACTGCATTTTGAGTTGACTGAATGAGGAGGTCAGCTCAGCTATAAGGAATATTGAGTCCATCAGTCCTCAGAAAACAACATGTACATGCAATCTCAGTGGCTGGGAACATGGGGAAGGAAGGGGAAAAGGCCATTATAAAGTCAATCTTAACAGTTTTTGCAATACCTCTTAATTGCAGACTATTTGGATTTATGTTATTGCACTCTTTGTGTGAACTATCTTATGTATCTGATAGTTTTATGAATAATTGAGTTGTAAACTCCCATATACTTTATTAAAATGGACATAATGAAAATAAATGATTTACATTTTGTATTATTTCTTATGTCAGATCTTCCCAGCATTGAAGAGCTCTATAAGCACCTTTCACTTCAGTACCAAGCCTAGTTTTACATTTTTAGGTTTCAAAGAACAACTTTTGGTTGGTTGGTTGCTTGCTTGCTTGCTTTCCAGTGCTGTCATTCTTATTTCCTGATAAGGAAATAATATTCTACTTTCTATTCCAAATGTTATGTGGAGACATAAATGAAATAATGCAAGATAACTGAGTCATAAAGACTGAGCTGGGAAAACCACAGAGCTTCCTACTGTGTAAACTTCCCCGTGAGCCTCAAATATGTCTGTTATCTGAATGTGAGTTGCATTAATCTGAAGAGAGATATTAACATAAGAAATGACAGAATTCTTGGGGGAAATGGATTATACCTAATTTTAAAAATCCTCACTGTGGGAAAGAACCTGCCTATTTCCTCTCCATATTTAATAAAATAACAGTAATATTTGAATTTTAATGAGCTTGATGTCCATGGTTCAGGGAGACAATGTTCAAAGATCAGGAATCCAAAAAGTTCTGACACAATATGCAGGAGTAAAACCTACGTTTCCTACTTTTTCTGAAGATTTACTTAAGATTTGATTTATCTATCTTTAAATATAGTTCTGTAGCCCTGGCCAGGTGGCTAAGTTGGTTGGAGCATCATCCTGTACACCAAAAGGTTTTAAGTTCATTTCCCAATTAGGACATATACCTAGGTTGCAGGTTTGATCCCTGGCTGGGACACATATGGAAGGCAACTGATCAATCAATGTTTTTGTCTCACATGATTATTTTCTCCCTTCTTCTCTCTCTAAAATCAATAAACATATCCTCAGATGAGGAACATATGTATTTATGTACATAGTCTATCCAGAAGGTATCGAACCATGTAATAAGAAAAAAAGACATTTATTGAAGAAGATACAAGAAATTGTACATAGGACAATGATGCCTCAGTCCCCTTCAAAGGAGGCATCTTGGGACCTCTAACAGTTCTCCCAGTTGCCATCAGCTGCCCTGTTGTATTTTCCTGAATCTCATGGATGGTCTGAAATCTCTTCCCTTTCAAAGGTGATTTTAATTTTGGGAAATGCCAGAAGTCGAAGGGTGCCAAATCTGGGCTGTAGCAGGGCTGAGTCACCTGGGTGATCTGATGTTTTGCTGAGAAACCTGCATGAGATGTGATGCATGAGTGGGCACATTGTCATGAGGAAGCTGCCAATCATAATGGGCAGTTGCCCATGACTGCCATCTTCTGAATCACCCAAACAGTTCCCATGAAGGAATGTTCAAGCTTAACTCAAAGTCTGATGCAGATTTATTGCTCTACTCAGTTATTTTGAATACAATGGCCACACAGTATACATGCTCTCTCAGTGGTGTCTACCACCCCCACTGACTAGTACAGTGAAATCGTCATTGTTCACACATGTGCGTTCCAGTCCACTCCTTGGCTGCCAGGTCACATCATGAGCAGATAGTTTTGATCTGTTTCTCAAAAGTTAGAGACAAAGATCTTTCCTCCTCCTTTGTTACCTATTTTCTCTTGAGTTTGTCTTTCCCTGTGTTAGGGTAGTGAGACCTACAGGTCTTAAGTTAGCATGTCAGTTTACCTGGAAGGAGAACAAGTAATTCTTCAACCTGCTTTTGTGTAAGCTCAACCCAGAGGCCCAAAAAGAAACAAGTATTCCTTTCAGAAGGCAGCCCAGTTCTTCAGTGCTAAGGTTTTGGCCCCAAGATCATTGCTAAATACGGAATTCCCAAAGTCTGATATGGTGAAATTAGTAGTTCTACGAGATCTTCCAAGTCATCTTGTTTTTGAGCAGGACCTTTTTTTTTTCCCCTTAAGTACAAGCAAAAGTAGAAGTGAGCCATGGAAGAAGTAAGCCAGCTGGGCTGCGTGGGCTCGGGAAACAGAGCAAAAGGGCTTGTGGAACCTAGGAGAAATAAAGGCAAAGAAAACGCCCCTGGGGGAGAAAGAAGCAGGGCATGCTCCGTAGAGAGTGGGCCCGGGAGAATGAAGGAGGTGGGGGAAAGTGTGGGCTTGCTCAAGAGAGAGCAAGGGCCACATGCTGAGCAGGGCCATTTGATCCCATGGACCTACTTTGTTTTTTTCACTCTTTAGAGAAATCTTAATGTTATCTGAGGCAAATTGATCAGTTTTCTCATAGACTAATCAAAAATTAAATATTACCTGCCAGCTTTTATTCAGTCAATTTACAATGAATATTAGTAGGAATATTCAAGTAAATTTCAAGTCAGGAGGAATATTTGAGTAAATATTCAAGTCAGTAGGAATATTCAAATAAGATTCAAAACAGCAAAAATTGCACATGATTAAAAATTAATTGAATAATGAAATCGATAAAAGTCAAAATTTTGGCTTGGGAAATTTGAATTCAGCAGAACTCATTAGCAAAAGATATCACTGGTAAAATTTGAAATGAGCCAAAAATCGACTAATTAATCTCTATCATAAATGTATAAAAAGACTGGATCCTAATGAGAATAATTACAATAAAATGAAAATTACTACTTAAGTAATTTGATCTAAGAATTAAATCGGCCTAATGGAGTTGCTTAATAGGATTTCTTGATGAAAATTCATCAATATTAGCTCATTTAAAATATCTGTAGCCCTGGGTGGTGTGGTTCAGTGGATTGAGCGCCGACCGGCAAACCGAAGGGTCAGGGCACATGCCCGGGTTATGGACTGGGTCCCCAGTTGGGAGTGGGTGAGAGGCAACCACACATTGATGTTTCTCTCTCTTTCTCTTTCTTCCCCCTCCCCCCTCTCTAAAAATAAATAAAATCTTTTAAAAAATAAAATAAAATATCTCTATTAAAAAACTTTGGGTGAAACAGCCATAGTGGTTCCAAATGTGCCTGTTCGTGGGCAATCAAGGTGAAGTTGCCCAGATGGCTATTAGCTGTATGGGTCAGGAGGGAACTCTTGACTGCTGATAGAGTGAATGAATGAGAATGTAGCATGAGGACTTATAACATCCTATGGGAACATCATTTAAAAGATGGGTGGAGAAAAAAAGGCACAAAAGAAACTAAGCCACAAATATAGGCAGAAAAGCAGAAGGATGACACTAAAGGGAGGAAAAATTTGAAGACTGATAGTGATCATTTGTGTCACAGAAATCAAATAAGACAGAAAGTGTCATTGGATTTGTCAATTATGAGGCCATTGACAATCTCAGTAAGAGCAATTTTAGTAAAGTGGGGGAGAGGGATGCATTTTAAAGGACAAAGTAGTTCCATTTTATACAAGGACCTTAATTAATTCACAATTTAAGGGAATCCCATGGCTGCACTGATCCTTCTTCCAGAACACCAGTCTGATCCCCAGTTTTTTACATTATTTGGTGATTTTTTTCTTAAGAGATTTATTTATATATATATATATATATATATATATATATATATTTAGTATGATTGTATTCTTTATTTTATTTTATTTTATTTATTTTTAGAGAGGGAAGGGAGGGAGAGAGAGAGAGAGAAGCATCAGTGTGCGGTTGCTGGGGGACATGGCCTGCAACCTAGGCATGTGCCCTGACTGGGAATCGGACCTGCGATGCCTGGTTCGCAGCCCGAGCTCAATCCACTGAGCTACACCAGCCAGGGTGAGATTTATATATTTTTAAATAAGCAGCCTTATCCATTATCTTATTATATCTAATTTGCATCCCAATATTATTGATTTGGATGTGTTTTTTCTCCAGTTCTGTTACTAATATCATTGAACAAATGTTCAATGGCATTTTTAAGATAGAAAAGGACAATTATACTCTAGTATCAGTGAATTTAAAAAAATACAATACTACTATTTTCTGCCCCTCTAATATATCCATATCTTAATCCCTGGGATCTGTGAATGATCCCTTGTATGACAAAAGGATTTAGCGGGCGATTAAATTAAAGATCTGTCGTGGGGAGATTACCCAGACAGCAAGGGCAACATAAGCATTACATCCTTTAAGAGAGAGATACAGGGGAAGTCAGAGAAAAAGACAATGTGATGACAGAAGCAAAGACTGGAGTGATACTTTGAAGACGGAGGAAGCCAAGGAACAAAGGTCACCACTGGAAGGTGAAAAATACAAGGAAACGTTGTCTCCTCAGAGCCTTAGAAGGAGCCAAGCCTTCTGACAGCTTGACTTTGGCCAGTGAAGCTGACTTTAAACTTCTGATCTCCAGACTATAAGAGGATGAATTTGCTGCTTTGAGCCACTAAGTCTGCAATAATTTGTTTAGCAGCAATAGGAAACTAATCGAGCCACTAATATTACTCTCCAACGTTCTAAGACAAATGAACAACAACAACATAGTTCTCACACTAGTGACAAAGGGCAGCCAACGCATGGTGTTGAGGGATGGTAGAGAAAATCTGTCATCGGATTTACACTGCTTGTCCATCACTTCCTGGCTCTGTAACCTGGAACAAGTCACTTGGTCTCTTCATCTGTAAAACAAGGATAATATTAAATGCCCATGTCATAGATCCTTATGAGGCGTGCTTGAGAAAGTGGCCCATTTTAAGTGCTCAGTGTTAACCATTTCTGTTTAATTCACCAGCTGTAATGGTGCAATTTCCTCAACCCACCAGCTTTGAAACTGTACCTGATGATTTTTAATAGTTGCATTTATTTCATATTTTGCACATTAGTTGAGACCTTATTAATCTCTTCTATAGCACTTTAAAACTCATATAAAATGAGAACACCCTAAGAGCTTGAATGGAAATAAAGAGAGAGCTAGGGAGTCATCAGTGGGGGACGTGATGCAGGGCTGACAGGGGACACTCGAATGTTTGTACGCCAGCAGCAGAGCAGGAGCAGATGAAGATGAGGCTGCAAGAGAATGAAAAGTAGGGATCACGTCCTAAATTATAATATGTAATGGTCTAGCCACTATGCTGTATGCCTGAAACTAACATAAAATAATATTAAATGTCAACTGTAATCGAAAAATAAAAATTAAAAAACAGAAAGAATGAAAAGTAAATGCATCACATGGACACCCAGCACCCAGAGCCTGGTTTCGAAATGACATTCCCCAATAAAGGGAACCAGGGCTTCAGGGAGAAATGGCTGGTTCTAAGGCTGGAGAAGGAAATATGCACGATGAGCCAGGGCAGGGCATCTTGTAGTGGCAGAAAGTGAAAAAGTGCTAAGAAAGAAAAAGAAAGGAAGGCAGAAAAAGGGAGGAAGGTAGGACGGAGGGAAGGCAGATGGGAAGAACAGTCACAGGGACACGGTAACCAATCTGAAAGAACTCCCAAGAGTCAATAATAGGACAATTTGAGCAACTAAATAAATAACAGAGTTTTAGATTATAACAAAGTATGGAGTAAATGTCCACAAGCCTGAACTGAGACAAAAATAATTAAATAAGTAAGGAATAAAAAACTTACACAAAATTTCGGTTTATGTAGACTGCCCACCGCCACTCTCCCAAAGTGGTTCTTCATTCCACACACATCGTGGGCTTTGTTTCCAGAGTCGTGCTTGAAAGGGGTGAGGTGAGGGGTATAAATTTACAAGTGGAAAAACCTGACAAACACCACCTCGGCCAGTTGATCAAGGTTAACACAGTGACAAGTCGTGTCAATAATATGTACCTTTGATATATGATGAGAAGGTCACTTATCTCTGTTGACATATGAAACTTCCAAACCTGCAGAGAATTTTTGTAAGAGTATATTTGAGCCAAACCAACAACATATGCCTGGGAGCAAGATCTCCAATGCTAGAAAGAATAACCATTTTGCAGCTTTTTTAAAAAAAATGAATTTGAAAATAGGATCATTAACAAGATTATGTACTCTTTTGAGGGTTAACACCCACTTCAAGACTATGTATTACTTCTCATATTTCAAAGATGTGTTAACCTAGATGCACAAGAACAATGGACAGGGCTGGCCCAAAACATTTCACTGAGGAAGTTATAAACCTGGGGTATGACTCCCCACCATGACCTGCCCAGTTAAGAATTCATGACCAGCCTGGGCCAGTATGGCTCAATTGCTTAGAGCATTGTCCTGTAACCAAAAGGTTACCAGTTCAATACCTGGTCAGGGTGCATAACTAGGTTTCAGGCACATACAGGAGGCAACCAATTAATGTTTCTCTCTCTCTCCCTTCCTCATTCTCTAAAAGCAATGAAAAAGGTCCTCAGGTGAGAATAAAAAAACACAGTAATTTATGATCAGATCACCCTGTGAGGTTACTTTCCATAGAACCCCTTTTTCCTGTCCACACCTCTGTGGTCTTCCTCCCCAAAACCCATAGCTCCAGTCTAACCAAGTAAATAACATCAGACCAAATCCCCACTGAGGGACAGTCTACAAAATACCAGACCAGCACTACTTAAAACTGTCAAAGTCATCAAGAGCAAGGAAGTCTGAGAACTGTCACAAACCAGAGGACACTAGGAGAGAGAAAGGGAAGGGACTTTCGGGCAAGATGGAGCTTGCATCCCACGTCAAAATTACAACTAAACTATAAAACACCCATCACTCAGAACAGTCAGAAATCGAGTTGAATGGAAGTCCAACAACCATGGAATTAAAGAAACTACATACAGATTGGTGGGAGAGGCAGAGACATGGAATGGGCTGGTTCCACATCCATGTGTGGTGGAAAAAAATTTGAGAGGCATATCTCGGGAGTAAGGAGTGCCAGCCCCACACCAGGCCCCCCAACCCAGGGTTCCATTGCCAGGAAGATAAGTCCCCATTACTTCTGGCTGCAAAAACCAGTGGGGATTGAGTTGATGGAAGAAACTTCTGGAGTTCCTCTTAAAGAATCCACACATGGACTTACCTACTCAGATTCACTCCCTCTGACCTCCAGCACTGGGGTAGCAACTTGAAAGTCACCAGTGGCATACAGGGAGAAACTGAAGTGTCTGGCATCAAGATGAGCAGAAGCCATTGTCCCTTTTCTGAACTCTCCTCCACAGAGCCACAGAGCTGGCAGGGACATGCTATATCAGAGACTCCAACAACCTGGCCAGCACTGTTGGCCCCACCCTGGAGATCCCTTGAGGCTCTGTACCACCCAACTTACCTGCTCACCCAAGCTGTTAACAGTGACTTTTCCATATGAATGGCTGGCTGGTCTTGGCTCATGCTTCACAATTCCCTAAACCCTCTCAAACAAGCAACAGCCAGCCTCAGTGAGCCCCCAGTCCCCAAACCTCTTGCTAAGTGGCCCAAAGCTCATCACTACCAAAAGCCAACCTAAGTTCACAGCTTGGCTTCACCTGGGAACCTCCAAGCCCAGCACAAGTAGCAGCCATCTGCAGATTGCTTTACAGCTCAAGCAGGGCAACCCCAGGTAAAACACAGGTGGGGGCTGACCTTGGCCTGCAGTGCCAGGAAACCTCAGATCCTGAGCTCTCAGTGGACAGCTGTAGACTATGTCAGAGCACCACAACCCTGCCCCTACACAGCTGATCCTCTATGGAGGGTGGATGTTGATGGTCAGTGGTCACAGCCAGTCCTTGCACTGACTGGCCTGGGTAAATCCCTCCCATTGACCTGCCAACAGCAATCAAGGCTCAACTACAAGAGGAAGGTGTAGTCAGCTTACGTGAAGGGCTCATTTCAAGTACACAGCTTAGGTGATAGGGGAGGCTGTGCCATGAGACAGTATAGGACTCCTTCCACATTAGGCTATGCTACCAAGACAGGGAGTCATAGCAGCTCTACCTAATACATAGAAACAAACACAAGGAGGCTGCCCAAATGAGGAGACAAAGAAACGTGGCCCGAATGAATGAACAGATCGAAACTCCCCAAAAAGAACTAAGCAAAATGGAGATAAGCAGTCTTCAGATGCAGAGTTCAAAACACTGGTTATAACTTAGTGAGGATCTCCACAACATAAAAAAAGATCCAATTAGAAATGAATAATACACTTATTGAAATAAAGAACTACTTACAGGGAAACAACAGAAGAGTGGATGAAACCAAGAATCAAATCAATGATTTGGAACATAAGGAAGCAGAAAAAACAACCAATCAGAATAACAAGAAGAAAAAAAAGAAATAAAAAAAAATGAGGATAGTGTAAGAAGCCCCTGGGACAACTTCAAGCATTCCAATATTCGCATCAAAGGTATGCCAGAAGGAGAAGAGAGAGAGTAAGAAATTGGAAATCTATTTGAAAAAATAATTAAAGAAAACTCTAATTTGGTGAAGAAATAGATATGCAAGTCCAGGAAGCACAGAGTCCCAAACAAAATGGATGTAAAGAGGCCCACTCCAAGATACATCATAATTAAAAGGCCAAAGGTTAAAAATACAAGAGAGAATCTTAAAGTAGCAAAAGAAAAAGCAGTTATTTACCAACAGGGGAGTTCTCATAAGGCTGTCAGTTGATTTCTCAAAAGAAACTTTGCAGGCTAGAAATATTCAAAGCCATAAAAAGCGGGGACCTACAGCCAAGATTGCTCTACCCAGACAAGCTATCATTTAGAATTGGAAGACAGATAAAGAGTTGCCCCAGACAAGAAAAAAACTAAAGGAGTTCACCATCACCAAACCATTATTACATGAACTGTTAAAGGAACGTATTTAAGAAAAAGAAGATCACAACTATGAACAATAAAATGGCAAAAAATACATATCTATCGACAATTGAATCTAAAAAACAAACTAAGCAAACAAGAAGAACAAAGACAGAATCATAGATATGAAGAGCATTTTAATGGTTGCCAGATTGGGGGGAGGGGATGTGGGAGAATGGGTGGAGAAGTGAGCGGATTAAGTACAAATTGGGGATGTAAAGTACAGTACAGGAAATGGAGTAGCCAAAGAACTTACATGCATAACCTATGGTCATGAACAGTGGTAGGGGGATTGCCTGAGGGAGTAGGGGCTGCTGGGTGGAGGGGGTAGAGGGGGAAAAATTGGGACAACTGTAATAGCATAATCAACAAAATATAATGTAAAAAAAGAAGAAGACACTAGGAGACATGACAAGTGAATATAATATGTTCCACATAAGATCCAGGAGCAAAAAAAAAAAAAAGAACATTAGTGGAAAAGTAGTGAAATGCCAATAAACTGTGGAGTTTGGTTAATGTTGGTTCCGTAGTGTGGCAAATGTATAATGGTAATGCAAAATGCTATCAACAGGGAAAACTGGGTAAGGATATTCAGAAATAATCTGTACTACTACATTTGCAGCTTTTCTGTAAATCTAATAGCATTCTAGAACAAAAAAGTTTACTTAAAAAATAATCAACTGGGCAAACTCTCTAAGGAGTGGCAGGAGGAGGAAGCTGGGGACGGATCCACAATAGAAAAGGTACTGGCTTTGGGTAAGGAAGATGTCTCTTTGGCTGTGGGAGGTAGGAGGTAAGATTAAAGCAGTGTCAGGGAGGGGAGGAGAGAGGACAACTTTATGGGAAAAGAAATGACTTTTAGGAAAAGATAAAGAGGTTCATTGGAGAACAGAGATGTGATGACTTTGTGCTAATGTCTGTTTCTCTGAGCTAAACTCTTCTCTCCAATGATAAGAGTCTATCTTTTCTGATGCTAAACTCCTGGTGAGGGGGTTTATGACAGCTGAATTCTTTGGGAAGGCTCTACTTTTAGATAGAGAGGGAAATTTTAAAAAAACTCTCGCAGTGGTATATTCTGGATGCCACAGCAGAGAGAAACGTGTGAGTTCAGGCAGAGCTCACACAGTTCAGAAAATCCATTGCTGCCACTGCTACTATCAAGGCCTCTATCTTTTTCTCTGCAAAGTAAAATCTAAGAATAAGGAGGGAAAGGATATGTTAGGAGAAGCTAATCAAGGGGATGGTTAAAATATACATAATGGGTATTTTGAATAGATTGAGTTTAGCAAAAGACAATTAGGAAAGGGCTTAAACGTGGTCTTTTTGAGACCACGTTTTGCCTCATTTCCTGATGAACTTCCTGCAGATCCCATCACTTGCTGGTCACTTTCAGTTTTAGAAACTAACTTATTTTCCATCTTACTCTAAAATATTAAACAAAAAAAATCTAGCCCTGGCTGGTGTGGCTGAGTGGATTGAGCACTGGTCTGTAAGCCAAAGGGTCACTGGTTCAATTCCTGGGCAGGGCACACGCCTGGGTTTTGGGCCAGGTCCCTGGTTGGGGGTGTGCAAGAGGCAACCACTATAAAAAAAAAAATCTAGCCAAGTCTTTATAACTTACACTTTACACCTGCTTTAGAGTTCCCATCCTTCTCCTAAATTGGGATCAGGGACCTGCCTCTTCCTCCTTCTACACCTACCTCCAGCAAGTTGGGGCAGGAGGAAGGAGTTTGGGATTAGGGTACAGGGTCCTATGCCTTGGCTAAAGTTGACAGTAGCTTTCTGCACTGTTTCCTGAAAGGCAAACAACAATGCAAAACAATTTGGCGTATTTAAGGAACTGAAAACATCCAGAGGAGGACAAAGAGAGACAAGCTGGCAGTCTGCCTCCATACAGCTCTAGGCACACAGACACAAGCACATGCACTCATAGGCACACACAGTTTCACATAAATGAGATCATACTACTTGTGCTCTTACTAACCAGCTTTGTTTTTTCATTTAATGTAAATGACCAAGAATTGCAAAAATTCAGTTTTTTTTTAAAAAAAAAACCTTTTGTAAAATCCACTTTTTCAAGGGAGAGAAACATATTTTGGTATCTGCTTGAAATGCTAATTTGTACAAGCTCCCCAAAATGAAGTGTGTCAATTAATCATGAAAGAATGGGAAGAGAGGAATGCCTGGGATGAAGTCCCCAGAGCACCATTTAAAAAGTAGGCATATGAAACCCTGCAACCGAGAAGGAAAAGGAGTAACCAGAAAAAGTAGTAGGAAAAATAGGCAGTCGTGGTGCCAGGAAAGCACAAGGAATTAGATTATTAAAGGGAGAGAGAGAGCCTCAGCACGTGATGATCCAGAGGACAAGAAATGTAACATCTGATAAGATCCTTCAAGTTCAGCAGCATAGATGTGGGTGGTCTTGACCAGAGCAGCCCACAGGCTGGTCTCGGGGGTTTGAGCAGTGGGAGGTGAAAAAAACCTAGGGCCTACAAACTACCCCTAGAGTGCGCTCTCTACGGAGCTAGGCTAGCTCCAGCAGGGCTGCGCCGGAGCCTGCGCGGGGCTTACGCAGCTCGGCGAAGGGGGAGGCCGGTCCTACGCCGGCGCACTCGGACTAAGATGGCGGCGGCCTGGCTGGGCTTGGGTGCTGCGGCGGCAGCTGCAGGGTTGTGCAGGCGGTAGGTGACAAACCCGGAGTTCCATATAGCGATGCCGCTGAACTTAGGCGGTGGAGCAGTAACTGCTCTGCCTACTCCCTGAGATGGGTTGGGGAAAAGTGCCCCTGACCGAGCCTTCGGCTTCGTCCTCGTCGCAGCAGTTGGGGGTTGAGCCCTGGAGGTGGGCGTCTCGCTGAGGCAGCTCCTCTCCCCCTGTTCGGGCGGACGCGGTCCTGCCTTGACCCCCGGGCTCTGAGACCCTGTAGTTGAGTTCCTGAGGTGGGGAGGTTAGCAGAGACTGGCTGTAGAAACCCAACGCTAAGAGCTCTTTTGAAATCGTGCAGCTCCTCTAGCTCTTCACATTTCCTCTTCTGCCTTTTTAAAAACAAAATTATAATGTCATAAATTGGAAGAGAACATCTCACCGCATTTCTTCATTTTCTCAGTGAGGCCCAGAAAGGGTATGCGACTTGTCTGAGGGCACACAGCATCTAGGTGATGGAACTGGGATGAGAATCCAGACACCTAGATTTCTCCCCACCACTTAAAGCCATTGCGATCCCTTGCTTTTCCCCTTCCATGCGCCCTGCCAATGGTATCTGCCGACATTGGTTACGGGAAGAGCACTAATTTCAATAGGTGTTGTATCCCGCTTTCACTTCTAGAACAAAAAGAGAAAAGGACCCAACGGAATGTAATCTCGTTTTAAGGAGTTTTAGTGTTAATGGTATTCTTGAAATTTAAATGAATTTCTTTAAAAAATTAAGTTTGTAGAAGGATTTGTTAGTCACCTGTCTCATGTTTGAGTCATGTCTGTCACATAATAATAGCAGTGGTAACTAACTTTTATTGAACACTACACGGCCTAATATCACTGTTTTAAGCACTTTACATGGATTATTTTTAAATACATTTCACTTTAAAAATTATTTATTGATTTTAGAGAAGAAGGGAGAGAGTGAGAGAGAGAGAGACATCCATTTGTTGTTCCACCTATTTATGCATTCACTGAGCTCATAACAGCCACCTGCTCAGGGTCTACAAGGATTATTTGGACCCATCTTTACCCCAGTCTTTATGAGGTGGCTGTGAATATTAATTCATTGTAGGGGTGAAGAACTGAAGCCGTCATGCTAGCTGCTCCAGGGACATAGAAATGAAGACAGTCCCGTAATGAGTTTGCAGGTGAAAATCAGACATTTAAAAAAGGGGATCATATATATTCTTAAAATTCCTCAGTGATTCCTGTGAAGTGAAAAATGTAATACTTTAAAGAACACTAGATTCCAAAAGAACTTTCATCAGATTTCTAAAATTTTCACTACTCAACTCTCCTTTTATTTCCTTTCCAGTAATATTTGTTTTTCCTTTTTCTCTTTGTTTTGAATTTGTCAAAGGCAGGAAAAAGCCAATCAACATTTCCTCTATCAACGGAATAAGCAAAGTTACAATACTGTTACACTTCCAGTCAAAAAGCATATATAGATTCTTGGCTTCTGTAGCAGTGTGGAGGAGAATAGCGCACTTCCTAGTAGACTTGTTGAAGTACTGAAACTCTTCTCAGACCGTAAAATACGGGTTATCTCTTTTCAGGGAAATGTGTTAGAAACAGAAAAGGAGGGGGACTTTTCATTGTATTTTCTTCTTCCCATTTAAATTTGGAATTGTGTGAGTCTACTACCTAATTTTTAAAAATTTAAAAAGAAGGGAAAAATAGTTTGTAGTTGTTTGCTTCGTTTATGCATAACTGAGTCTGGGACTCCAGGTTTTGAATCACTAGTGTGCATGCATTTCTTCTTGCACCAGATATTGCAGTATCCTGCGTACACTCGGTCATCAGGGCTGTAACTTTCCCCTTGAACTCTTGTTTTTACATTTTGTAGCTATTCCTTGCCCAAGAAAGTGAAAATAATGTGTATAGAAAATAAAAGTTTGGATTTATTATTTTCATTGTGGCTTTTTTAATATATAAGAATTAGAAACCAAGCTTAAAAGATTCTTAAAATGTCATTTTTGTTTTTAAATGTAGACTCTGTCATATGATGACTCCATATACCATGAAGAAACAGCCTCTGCATCAGTTCGCACAAAGACCACTTTTCTCACTAACCCCAACCTTATGTAACACAGGTAAAATTTCACCTCTTTTAGAGCAAATTATTTTTCAGAAGCTAATGAAACTGCCTGAATAAAATTTTGTGGGTCATAAAAGATGAGAATTTATAAATTTTCTATTCTGATGCCTAAAAAGGATGTAGCATTTTTTCCTGTCACAGCATCACACTTTGCTGTAATCATCTGCTTACACATATTATTGGCATAAAATTGTAAGAATCCTGAGCAAAATGTCCAACAGATCTGTGGAATTTTGGTATCTTGTGTCCTCTGAAATACAAGTTGTTCAGTAAACGATTTCTGAAATGAAAATATGGTGAAAAGAATACGATAAAAAGATGGGTTTGTGTTTCAAAGAATCATGTATTTTAAGCTATTGCCCTCTTCATTGTGATAAGAATACCTCAAAAATCAGTAAATTTGTAGCTTTTATCCAGACCATAAAATGTAGTATTTTGTAATTTTTCTTCTGTCAACATTAATCAGTTTTTTAAAACAATCTGGTTGATGTTACATGCTTTTATTTTCTTTAATATTGGAAATAGGTTTGAAGACAGGATTGAAAATTATTGAAATATGACCATTGTTGTGTGGCTAGGGCACTTTGGGAGGAGGGTGTATATGTCTATGTGTAAATACCTATCTGTATGTGCTCATGGAGCTGTAAGAGTTTGGATTCAGCTCTTGGCCCATCTGCATTTCTATCACTACTTTGAACACCTCCTGTGGCCAGGCTCTGGAAGACAGCTGACTTAGGATACTGGCGTGGGTTGGATTAGGGTATAGACCTTATCTGTGTATTGGGGCAAGAACAGGAGTGCGTTGCCTGCTTTCTTCAGTCACAGAGTAATTTAAATATTGAGTAACTCAGCATGTTAAGCTTTTTAAATTAGATTTTAAATTACTGTAGGACTGAATTATGTGGTCATCTAGGCTTTTCCAGTGGGAGACCTACTGATTTTAGACTTTGATTGACTTTCAGCACCATTAACCTGTGATTTTGAAGGAACTTTAGCCTACCTATCTACCTATAAGTACCAAGCACAATAGGAAAACTTATTTTGGATCAGCCTTTCTGTCCTGGTGAAACCATCATGACACTTCTGGGGATGTCCTTCTGGATGATGGACCTCGGAGTCATTTTTAAAATACCTAATGAAACAAAATTGAGACCGTGATTGGAATGATTTTGTTAATACCAAGTCATATTACCTTTTTGAAATAGCTTTGTTCATTGTCAAAAGAAAATTTATGTAGTGATATCATTTATTACTTTCTACTTCAGGTAGTATATGTAGACCGTGCTTTGTTAAAAATTTTTTTACACTTACAGTTCTTACCTTCAATTATTTCTAAAAATTTTTCTTCCTGTATGTATAGCTTTACACAAATGGATTGAGTAGAATAAATCTAGATTTAATATTTCAAATACTGGTAGAGTGCATAACATGTGCGTAGCTTTTGATTAGCAATATATTGTTAAGAAACATGGTGAGAAATGGTAAGTCAGAACCAGGGTTAAAAGAACCTTGTTGTGTTTATATTTACAGAAAGTCCTTTCTTTAATGTGCCATCTGAAAAATTGTTCCCTTGTAACACAGTTTTTCAGAGGCATTTATTGGTTAGAGGTATAAACATTTTAGATCAAGCACTTGGACATTGAGGTTATCATTTAAAATTTTTCTCTTTTAGGATTTGCCTGGTCACCAAGTCACCAACTGATATCTTATAGGACAATGGCTTCAGTAAGCAAAATGTATGGGATTTTAGTTCCAATTTCTACTTCACCAAGGAAATGAGTCAACATCAGTTAGCTGGAACTGCACGGCGAGGTGCAAAAACAATTCTCAGTTGTCAAGTTAGAATGTTCTCTTGTAAAGGTTAAAAAAAGCACTTCAATAACAACCATATGTTTTGCCACATTTAATCTTTAATTTAAAATAAAACTGTTGCTCTTTGATACTTTACCATCTTTTCTAAGTTGTGTGGTATGAGAATTATGACAAGATAAGAGGACTGATTTTAAATGTATTTTCCTGTTATGCTTGGCACTAATAAGTATGGAGTGGCAATGTGCACAGTGGCTAAGCAGGTTGATGATGGGAAATATGGCAGCTTTATCACTTTATTTGAGTGACACTGAACTTTAGTTTCCATATGTGGAAAACAGGATAGAAACAGTACCTCTCTGTAAAAAGAGAACCAACTGTATGGGAAAGCATATTTGCCAATGATACCTCAGACAAGGGTTTAATCTCCAAAATATATAAAGAACTTACAAGACTCCACTCTAAGAAGACAAGCAGCCCAATTAAAAAATGGGCAAAGGACTTGAACAGACACTTCTCCAAGGAGGACATACAGAGGATCCAGAGACACATGAAAAGATGCTCAATATCACTAGCTATCAGAGAGATGCAAATTAAAACCACAATGAGATACCACTTTACACCAGTCAGAATGGCCATCATAAACAAAGCAACAAACAAGTGTTGGAGAGGTTGTGGAGAAAAAGGAACCCTAGTGCACTGTTGGTAGGATTGCAGACTGGTACAACCACTATGGAAAACAGTATGGAATTTTCTCAAAAAACTAAAAATGGATTTGCCTTTTGACCCAGCAATTCCACTGCTAGGATTATATCCTAAGAACCCTGAAACACCAGTCCAAAAGAACCTATGCACCCCAATGTTCACAGCAGCACAATTTACAATAACCAAGCGTTGGAAGCAACCTAGGTGCCCATCAGTAAATGAATGGATCAGAAAACTATGGCACATTTACATGATGGAATTCTATGCAGCAGAAAGAAAGAAGGAGCTCCTACCCTTTGCAACAGCATGGGTGCAACTGGAAAGCATTATGCTAAGTGAAATAAGCCAGGCAGTGAAAGACAAATACCATATGGTCTCACCTTTAATGGGAACCTAAAGAACAAAACAAAGAAACAAGCAAAATATAACCAAAGATACTGAAAAAGAGAACAGTCTGACAGTGTTCAGAGGGGAGAGGAGAGGAAATTTCAGGGGAAAAGGGGAAGGGTTTACAGGAAAAAGCATACAGGACACATAGGCAAAAACTAGGGGTGGGTGGAAATGGGAGGGTGGTGGGGAGGGCTGGGTGGGTGGGTTGGGATGGGAGTAAAAGATAGAAAATTGTACTGCAACAACAATTAAAATAAAAAATATTTAAAAAAAAAAATAGTACCTCTCTGGCAGGATGTAAGGATTAAATAATGTAATTCATGTGGAGTGCTTAGCACCATGCTCAGCACATGTTAATAACTCATTGAATTAACCTATTTCAATATATTGCTCTATGATGAGAATTGGTATTCTTTTTTGGTCAGAAGGTTTATTTATTTTATTTTTTTATTTTTTTGATTATTTATTTATTTATTTTTAGAGAGGGAAGGGAGGGAGAAATAGAGATAGAGAGAGAGATAGAGAGAAACATCAATGTGTGGTTGCTGGGGGACATGGCCTGCAACCTAGGCATGTGCCTTGACTGGGAATCGAACCTGCGATGCCTGGTTCGCAGCCCGCGCTCAATCCACTGAGCTACACCAGCCAGGGCAGAAGGTTTATTTTTATAATAAATAATAAAGGTCTCTTTAATAGTTTTAAAACCCTAGCCCTGTCTGTCCTTTTGTCTTCTAAGCTGTTGTCATTTTAACTCAGGTAGGAAATTAAAGATTCTGTTCCTTCTGTATTGCTTTAATGAATTCATTCTCAATATAATCATGGGCCTAGAAGAAAGAGAGAAAAGAACCTGTAAAAATAATTTTTATTTCAGAAAGTAAGTCACATAGATTTCCACTTACACAATAATTTATAATGTCACTAACAATACCATTGGACAGGTCCTTAACTCTATATAATTTAACAAGTTACTTATCTCTAAGTCTCAGTTTCATTTATACAATGGGAATAATAGTTCCTTCATAAGGTTGTTAAAGGCTTAAATACATTTGAAGCATTCGACCCTGTCTCTGGTGTGTAAATGGTAGGCTTACAATAAATATTAGTTATTAGAAATTTATACCTTTTTAAAAATTCATTTGTCTTTAAAAGGATGATAGCACTTTGGAAAGAAGAGAATGTAAGATTTTACTATCATAGTGATAACAATTTATAATTATAGTAGCCATTGGCATCATAATCATAAATCATCACACAGAATACATACATGATTCGTGTAATATAATATGCCTCCCTACTTAAATGTAGGATGTTACTGGACTCTGCTGAGTAACAAACTAAATAATCAAAATTAATATAAAATTGAATGTAATTATAAATATATTGATAAACTGCCTTTTTGTCTTTAAAAATTCTTATTTTGTTAGTTTGGGCAATACAGTCTTATTTTCTAATATACTAATTTTTCTTATTTCTTTTGGTTCTCTGATAATGAGTATTTCATAGTCCATAAAATGTTAAGTATTACTTTCTAGAATGATGTTTTTTCTTTTTTCTTTTAGTGAGATACATGTTTATTCAAACACAAGATACCCCAAATCCCAACAGTTTAAAGTTTATTCCAGGAAAACCAATTCTTGAGACAAGGACTATGGATTTTCCTACACCAGCTGCAGCATTTCGCTCTCCTCTGGCAAGGTATATTACTATTTTTCACTTGCTTTTACCAAGAAACATACATAACTGACTTTGGGGTTAAGGCAGCTTTATTGAGCTATTGCATTTTTATGTGGACTGCATTTTTTTCAGAGAATACTTTCTTTTCAGTTAAGGGATAAAGAAAACTAAGAGTTGATATTAGGAAACCCTCTCCTGAAAAGTGATGTATTTGAGAGAGCTGTATCATGACCACATAAAACTTTGTATTTTTACTTAAGAAAAATAACCCATCAAAATGATAATATGGTAAATTTCCATTCTAAATCTTTAAAACTGCTTTTAATAAGCAATGAAAACTTACTCATTTAATTCTTAAGAATAGATGAATTTTTAGATGCTTCAATATGAAGTCATTTCTACAACAAATCCACTTACAACTATAAATAACAATAGTCATCAGATATGGAATGATTTCCCTTTTTAAAAAACTGCCCAGTGGAGACAATTTAAATGTATGTCGGATGGTAACGTATAAACCATAAAATTATGTTAACTAACCTTATTGTGGTAGTCATTTCACCATATATGTGTATCAGATCATCACATTGTACACTTTCATCTTACATAATGTTTCATGTCAATTATATCTCAACAAAGCTGGAAGAAAATTTTAAACAAAAATAAGTCATTGCCATGAACAGAAGTTAGCAGAGCATGGAGGTAAAGCGAGACGACTGAATGCGAAGGGAAGTGAGGGATCTTTTGCTGCAGTAATAGAAATGCTCTGTATTCTTACTGTGGGATTGCTCGATGGCAGGGGCAGAGGATAGAACAAGACTGGCCATGGCTTGAAGGTGGTGAGGGGTACATTGAAGTTCTTTTATTTTTCTCTGTTTTGCTTATGTATAAACTTTTTATAATTAAACATTTATTATCTGTTATGTTTTATTTTTTCACAGGCAATTATTTAGGATTGAAGGAGTGAAGAGTGTCTTCTTTGGACCAGATTTTATTACTGTCACAAAGGTAAAAATGTAGGATGATAGAAAATAAGCACTTTTAGTATTTTCTGAGTTGGATCCCCCTCTCCAGAATTTCCATTCTTCATGTGTTTTATACATATGGTTATTAAAATATCTCAAGTTTACTTCTCACGTTCTTAAAGAATACTTAATAGAATTTCCAGGTCTCTCATTTTTCAAAAGAAAAAAACTTGAGCTTCTAAGGGTTAAATGCAGTGTCCAAGATTATATAGGTAGCCTGTAGCAGGGCCAAGACTAGAATTTAGGCTTCCAAGTATTATTTTCACTAATTTATAATGTAACTGATAGAATAAAAAGGGAAACAAATAAATAGTCACACAATATATTTATTTGACCAATAGAATGATTGAATATATATTTCTCCTTTCAAAGTGGGCACTCACCTCCTGGCATCTGACTCATTCTACTGTCCTGCAATAACACTTCCGAGCTTCACACATAAGAGCAATGGATTGTGTAAGTTCTTCAGCACTTGGTCAACCTCTAAATGTCAAGAAACCAAGATAAACGTGCTACCCATTGCAGCAGCTAAGGTGGTATTTGCTAGAAAAGGCTGTTTAATTTTTCAGTCTACTAGATTAATGAGAAATGAACTATTTAAATTTGAACTATGTGTCCTTTATTTTTATTTATTTATTTTTAAAGATTTTATTTATTTATGTTTAGAGAGAGGGGAAGGGAAGGAGAAAGAGAAGGAGAGAAATAGCAATGTGTGGTTGCACCTGGCCTGCAACCCAGGCATGTGCCCTGACTGGGAATCGAACCAGCGACCCTTTGGTTCACAGCCCACACTCATTCCACTGAGCTATACCAGCCAGAGCTATTGTGTCCTTTTAAATCTTTTAATTGATTTGTATGCACTGAACTTAATCATTTGTCCATTTTTGCATCAGAATAAAAACATTCATTCAACTCCTCATAAGCAATTTGAAAAGCGTATTCTGATGTACCATGAAAGTGGACTTACGGGTTAGGAACATGCTACATACATCTCCTCCAGTATTCCTTTGTACCTATTTCTCAGAAAGCTCTTTCTTGCCCGTATTTGTGAAAGTGGTCCTTGCCCCAAGAGCTCATTACCCTGTTCATTTTCTTTATTGCACTTACCTTAATTGTATTTTTTGTTTATTTTTATTCCGTCTTTCCTGCACTAGAATATAAACTCTGTGAAGATAAAGATTGTCCATGTTGTTAAGATTACCTAGAACAATGCCTAACATATTGTATGCACTCAAATTTTTGTAGATGGAAACAGTGATGTAAAATTTCCTAAATTGAATTTTCAGCTTTCCTTCCCCCAAATACAGGATCATGGTGAGCAAATCTGTGTTAACTGACCCCCAGTCTTGACCAGTTTAGAGACATCTGGCCTGTCCTTTTTATTCTTAAGTTTTCTTTCTTTGATATTTTTGAGGGATAAAAGGACTAGCATTTATTTAATATCTCCAACATGTTTGATAAGGCACTAGTACTTTACGTATATTATCTAGTTTAATTTTTACAATTACCGAATTTTTCGGACTGTAAGATGCACTGGACTATAAGACGCACCTAGGTTTTAGAGTAGAATAGGAAAAAAAAAATTTGAAGCAAAAAATGGGTTAAAATATTTAATGACATAAATAACTTAGGTTGCTGCCCTGCCCTGGACCCTGCGAGCCAGGTAGGCTACATTTGGATTATAAGACTCAACTCCATGTTCCTCCCAAATGGCAGCCGGGGAGTGCGTCTTACAGTCTGAAAATACGGTAGTTATTGTGTTCATTTTATAAACAGGAAATTATGTATTTATTTTAAGACATTAGTTCTTTCCATATAGCCTACGCTATATAAAAATATGTTTAGATAAAAATGTGACTGTATCTTACAGGTTTTTTTTTCTTGATTTGATTTTGGTAAATCATTATTTATTTTTCTTTTATAATTTAATTACTCATTTTGAAAGTTCTTCAGCTCCACTGTTTTTTCTTAATAAAATGACATAAGCAATAAATAGCATTCTAAATGAGGGCACACATTGATATTTAATAGGTAGAATAGCAGATTTGGTTTGTTTTCTTTCAGTTAACCTTCCTCATCATGGGCTATTCCATTTACCTGGTATCTTCAACAATTGCCTGTTTTCCTTTTGATTTGTAATTGATAATTCAGAGGCTTCTTTATGCATAATTTATGTTTTTTTTCTAAATGTGTAAGTGTATTTTCAGCTTATATGCCACCTTTTTTTCTCATTCAGACAACTTCAGGAAATTGTTTCTTTTTAATACTAAGATTTCCTTACTTAATAGAGCCCGCTATTTACTGAAGATATGAGGTAGCCCTCTTGATCCACATTCTAATAATTTACTCAAAAGTGACCCTGAGCCCTGGTTGATGTGCCTCATTGGATTGAGTGCTGGCCTGTGAACTGAAATGTGGCTGGTTCAATTTCTGGGCAGGACACATGCCTGGGTTGTGGGCTGGGGGCAATTGGAACCAATTGATGTTTCTCTCCCTCTCTTTCTCCCTCCCTTCCCCTCTCTAAAAATAAAGAAAATCTTTAAAAAAATCAACCCTGAACTAGTTCCCATTCCTACTCACTAAGGCATGTCGCTAGTTTTGCTCTTGTATCCACAGCAGTGCCCATTTATCTCCCCTTTAGTATACTGCCTCTAAATTGGTTCTCATGCAAAAAACTACAAAAATAGTTCTTAGGCAAGTAGCCTTGATTTTAACAGCATTTCAGTATAGACCCTAACCAGCACTTTCCTGAGTCTACATAGACGGCGTCTAGGAGTTTTTCCTCCTAAAGAGCTCTCCTTTAAAAAATTGAAACAGTATATCCTGCCTTTTTCTTTTCAGATGTTAGTACTATTTAAGTATCTATGAATTATACCTTTTTAAAAAAATTTATAAAATTAACTGGTTGGCCAGGTTTTGGGGTGAAATAGTGATAGATTCTCTCTTAAGGATACTGATCTTGTTGACAGTTCACAAGTCCTCTAGCACCGTAGCCACAGATAAGACATGTTCTATGTTTTGATTCTACAGTTCTCTCATTGGATTTCTTTAATACTTTCAAGTAATGTATGTAAATTGAATTGTTTTTTAATAGTTGTCAGATATCCTATGTATTTGATCAAGCAGTTATGTCCTATTTAAAAGGATGGGAAATTTCTTTATCATCCTCTTTAAACATAACAGCTTTTACCTCATGAAAAAATATCTTTTCATCATTTTGGTATCCCCTGTATAGCTCATGGTATATACAGCACACTTAATACAAGTTTGACGAATGAGTGAATGAGAAATGTTCTATAATTGTATCTTCTGAAAGTTATTGTAAGCCAGATCCTTTAAGGACTGGAAGTAACATGTATTCTCCAGAAATGGGTACTGTTGCATAGTACAGGATATATATAGAAAAAGATTCTTAAATGATACAGGTATTGTTTTATATTTGTCTGTGCCCTTGGGTGGAAATTTTAGCATTTTCCTTAAAATATTTACAGGAAAGTGAAGAGTTAGACTGGAATTTATTGAAACCAGATATTTATGCAACAATCATGGATTTCTTTGCATCTGGATTACCCTTAGTTACTGAGGAAACATCTTCAGGAGAAGCAGGTAATATGTTGGGTAATTAATATTTATCTTTTAAGAAAGACTTCTACTTTCTTCATATTTGTCTTAATTTCAGAAGTCATAGGAATACAGATTTTTATCATTGTCTTATATATAGCTCCGGAACCAATTCCAGAGGAAATAAAACTTCATATATATTATACTAGTTTTGCGCATCATTTTTGAATACTTGTCTATAAATTGAATGTTATACAAAACTAAATTTTCCAAAAACAGAAAAAACAACTAAATTTTCCAGTTATAAAAATCTTCAGAAAATAGTATAAAGCTCACCAATTTCCCCTCCTCTCAGATTTAACAAATGTTAATTTTTGACTATAATTGCTTTAGACCCCCCCTTTTTTTAAGATTTTATTTGCTTATTTTTAGAGAGAGGGGAAAGGAGGGGGAAAGAAAGGGAGAGAAACATTGGTGTTAGAGAGAAACATCAATTGGCTGCCTATTGAACACAGGGACTGTGACCTGGGACTGAACCCCCGCCCAGGCATGTGCCCTGCCCAGGAATAGAACCAGCAACCTTTCACTTTGCAGAATGATGCTCAACCAAACTGAACCAGTGAAACCGGCCAGGGCTGCTGTAAGACCCGTTTTTAAATAAAATATTAAACATACAGCCAGATCCCTACAACCCCAGTGTCTTTCCCCTTTCTCCTTTGGGTTTGCTTTTAAACATTTACTGCAAATACAAGTCTATTCAGGGAGTATATAACATTGGGTGTTGTTTTTAAACTTTGAGTAACTCATGTTCTGTGCAACTTTCCTTTTTCCACTGAGCATGATATTTTGAAATACATTTGTAAACAATGTAATTCTATTATATTTAGTTTAAGTGCTGGATAGTCATTATATGAGTAAACCACAGTTATTTTGTTCCTTATGTTCAAGTGAATTGTTTGTGCTAATTCTATTACAAATATTGCAGTGGGCATTTTTGTACAGCCTCTTCGTGCATCTGCGCAGAGTTTCTTTAGAGTATATTCCTAAAAGTAGGATTGCTGTTTCATAAATTGTTCTAATTTACATATAATTTAGAGATGTATAAAAATTTTAACTTTCTTATATCTTTATTATCACTTAGTGTCTTTTATATTTTTTAGCCAATATATTAAGTGTAAAATGGTATCTTGCTTTAATTGCATTTCCTTGGTATTGTAGTACTGAGCCTGAAGGCTTTCATGTTTACTGGTCATTATTTTCCTTGTGAATTTATAGGGTCTGGCACAAATAATGCCCCTTTTTATTATAAAACCATAAGCATATAATTCTAATTACACTCAAGCACACCATATGACATTTTAGGTGAAATGTTCAAGTTAAAACTATAAATTATTACACCCATATTATTACCCTACCAACCACACTCAAGCAGGCCTTACTTCTGCTGGACCCTGTATTTCTTCTTTATAATCTTTGCCCATTTAAAAAAAAATAGAATTGTATGTCTTTTTTGTATTGATTTTATCAGTATCAGTATTGATTAAGAAGTATTCTGACAAACAAAATAGAAACAGATGTGATACACGGAACAGACTGACAACTGTCAAAGGGGAGGGCACTGGATGAAAGAAGGTGATGGTATTAGCCAAAAATGTATATGTGTCACCCATGGACACAGACAACAGTGTGGTGATGGCCAGAGGAAGGGAAGCAGGGGCTGTCAGAAGGGGGGTCAGAGGGGGAGGAAATGGGAACATCTGCAATAGTGTCAACAACAATAAAGAAATTTACATGTGAAAAAATAAGTATTCTGAGTTAGGTTTTTTCATAGCAGATAACTTCTCCCAAACCATAATTTTATCTTTTCACTGTGTGTAGGATGTCTTCTGTCATTCAAAAATTTTTCTTTTTCCAAATTTTAAAATACGGAATGTGTCATGAATTTGTGTATCATCTTTGCTCATGGGCTATGATAATCTCTATCATTCCAATTTTAGTGTTTGTGTTGCCAAAGCAAGCATAGCTTTTCTTTTTAATGTAGCCACATAATCTTTTTTTTCTCTGTGGTTTGTGCTTTTTGTACATGATGAAAGTAAGTTATTTTGTGTAAAGTACTTGGAAGAAGAACTGCACATGGAGCTCACATATGTTATGGTGTAGTTTGAATTGTTTACATTTTTAGTTTTTCTGAAGGCAAATAAATTTCTCAAAAAAATTAAAACCTATAAAAAGGCTTTGGTGAAAATCATTGTATAACCTTACAAAGTAAAAGAAAAACAAAAATGAAACAAAATTTAAAGACAACTTTTTGCTCAGATTTGTAGAACATTTTGGAAATTTCCATAAGGCTTACATTTATATTCAGTATGATCATCATTTTTAAAACCACAAAATTAAGAAATTGAAAATGTAACTTACAAAAGTAGGTGTGCTTTTTTGTATCTAAAGTTTCTATCAAAGTCCAAACAACTTGTTTCTGCTACTTTTCAGTCTTGAGAATGAGGAAAGTTTACAATTTTATTGACCAAAATATTCAGACCCTACTCTCATTAGTAGATTAAGTTCTTGCAGTGCACTCACCTTTATCACCAGATACTGAGTGATCAGTGCTCCTTAATTTTCCTTCAGAGAATCTAAGGAATGATCTTTCTATTGCTCCAAAATTACTTTATTACCATACCAAATTAAATGTTCTGTGCTTTTATTTTTTTAATGAGACATTAAGATTAAGTTAAATTTGCCCTGTTTTAATAAATGTATTTGGATGGCTATGAAATTTATAGTATTGATAATGTTTTATTTGTAATTGTTTCTAGGATCTGAAGAAGACGATGAAGTTGTGGCAATGATTAAAGAGTTGTTAGACACTAGAATACGGTATGTGCTTATCTTTCTACTTGAAATCAGATACACTGCAGATCCAGTTTTTATTACAGCAATGTACTTTTGGTTGTGAGATTATAGTGGAGTTTTAAAAGAAGTATAAGTTAATGTAAACCATAGTAGGTAACCATGACAGTTGAATTTAAAGCCCATATACTGTCTATATTCACTCCAAATTTTAAAACAATCTAAACATAGTAAATGAATTTATTGTTCACATTCACCATTTAAGTTCTTTTTTTTTATTGTTGTTCAAGTGCAGTTGTCTCCATTTCCTCCACCTCCTGCCCTCAACCCTACCCCCTTCATCATGGGTCCTTTATACATGCTCCTTGTTTGATATTGTTACGATACCAAATTTCTTTTAAAAAATTACTTAGTGTTTGGGAAGATGGTGAGGAGAGGATTACTTGTTTTTTAGGCTATTGTCCATAAGGAATAAATTTAAATAGGTAGAGAACTTCAGGCTTCAGCATTTTACTTCTAGCAGATGAATGAATGGTCTTGGTCAGAAATTCTAGAAAAACAAGGTAAAATACAATTAAAAGAAAAATTTTGTTTGTGAAGGCATTAAATAGTTACCAAAGCAAACAAGATCCTGTAGAGAAAGAAAGAATGTTGAGGCTTCCCTCGAAACATTTGCTGAGTCTCAGTGTGAGGCTAGATTATAAGAAGCCGGTCTGGGGCAGCTGCTAAGGATCAGGGAAACCATTTAGCTTTTAGCAAATTTGTTGAGATAGGAAGACAAAAATAAAAATTCTGGGTCACCAATGAAGCTTTGTCTTAAAGGGCCAAGATCCTAGAGAGAAGTTAAGAAAAAGTAAGCCTGACAGTTGGAGGTTCTTTCCCAAGGCACTTGCTTATCTTTAGCTGGGTAGGGAACAAACTAAGAAGTCAAAAAGCAGTTGGAAAGCTAAACAGAGTTGTGGCAGTCTTACGGTTCTAGGGGTGATAAAATTGGAGGTTAGGATCAGTCAGGCAGGGTGGGGCCTCAGGAAACACCCAGACTCTTAGTTGGGCTCCCTATGGGACGCAGGTGGCAAACATAAGACCCGGCACCTTGTTTTTATCCAGCAGCAGCTTCGAGTTCTTGCCTAACTGTTAAGGAGTAATTACATTTATACAGTTCTAAAATTACATTCAACCCTTTGAAGGCAGCTGTGAAGCTGATGTGGTCCCTGGTGAAAATGAGTTTGACACCCCTGCTATAGGACTATACCCTTGTAATAGGGGCAGATGAGAAGTAGACCATGGTCAATAAAGAAATCACAAAGGAAATTTGAAATAGAGTATCTGCGTGACCTTTGCATTTGCAAATAGTATTTCCAACAGGACACAAGAAAAATCATGGAAAAGGACATAAATTAGACTGTAGTATTTTCTTCAACGGAGGATGCCATTTACAGTGAAAAGCAAAGTGCAGAGAAGGTATTTATAATACATATATGACAATATATTTTGAAACTCCTATAGTTCAGAAAAAGACAAGCAATCCCATGGAGACTGGAGCAGTCTGTTCCCAAAAACACTGGAGCAGCAACTCAAAAACAGTAGTTAACCAAATGGCCACTAAACATGAAACAGTGCTCCACCTCATTAGTCACTATGAATATTCAAATTAGAACCACAACAAACTGTCACTGCTAATGCACTGGAATGGTTAAAATCATAAGAGTGACAGCACCAATTGTTGGTGAGGATGTGGAGCAACAGAATCTTCATATACTCTTGATAGAAGTGTACGTTTGTATTAGCATTATCTGCTAAATCTGAACATGTGCATATTCTTGATCCAGCAATTCCACTCTTAGGTATATTCCCAGTAGCAATATATATATGTGTACCAAAAGACATTTGCAAGAATATTCATAGCTGCACCATTTGTAAAAACCAAAAACTTGTATTAACTGGCTGTCCATGAACAATAGAAGGAACAGTTTCTGGCATATTCACTTAATGGAATACTATGTCACAGTGAGATTGAACACACTGTACTACATGCAACAACATGGATGAATCTCAGCATAAGAAGCCAGACACAAAAGAGTGAATACTATATGGTTTCTAAATGGAATTTATATTTATAAATTTTAAAGTTAAAAAACAGGCAAAACTGCCCTAGCTGGTGTGGCTCAGTAGATTGAGCAGCAGCCTGCGAATCAAACGGTCGCTGGTTCGATTCCCAGTCAGGGCACATGCCTAGGTTGTGAGGTCCCCAGGAGGGGTTGTGTAAGAGGCAGCTACACATTGATATTTCTCTCCTTCTCTCTCCTTCCCTTCTTTTTTCTCTAAAAATAAATAAATGAAATCTTTAAAAAAAAAGGCTAAACCAATCAGTGATAACAATTAGGAAACAGTTAATGTTTGGTTGGGAGGAGTAATTAGAAGGAAGTACGAGAGTGCTTCTGAGGTGCTAGTGTTCTGTTACTGGCCTGGGACAAATGTATGTTCACTTTGTGAAAATTAATTGATTGACTATACATGATTTGTATGTTTTTCTGTATTAATGTTGTATTTCAATGAAAAGTTTACCTGAAAAAAAAAAAACTAGCATGTGTCAGTCTCCCTGTGTTTACCCAAAATAAATTTAATAAGTTTATCTTAGGTAATTACTATAATTATTAAGAAATTTGAAATCTTAATTACTTAAGATTATTATATGCAAGATTAAAATATAAGCAGAGCAAATATTTGTACGAGTGAAGTTGGCAAAATTAAAATTACAAATGAGACTAGCTACATTTATTGTTCTCTATTGTAAAAGCAACTCTAAGTTTGTGAATTTTATTGATATAAAATCTAAGCTCTGGTCCTGACTGGTGTGGCTCAGTTGATTTGGCATCTTTTTGCAAAGCAAAAGGTTGCTGGTTCGATGCCTGGTCAGGACACGTGCCTGGGTTGCAGTTTGGTCCCTGGTTGGGGTGCGTACAAGAGGCAACTGATCAATACTTCTCTCTCATATTGATGTTTCTTTCCCACCCTTTTTCCCTTTCTTCCCCTCTCTCTAAAAATAAATAAATAAAATAAATAATATATGTAAGCTGAGTTGTATTAAATTTGATGAAAACTTCTATTAAATATATCACAAATATACTGTGACCACAGGCCAACTGTGCAGGAAGATGGGGGAGATGTAATCTATAAGGGCTTTGAAGATGGCATCGTACAGCTGAAACTCCAAGGTTCTTGTACCAGCTGCCCTAGTTCAATCATTACTCTGAAAAACGGAATTCAGAACATGCTGCAGTTTTATATTCCAGAAGTAGAAGGCGTAGAACAGGTATGCCAATATTATGTGATGGTTTAGATTTTGAGAAGAAAAGAAATTCATGACCTGACATTTTCCTAAGGACTGGATGTTAGTGTTGCAATTGGTATCAGACTTAAAGACTTCTTAATTTAGAATTAACTTTAGTGTTATGAATACCTACTATGTGCCATTTTTACAAATATTACTTCATTTAATGTTCTAATACAATGGTGTATTGAGTGAGTCATTTCCATTTTGTGCATAGAAAATTGAGACTCAGGCGGCATACATACATTGCTGCTCTGGTTATGGAAAAATTAGGAAAAATGGATTCAAAACATAGTGTTTTATAGATGAGATTTAGAAGTCTTTAGAGGAACAGCTCTACCACATCATATTTATCCATTTCTTGTTCTTATATTTATCCACTTCTTGTTTTTAAATGTGCAGACAAGAAGCTTATCAAGAGATCATACTATATTTTACAGCAAAACAGTATTTAGTAAAACTGTAGAGCTTTATCTACAGCCTGATGTTAATGTGTTTTTCTGCCCTCAAGATAGTTAAGAAATATAGCATCTTCTAAGTAGTAACGGTGATCCTCACCGCAGTGATTTTCAGCCAGGAAACATGGCCTTATGGAGAGATCAAGAAGGGAAAGTGTATGTGGAAATTAGAAATTTTTTTAAGTTCTCTCTGCTTTGGTCCAAAGCTGCTTTCTGTGTGTCTGTTTCAGCTTCATGTTCATGGGTAAGTTACTTGATAGACTTGTAGTCATGTCTGGGTGTCTCTGCTCCTCTGCAGCACTTAGCTCTATTGGTTTGTTGCACATGTTCTTACATAATGTATTGAATATGTGGAAATACTATCCCAGAATTAGGAATATTCTGCCTAAAATAGGAGTTGATTGACAAAATTCTTTGGATTGGGTGTTGCTAAATGTCAGTTCCTTGAAAGTAAATACCCATTTTTACACAACACAGAAGAGAAACCATGAGACAGTTGTTTCTCCATTGATTGTTTCAGATCAGAACCAGATTTCATCTACAATTGTTAAAACTTACTTTTGTTCCATTTTCTTCTGTATGCTTTTTAAAAAATTGTATTAGTTGACACTGTAGTGGGTTGACAAAGGAACATTTTTATTTACTTGTCCAGGGTGAGGCTGTCAGCTGTAAATTTGAATTGGCATTTAATTATAGGTATGGTGAAGAGAAAAAAAAATTCTTAGGTTTATATAACTCTTCCGTACTGAAGGAGTTGTTCTTTATTGTTTGAGTAATATATTAACTCATGAAAGGATATTAATAGTTTTGGTTTTTATTCTTCAAGTAGTTTCATTAGTAGTTTTATTAACTTACTAGAAATTAAAGTCAACATTTTTCTAAGGTTTAAAATGAATTTTTATTTGAGAGTAAGCCCAAGTAGTTGCCAGTATATTTTGTTTCCCTCCCTTTTTTTAGGGATACATTTTTCTAATACATATTTTTACAATAACAGTTTGGTATAGATCCCAGAATACATTTAAATAAATAAAGTGTTTTGGGGGAGAAATAAAAAAGTCTTATAGTTGGGAAATACCAGTTAATCATCATAGTCTTCTCTGACTAGCTGAGACTTGGCTGCTGTTACCTCTTTCGGGGAAAAGCAATAGAGACCAGTACTTTTATTTAATTTGCTAATATTCAGTTTGCTTTTTTGTTGTTAGGTTACCAGGTTACAATGCAAACCTTGTTCTTTGGAGCTGTTGGTAGATTTATTTTTATTGACATGCATTGTTATAGAGTAAAGTATTTCAGGTAAACAAGTAATGTTAAAAACAGGAAAATAGCAATTTCTAATTTGTTTCTTGATTCTTAAATTCTCTTTATTTTTTTGGTTCTAGGTTATGGAAGATGAATCAAATGAAAAAGAAGGAAACTCATCTTAAAATAATTTGAATTTTGGTGGGGGGGGACTCAGCAATTGGACTTGTTGATACCAAGCTTTTATTATTAATCTGCAAAGGAACTTTGCAGATTAATAAAATATGCCTTTCTTTAGAGAATGATTTATAAATATTACGTTTGCTTTATCTCATATGAGTTATTTATAACATCCTGAATCATCTTCTCTACATGTGTATTTTATCCAAGGATATTTTTATTTTTATTCTTCATTTCTCATGGTTAATTCTTTGCATAATGTGTAAAGCAGTTTAAAATACATTTTCCCTCATCTAATTTATTTACTTTTTAAATACAGAAATAAATAGAGAATGCTTTTTAAAAATATTCTGCAATGACTTAGCTTTTCATGAGATGTTCAAAACTATTTTTACTGAATTTTTATCTTGTTAAAAAAAACCGAACAATTCTGGTTGAAAATGATAATCTGGTTAGCAGTCCCCAGTGTAGTAGCATATAATTTCTCCCTAAGAGACTGCCCCCCCCCCCGCCACCACGCACACAAAAAATCATAATGCTGAAAACTGATTAAAAAAAAAACAGGTTCCAGAATGTAGAAAAATTTCCATTAATTATAGGACAGTGTAGGCTGAATTGAGAAAAAAAACTGCCTTAGCATGCTCAGGCTTTATTTTTTGAAACATAATCTCTTTGAAAAAAATATGAGAAGCTGCTTTTTACTGGTTTCTCCTGACTCAGATCTGTAATCTGTGACATGCCAGAACTTTGGACACTTATCTTTCTACTGTAGGGGTACTGCTTTTTAGACAGCACAGATAGCAAATTATCCTCTCCAATTTTTCTATAGTAATTCAGAGACAGCAGTTCACAGACACTATCAGGGACAGAAAGATGAGTACCTTGCATCTTTAGAATTCTGGTCCCCAAAAGAACAGAGATTAAGATAGGGATGGAGCCCTGACTAGTGTGGCTCAGTGGGTTGGGTATCATACCGCACACTGAAAGGTTTAATTCCTGGCCAGGGTACATGCCTGGGTGGGGAGCCAAATACCTGGTTGGGGGCATATGAGAGGCAACTGACATTTGCTCATCAGCGTTTCCTCCTCTCCCTTCCCTTCTCTCTAAAAATAAATACGTTTTTTCATTCCTATATTTCTATGTTTTTTTTATTATTGAATTATAGTTGTCCCTATTTTTCCCCTTTTACTTTCCCCTGCCATACCCACTTCCCACATTCAATCTCCCTCCTTGTTTTGTCGGTGGGTCCTTTATACATGTTCCCTGACCCTTCCCTTTCTCTCCCTGTCATGCCCCCACCCCCTTATCCCCTCCCCTACTGTGGTCACTATCAGTTTGTTATTTCCATGTCTCTCGTTCTCATTTGCTTGCTTGTTTGTTTTGTTGTAAGTAGTCTTTTAAAAGAAGGAATGGAAACAGGCAGAAGTCTAGCAGTTGTGAATGCTAAGAACTGAAGTTTTAATTATTTGTTCTTTGTTTCACAGAACCAGATAGTGGGGTTGGAGAACTTGTTTCTAGAGCTATTATAGATGAATTCAGCTTAGACTCTGGGAATTGCTTTGTAAGCTAGGAATATTAACCTGCCCTTTAACTGAAGCTATAGGAAATTGCTGTTGTGGAGGAGATGCAGTTAATGAGAAGTCTGGTGTGGCCATGTAATTAGTAGCTGAAGTGGGTGGTGCACTAGAGTATTGGAAGAGGAGGAAATGGTGGAACTAAGAGGCCAAGGTATGAGAAAGATTTTCTCTGAAAGGGATCGGCCATTAAGAACAAGGAGGAAGGGTAGGAGAGAACATTCTAAGCATACAGAGCAGTGGAATCAGAATCTGTAAGCTGGGAAATGCAAGAAGCTAAGAATGGCTTGAGTGTAAAGTGGAAGTGCTTAGTTGGAAATGGTGCAAAAGTAGGCTGTGACCCTACAGGGTGCTAGAGAAACTCTTGGTTGCCTTTCCAATGTACATTCCTGCAGCTTACTGAAAGAGTCCCTCTTAATTATCATTTGGTTGTGATGTACCAGGCAAGGTAGGTCCCACCCCAGTCCCAGGGGATAAATTATAACTAGTCTAAACCAGTCATTTAAAGTCCTTTTTCTCTTTGACTGTCATTAGTCTGTGAGTGGACATATGGCCCAGCTCTGGCCAATGAGTTGTAAAAGAAAATCTATTGGTAAGTTTTGGAAAGATTTTTTCCCCCTGATTGAGAAAGCATTAATTTACTTTTTTTTTTTTTTAGAAGCTTTGTACCTTTTATTTTATTTTTTTTAGATTTTTATTTATTTATTTTTAGAGAGGGAAGGGAGGGAGAAAGAGAGAGAGATAGAAACATCAATGTGTGGTTGCTGGGGGACATGGCCTGCAACCTAGGCATGTGCCCTGACTGGGAATCGAACCTGCGATACCTGGTTCACAGCCCGCGCTCAATCCACTGAGCTACACCAGCCAGGGCTGCATTAATTTACTTAAAGAAGGGTCTTTTAGTATCCATTGCTTTTCTTCCTGCTTTGTACACTGTAGTATGAAAACTTGATGTCTAAGGCTGCGACAGTCCCTGAGAATGACAAACGGAAGGGGGAAAAAAGGCCTGGATCCTTATAGACATTATTGACCTTTGAACCAGCCCTGGAACCACCCATTTTCAGAGTCATGTGAAATAAAATGTTTTTGCTTTTTTTTGTTAATAGCTTCTGTTGTTGGATATGAAGCTTGGTTGTTTTATAACAAAGAGCCTGGTAAATCATGGAGGACTTGCTAATACGTCCTGGTAAAATAAAATTTTACTGTGTTTTTTATTTGTGGCAGACAGTGCCAAATGTAGATCTTAAAATGAAAACTAACATTTTTAAATTAATTGAGCTATTTTTTCATTCAAAGATAAAGTGCAGTTTAATCAGGTGATAGTCTTTCTTTTTGAATGTTTAAATTATACTTCATTTCTTCCTATAAAGTCCCAAAGAAAGAATTATTCACTGCTGTGTTTAAAAGTTAGAGAATAAAAATTAATCCCCCAGAATATATACAATCCTTTTACATGAATTACTTTTTTTTTTTTTAAATGGAAACTAAAGCTTTTTTTTTTTTTTTTTAAATTTCATTTATTTATTTTTAGAGAGGGAAGGGGGGGAGAGAGAGAGAGAGAGAAATAGAGAAACATCAATGTGCGGTTGCTGGGGGACATGGCCTGCAACCTAGGCATGTGCCCTGACTGGGAATCGAACCTGTACATGAATTACTCTTGAAAACACTTCAGGACTATGGAACATTTCAGTAAGTATTTGAAACTAAGATTATTAGACAAGAATAAGCCAAGCACTTGGAGAGTTTTTGATAAGGAGCAAAATATATAAAAATAGCAAACTTCCATTGAATGTATAGTATGTGACAAACACTTCTAAGCACCTTACATTTATGAAGTCATTTAATCCTATGAGATCAGTAACTGTTACTGTTCCCTGTGAGGCCCAGAGAGAAGTATGTATTCCATTGCCACATAATTCACATGGAAAGACCAAGAACACGACCCCTGGCATCAGGCTGCAGAGTCTGTGCCCATCACTATTGTACTACTTGCCCAAAGGGAGTTGGACCTACATATGCCTCCCACCTGAGGGAGGAGAGGAGCATTTCTTGTTTTCCTAGGTGCTGCATTCTGATGGACTGTCTTTCCCACCTTTTACTTGCTCTAGACCATAATGGGCCAAAGCAGTGTGTTGCATGTGTGTATTTTTATACAACAATACGAAGCTAGTTGCCCTCCAATCCAGTGGGAATTGACATCCCTTTAGGAAATCCCAGCCTTATACTCCTTACACATATCTACGATAACTCGACAAGGTGACCTTTATAACCTCTGAAAGAAAATCTAGAAAAATGCTTTTTCTGTCACGTTATATTTTTAGTGATCCTTTTTAAAACGATTTTTATTATATTTTTTCCATTACTATTTAACCCCCTTGCACCTGCTCCCCTACAATCATCACACTGCTGTCCTTGTCCCAGTCATCTTCAGCTGTGTGCACCTCCCAGGATGATCCGCCTCTGCGGTGGCCCTGATCGCGTTCTACCCGACAGCAGTGGTAGGCCGGACTAGTCAGTCTCAGGGCTTTCAGTTTGTTGACGATTTCTTGGCAGGAGAATGAGTTTCTTTCTAGAAAACTGTGCCTCAGTTTCTGCCCACCAGGTAAATTTAGTCATCCTAAAGAGGAGTGTTGGAGTACATCCTACTTGGAATCAGTATCCTTTGTTCTGAAGTCTGAGGTTTCCTGGTGAGCATCTTTTTGTTTGTGTCTTCTCAGTGTCCTTTAGTCATTCTTTTTATTTTAATAGTTGGCTTTTTAATTATTTATTTTTAGACAGAGGGGAAGGGAGGGAGAATCAGAGAGAAACGTCCATGTGTGGTTGCCACTCGTATACCCCCACTGGGGATCTGGCTCGCAACCCAGGCCTGTGCTTTGACAGGGAATCAAACCCAACACCCTTTGGTTCACAGGCTGGCACTCAATCCACTGAGCCACACCAGCCAGGGCCTTTACTCATTCTTTAACAACACCTTTCCCTTTCCTTTGAACTGCCTCTTGCTGATTCTGGCTTTGGTGGAACTGTCCAACTACAGTGTCCTGCTCTCTGATACAGGAGAGGGCATGTGACTCAGGATGGGTCTGATTGAAGTCCTTGCCTAGAATATAAAAAGGTGAGAATGGAGGAATAGCCTCTCTCTGCTTGTACTGCAAGCTATAAAGATACAATTCCAAAGCAGTTTGAGGTCATGAGGTCAGAGAGAATCACAGTTCAGGCAACATTTGTGTCCCTGGACATAGATGTGCCTGAAGCTGTTTGTATCCCTGTCCTTTCCAATTAGATTAGCCAATAAATTCCCCTGCTTCATCTAGTTTGAATGGATACTTTTCCATTTGTCACTGAAAACATCTATCCTCTAGAAATTTAAAATACATATTTTCAATATTGAGAAAATCAGTAAGATCAACATTGGTGAGTATTAGGATTCTCTAGAGGGACAGAACTAGGCTGTATATGTCATATATTATATATATGTGTGTGTGCATATATATAGTGTGCACGAGAAGGTGAGAGAGACAGATTTATTTTAAGGGATTCACTGATGCAATCAGGGAGGCTAGCAAATCCACAATCTGCAGGGTGGGACATCAGGCTGTAGACACAGGGAACAGCTGATGTTTCGGTCCAAGTCCAGTTCTGGTGAATTCCTTCTAGATTTGGAGAGGTCAGTCTTTTTTTCTGTTCAGGCCCACCCACATTATGGAAAGCAACATGCTTTACTCAAAGTCCACAAATTTAAATGCCTAATCTCACTGGAAAGCACCTTCACAGACACACCAGAATAATGCTGGACCAGTACCGGCACAGTGGCTGAGCCAAGGTGATGAATAAATTTAACCATCACAGTGAATGAAGTTTGCTTTCATGGCCATCATATTTTTGATTCCTTATTCCTATCTTGCCCCCCTCTCTCTGCATTTCTGTACTCAATTCCACAGGCCCTTATTTATCCCTTTCTTGCCCAATGTTACCAACCAAGGTAATGTATCCAGGTCTGCCTTCCCTCTGATTTCAGAATTGCCTTTACTTTATCCCCTTCAAAACTTACATTTCCTCATTGATCTTTTCACACTTGGTGTGGAAATGAAAAGTAATCCTATAAATAGTTTCACTCTGAAGTGTTAATAGATGACAATGATTTAATGTAGATCTCCTAGGGGAAGGGGTGGTGTTCTGTATTAAGTAAATACACACACAGGTGGAGTTTAGGCATATGATAGGCAAGGAGTAGAGGTAATTTGGGACAAGGGAACTTTCTGGTCCCTTTTTAATCACATTTTGGGAATGACTAGTCCTCTACAGTCTAGCCCTATTTAATGTTGGCTTCTCTTCTTAATGCTTATTTTTAAAAAAAGGGTAAATACAAAAATGCAAAAGTTGGATGTGGTATTCTTTTTCTTAGGGAATTGGCAGTAGTAGAGCTAGGCCATAAGATGCTTGAATAGAGTGGTGGGAGATGAGCTGATAAAACTGGCAGGAATGAGATCCTGAATAACCATGTGTACCTGCACAGGAATCTGGACTTCATCCCACAGGTGAAGGGTAACCAATGAATTGGACACAGGAAGAAATAGGATCAGATTTGTGTTTATGAAAGGACACACTGGTGTGAAGCTGTTTGTATAGGGTGGATTGGAGTAGTGGAACCAAAGGAGTTCACTTCAGGGGCCTTTCTGGGGCCTTAGCGGTGCCTTTGCACTTGTGTTCATTTCTTCATTCTCATAGGCCTGAATGGCTCAAACTGCTTTTTGCTTTGATACTTGCCACCATCCTCTCTGTCCACTGGGGTGCATTTCTGCATAAAACTCCCTAAAAAGTAGAACATATGTGCCCCCGCTCCCCATATTATTGCTACTCAAAAAGAATAAAAAAAATTGTGATACAGTTGACATAAAACATTACATTAGCTTTATGGTTATAAAAATGATTCAGTATACATTTATATTGCAAAATGATCACAGAAAGTTAATATTTACAACTACACAGTTATGATTTTTTATATTTTTTTCTATTAAAATTTAGTCCCCTTTGATTTTTCTGTGCAGTTAATTTTATTTTTTAAAGTATATTTTGGTTATGCTATTACAGTTGTCCCAATCTTTTTCTCTCCTTTATCTGCCCTCTGCCCTGCATCTCCCCACCCTCCAGCATTCTCCTACTAGTTCATGTCCATGGGTTGTACATATAAGTTCTTTGGCTGCTCCATTTCCTATACTATTCTTAACATCCTCCCATCTATTTTATACCTATCAATTATGCTTATTCCCTGCACCTACCCCCAATTCTTCCCCTCTTTCTCCCCACTAATAACCCTCCATGTAACCTTCATTTCTCTGATTCTGTTCCTGTTCTAGTAGTTTGCTTAGTTTTTGTATTTGTTTTTTAGGTTCATTTGTTGATAGTTGTGACTCTGTTGTCATTTTACAGTCTATAGTTTTTGATCTTCTTCTATTTCTTAGATAAGTTCCTTTAACACTTTATATATTAAGGGCTTGGTGATGATGAACTCCTTTAACTTGACCTTATCTGGGAAGCACTTTATCTGCCCTTCCATTCTAAGTGATAGCTTTGCTGGACAGAGTAACCTTGGATATAGATCCTTGCCTTCCAGGACTTCAAATGTTTCTTTCCAGCCCCTTCTTGCCTGCAAAGTTTCTTTTCAGAAATCAGCTGATAGTCTTATGGACACTTCTTTGTAGGTAACTCCTTTCCTCTTGCTGTTTTATTTTAAAAAGATTATCTTTGTTTATTTTTAGACAGAGGGGAGGGAGAAAGAGAGGGAAAGAAACATCAATATGTAGTTGCCTCTCGAGCGCCCCCTACTTGGGACCTGGCCCACAATCCAGGCAAGTTCCCTAGACTAGGAATGGAACCAGCGACCCTTTGGTTTGTGGGCTGATACTCAATCCACTAAGCCACACCAGCCAGGGCTCCTCTTGCTGCTTTTAAGATTCTCTCTTTATCTTTAACCTTGGATAACTTAATGATGATGTGCCTTGGTGTGTTCCTCCTTGGGTTCAATTTCTTTAGGACTCTCTGGGCTTTCTGGACTTCCTGGAAGGCTATTTCCTTTGCCAGACTGGGTAAGTTTTCCTTCATTATTTGTTCAAATAAGTTTTCAATTTCTTGCTCTTGTTGTTCTGGCACTCCTATGATTCGGATGTTGGAGTGCTTAAAATTGTCCTGGAGGTTCCTAAGCTTCTCCTCATTTTTTTGAATTCTTGTTTCTTCATTCTATTCTGGTCGAATGTTTATTTCTTCCTTTTGTTCAAAATCACTGATTTGAGTCCTGGTTTCCTTCCCTTCACTGTTGGTTCCCTGTATATTTTGCTTTATTTCACTTTGGGTAGCCTTCATTTCTTCCTTCATTTTGCAACTGAACTCAATAAATTCTGTGAGCATCCTGATTACCAGTGTTTTGAACTATGCATCTGATAGGTTATCTATCTCCTTGTCGCTGAACTTTTTCTCACATTTTTGATCTGTTCTTTCATTAGGGCCCTATTTTTTGTCTTGGTGTACCTGTTATGTTGTTAGGAGGCAGAGCCTTAGGTATTTGCCAGGGTGGGGCAACCCTCTTTGTTGTGTTGTGGCATTGTCTGTGGGGGAGGGGTGCAAGAGGGAACAATGCCGCACCCTCACTGGGTTCTAGCCCCACTTGGCAAGGAACTCTCCTGTGAGATTAGAAGTTTCTCCTGCTGTCCCAGCCCCCCACAGTATTTTACAGCTACAGGCTTTGAGTCTTCAGTTTCCCCAACAGCTAGCCCTGCCTCTTCTGCACCATCTGCCGCCTCACCTCGCTGTGTGTCCTCTCCACTTGACTGCCTTTCTCCGCCCCTCCTACCGGTCTGGAGGAATGTTTCTTTAGCTCCTTTGTTGTCGGAGTTCCATGCAGTTTTATTTTCTGGCACTTCTGTTTTATTGTTTTTAAATTGGTTTCTTTTGGTTGTGTGAGGAAGCTAAGCTACCTACGTCTCTGTCTTGGCTGGAACCTGGCCTGCCATAGTTCCCTTAGATTTTTTTTTCTTGTGATGAGAACTTTCAAGATCTATACTTTCAGCAATTTTTAAATATACAACACAACTATAGTCACTATCTTACACAGTATATATCCAAGACTTATTTTATAACTGGAACTTTAAGCCCAGGCCTTTTTTAATACTTTTATTGCTATTTATACTGGGATTAAGATAAGGGATAACAAAAATTACAGAAATGGGGACATCTAAAAATCTTATAAAGTTATTTTAATTATGGTTCTTCATTTCTTTAGAAATGACAACTGGAAGTCCTAATGCATGGCAAGGAGAAAGCTGAGAACCATTAGATTCCTTGGGACTTAATCTGGGAAGTGGAGTTGCATAAAGAGATGATAGCCTTGGCTGGTGTGGCTCAGTGGATTGAGCACCAGTCTGTGAACCAAAGGGTCACTGGTTCGATTTCCAGTCAGGGCACATGCCTGGGCTGTGGGTCAGGTCCCCAGTAAGGGGTGTGTGAGAGGCAACCACACATTGTTGTTTCCCTTACTTTCTCCCTCCCTTACCCTCTATCTAAAAAAATAAATAAATAAAATATTTAAATAAAGAGAGATGATAAATGACACTCCTTACCATCATCACTTTTTTTCAGTCTAGTTCAGAACTTTGAATCAGGAGAGAAAATCCTTTCCATTTCCTCAGATGTTTGAGCGAGACCCAGATGTCCTCATTTCTTCACAGATAATTTATTTTCTTCTTCTCAGCCCTTATTCCCAAAGGTCCAGCTGAGGCAAAGCTCTGTATAGATGGGAGTCAGACACGCAAAATTCTTCCATTTCAGTGTCCTGGCTGGCACATGGTTACAAAGGGCTCTTTGTTGCAGTGGGTTGGAGAGGTTGTTCAAGGTTGGGTTGGTGTGAGGAAAGACTGTTCCATGATGTGACCTCTGCCTGTCCTGTGGGCTAGAGCTGGACCAGAACAGAGGTTGCTTTCTGCAAACTCCCCTTTACAGATTGTATGATCTTAACTGGTGTTTGCTCTGACATAAATCAGCCTCCCTTCTTTGCCTTCTCCTATGTGCTGGTTCCTGGAATAGGTTGTTGTCCTTACCTAGTCAAGCATGTAATTTCCAGTACCTGGTAGCATTCATGTACTAGTACTCATGACTATACCCCCCTCCCCTTTACCCTATATAATTCTTTGGCATCTACCAAGTAGCTTGGGGATCTGTTTCATCTTGCAGTAACCCAAGACATTCCTTGTATGTAAGTTTCCCTTAATAAACTCTATTAATTACCAGATTGGAGAAGCTAGCCTCTTTCTGCAGCCCTTCCCTGCCCTCTGCTCACAGAGGTAGATTTTTACTCTTGGGGCTTTTTCCTGGGCCTCTGTGTACTAACAATTGATAAAGAACTGCTCAGTCTCTGATTGGACCCTGGTATTCTAATGCAGTCAGGACCCATGGAGACACATCATTTGTGGACTGGTACATTCACCATGAAAGATGGGAGAAAGTAGGGGTCCTGGTCCCCTATTTACCTCCTTAGGTGAGGGAGCACCACTTCCCCCGGCCAGCATGTATAGTTTATAGTCTGGCCAGGTTCCATAGACTGAAGCCACACTAACATCTAAAGATCAGGCTATAAATGTAATTTTCAAAGAAGATCTCCCAATTCAAGTTCCTATGAAATCTTTCTGATCTTAGACTTTTACTGTTTTTGTGACATCCAGTTATGGGGGTAGGGCAGGGGACACCTGTGCCATTATCTAAACTAAATGTGTTTTTATACTAGATGAATCTGTTAATATTTTTCTTTGTTAGCATGAATGAAACTCAAATGATTTGGCCCTAAGTCCAAGTGACCCATTAAACCACTGGCTTTGGTCCTGGGGGGGCGTCATGATAGAAAAAACTGTTACTAATACTTGGACTGCTTCTTTGTTCCTTTTTTTGTATGTCTGTACTGTTGCTGCTGTATCTCCAATGCAGTCAACTGGCAACTAAGCTAGCTACCTCCCCGCTATTGAAGCCCCTCACTGACCACTCAGGGGAGCTTGTGGAAGAGGTAGGCATGTGAGATTATAAGAGCCAGTCACAAGGGGTGGAGTGTGGAGGAGACTGCTTCATGACGTGACTGCTCTCTGTCCCAGAAGCTGGCCCTGGGTCAGAATGGAGGTTCCTTTCCACAGCCTGCCCTTACAGACTGTCTTATCTTAATTGATGTTCATTCTGACATCAATCAGCACTCCTCCCTTGCTTCCTGCTCAGTGCTGGTTCCTGGAACAGGATGTTATCCTGATCTGATCAAGCATGTAGCCTCTAGCATTCGTGTACTAGTATCTGTGGCTATTCCCACCTTTTACCCTATGTAATTCTTTTGTGTCTGTCAAGCAGCTCAGGGATCTCTTTTGTTTTGCAGCCACCCAAGACCTGCCTTGTAAATTTCCCTTTATAAACTCTATTAATTAACAGACTGGAGTGTTCAGCCTCTTTCTTTGGTCTTTCTCTGCCCTCCACTTACAGAAGTAGATTTTCATTCTTGTAGCTTTCCTTGAGTCTGCCTATACTAAACAGTTGGAAAACTATTGGCCTTCAAAGTTTCTTTCTCTCAAATGGTGCATAAACACCTTTAAAAATATCTGTGGAATGGAGATGGACAGGACAAATGGACAGTCATAATGGACTAATAAGCAGAAGAGGAAAGCAGGGGTTCAATGTTATAGTTTGAGTGTGGTAACTTTGGTGGTACTGCTGGCATGTTCTTTGTGGCACTGACACATTCTCTGACAGTGTACAAAGGTGTTCAAACACTGTAATCATATGACAACTCCTTGGTAATATTACTGAGGTCTTAACAGAGCCTCTTAAATGAGGGTTCTGAGGCTAAGATGTACATCCAGAGCCTTTGCCTCTTGAATTAAAAAATGTGTTGCCTATTTTCAAACAGCTCACTCTTTTATTTTTGAACTTCGCTCTGGGTGATTTAGGAACCTGTTTAAGGGCCTGAAATATCAAAAGGTTTTCATGCTAGAAATACTTTGATTAGTTCAATGTGATATTTTCTGGCCTTTAGGCCAGTAATAAAAAAGGGTTTTTTTTCCTAAGAAAAATTGAAAAGTCCTTTGTTTACTTGATCATACAACCTGCCAGAGAAAGTCAATTCTGCTAAGAACATTTGATTTTCCTTTTCACTCATTCAAAAGCATTTTTGATCCCTTACCTTGTGTTAGGGTTTATACTAGATGTTGGGTATGCAAACATTTGTTCTAGCCTCAAGAAACCTAGCCTAGTAGGGAAGTATGAAAAAAAAATCAAATCAAAGCACAGTGCTTTTAAGGGGCAGCTCAAAGAATGAGAGGTTAATTAATGCATTCCCTTATGTTCTGGGGGAGACAGAAAAGGTTTTTTTCTCTAACAGGAAGCACTTAAGTAGAGATGGGGTGTGGATTCCATGAAGGAAGAGTAACCAATGTGTGCAAAACTTGAGAATTTTGGCCCAACTGAGAAACTACCTGTTCAGTGGTGTTGGAGTGGAAAGGGCTGGAAGGTGGGGTGGGAAGAGAACAGTAGTGTGAGGTAAGATGAGACATCTGGGGTCTGAAGTGCATGCCACGTTCTGTATGGCATACGAGTTTTTATTTGACTGTTCTAGGGTCATTAATAAAGCTAGGATAACCATCTACATTTGACTAAAGACACTATTTAAACCTTCCTAAAGCGAATGCTCATGTAGTAAATTATCAGAAACATCATCTAAGTTTCTCTTAGCGGGAATGGTGCATTAATTCATAGAGTTAATTAATCGTTCATGAGTCAAACATAAGGCTGCCAAATCTAGGTAATTCCTACAGCCCTGTCAGGCGGGCCAGCAGAAGTCTCCCCTCGCCTCTTTGCAAAACTGGGAGTCAGGGAAGCAATGGATGGGGGAGGGCAAGCATATTACCTGGAGCCTAAGTCGGGAGCTGAATTGCTTGCCAACAGAAAGACTGGCAGAATCTGCATGGCGCTTTGCAATCAAGAATTTTGGTATCTCTTTCCCCTCAACTCTTTGTAAATTTTTCATAGGCTTACGCCCCTTTCTCGCCCTGACTTATTTGTCCGGCAGGCCTCCAGTTTTTTCCCTCCTCTTTCTCCACTTCGTGGGGTGCAGGAGATGGGAGCTTTGCATTGCACTAGGCGCACGTCCCGTTATTTGCTTTGCTAACAATTCCATCCTCCTCTTTCCTTGTCTTACCCTCATTCCCTGACAGCCACCAAGTCTCTTCCTTCCCCGTGGCGCCAGGCCTGCTGCTACTCGCCAGGGGCTAGGCGGCTCCAGGAACCTTTGGCGGATGCTGCCACGTGCCGCTGCCACGTCCTCGCTGCCAGCGGGGCAGCGCCTGCGTGGGCTCTTGGGCGGGAGGCGGGATCTGCGCGTGAGCGGTGTGGCCGCGGCCCAATGGGATCTGCGCACGGTGGCAGCGGCGGCTGCGCAGTGCGAGGCGAGGGGGGCGGCCCGGGAGGCAGTTGCTGGCGAGTCTGGGAGGCCAAGAAAGCATTTACCGCTGCAGTCGCATTCCCTTGGGAGTCTGTCGTTACAGCTCTGTTCCCAAGCCCGCGGATAGCCCCACAGGCTCTTGTGTGCGCCCGATCGCGCAGCCGTTCATCACTCGCCTTGCGGACTCAGCCTCCAGCATCATGTGTGGTAAGGACCGCGGGTGGGGGGCGTGTGCGGGGCGGTGCTGGGGTGCGCTGCTGAGGCCTGAGGCGCCCGCGGGAGCGGGGAGTGTGGAGTGTGCGAAGTCAGAGTAATGGGCGGGGGGCGTCCTGTGGTGGCCTCGGGTGCTGGGGCCGGGGCGGCCTCTGCGACCTGGGGCGGGGGTGGGGGGTGTGGTGGACTTAAGAGGGTACCTGACAGGGGGGCGGACCCTAGAGAGGATCTAGGGGAGCAGAGGAGGAGGCTGCGTGCGGACAAGGGAGCCAAGAGGGAAGAGATGTTTGTGTTGGAATAGGAGAGAGGGCCGAGGGAACTGAGGTGTGGACGGGGTGTCTTCGCAAGAGTCCACCAGGTGAGTGAGGCAACCTGCGGAACATCATGTGAGGTCTCTTGAACTTATTTTGTATTCTCCTAGGATTTACCTGTAAAACAATATTTATTTTTAGTTACTGTCTTTCGGTCAGACCCAACAGAAAACAGAACTAAACCAGAGGTATGACAGTGGCATTACACATGATCTTACTTCCTGCCATCCCCGTCTCAACAGAAACCATCACTAATTAATAACTTGGTGGAAGAGACCCAGAAGTGACCATGACGATAGATCGTGCATCATTTGTCACTTGCATGTGCACCCATTTAAAACACTTATGAAAAATATTAGTGTACCTTTCACAAATGTTTTGCTTGGAACAGTTAAAACATCGTTAGGCCCTTTTATTCCATGTTTCGAGACTTAGTTGTTTTAATATTACACAAAAGTGTTAGCTAAAAGAAGTTGTCAGAATTATATCCGAAATGACTGATAGGCACTGAAATTGGTATTAACTTGGCCATTGTCAATATAAAAAATTGTATCCTTACCTTTCTTATTGAAATTTACAACTGACCTTACCCCTGAAGGGGGAAAAAATTGTAATTTACTTTAATTTAATTTTATATTTTACTTATTTATTTTTAGAGAGGGGAAGGGAGGGAAAAAGAGAGGGATAGAAAGGTCAATGTGTGAGAGAAACAACAATAAACTGCCTCTTGCATGAGTCCCAGTTGGAGACCATCCTGCAACCCAGGCATATGTCCTGACCTGGACTCAAACCCACCACCTTGCACTTCGTGGGATTATGCTCATCTGAGCCATGAATTGAAACTATCTGGGAAACTTATTCTTTGTAGTCTTTTGCAATAAGAACTGAACAGGAGGTGGCCATGTTCTCATTAGTGTATATTTTTCCTGTATTTAACATTATGTTACTTTCAGCTTCAGAAAAGGAAGAACAGATTTAAACTTAAGAGTAGTTTAAAAAAACAAAACTATAAAACCTATAAGTTGCTTTCTGAAATTATTAGGGTCGAGCGGACTTGAGCATCAGATATAGGTACTTTTAATGTGTCTAATTAGCAGAGTGGTTTTGCAAGAACACATAATTTAGCCTGGAGCTGTGAAGTAGTGATTATGCAAACTGGTTAATCTTCATTGTGCTTCATTTGGTTATTAACTTTTCCTGAATCATGAGGTGTGCACCTAGTTAGTAAGTACCTGGCTTTCTGATTGCAGGTCATTTCCTCAACATGATCCAGGAAAAAGGAAGTCAAAGTACTATAAAAAATTGATCTAGTTTAGAAAAGATGCAGAGTAGAATGAGACTTTTAGGGTGGAGACTGGATGTTGAGAGTTTTCACTTAGCCAACATCCCCATTCCACAGTTTTGCTGAGGAAACAGGTTATAAACAATAAAGAAAGAACTAGTATTTGCAGCATTTTTTGAGGTCCTGCTTTTAAACCAACCCAGACCACAATTTTGCATAATCTGGAATAAGGTCCGGAATTTATTCCCTCTAATGTAAATTATGAAGGTTAAATGTTAAAACAAGAGTTTGTCTTTATTTTCCTCCCATATCTTAATCATTGAAATAAAATTTCCAGGCAGAGAAATTGGGGAATGAGATCAAATGGGAAAATTTAGAGATTTACTTTTTGATTACCTGCTGCCAATTCATATTTTTCTAAACTATTATATTGTTTCAACATTGCAACATGTCGGAGAGTAAGCATGAGGGCTAACAATCATGTATATGCTTTTTAAAAATATGATATACTGATAAAACTGATACGTTTACCAGGTTGAAGTGGGATGTTAATAAGTATTAATCAGAAAAGTAAATATTCCATGGTCCAGTAAACTTGGGGGACAACAGATTATACAATGTTGAGCTGGCTTTTTTTTTTAATTGAAGGACTTCTTGGAACCTTTAATGTGCTTGTAGGTGTTGTGCATCTCCCAGAGAATAGTGTCTGTTTACCTAATTTATTTTATCTTCCTCTTACTCTTGGCTCTTTAGAATAGTTTGTTCTTTTTTAGTTGTTTTACCTGTGGCTTGGTGAGGATGTCAAGTCATCCAAGCTACCCACATCTTTAAACAGTTTTTGCTGTTTTTTAAAAAATAAGTAGTGGTGTATATAAATACAATTTTTGTGAATGAAGTTATATTTAAAAGAAGTAAGGGCCCTGGCAGGTGTGTCTCAGTGGATTGAGTAATGGCCTGTGAATCAAAGGGTCGCCAGTTTGATTTCCAATCAGGACACATTCCTGGGTTGCAGGCCAGGTCCCTGGTATGGGGTGCGAGAGAGGCAACCACACATTGATGTTTCTCTCCCACTGTTTCTCCCTCCCTTTCCCTCTGTCTAAAAAGAAATAAATAAAAAGTCTTAAAAAAAAGCAGTAAGGGAACTGTAATTTAAAAGTATCCTGAAATGAATCCTTAAAAAGTTTTTTGTTATTATACTGCCTAATGGCTCTGGGAGTAATTGAGGGATGCTGAGACTTGCTGCTAGGATGAATCTTAAAACCAGTACTATTAACATATCTTTACAAATCATACTGGATATAAAATAATTGAAAGAAAATAATTAATTGCTTAATAAGCATTTCCTCATTTGGGTTCCCTGGAACCGGAGAGGCAATAGGTTCTGGTAATGAGCAGTAAAAAGTTGGAAAGAGTTTGGGAAATTCTGCTTTTGGAGATTTACACTAACGGAGATTAAAAGTTCTAGGAAGATCTACAAATAAACCTGTTAACCTGTACCAGGGGTGTCCAACCTTTTGGCATCTTTGCACCACGCTGGAAGAAAAAGAGTTGTTTTGGGCCACACATTAAAACATTGTGACACGTAATCACAAACATATCTCATAATATTTTAAGTAAATTTACGATTTTGTACTGGGCCACATTCACAGCTATCCTGGGCTACATGTGGGCACATTGGTTGCAGGTTGGACACCCTTGCTGAAACCAGTATTTCTTAAACTGTTAATTATGGAAACTTTCCTTCACCTCATCCTTTTTTAGCATCCTTCAAAATTATGTTCTTATTTTATGGTTCGGGAATTTCTTATTGTACATTTCAGGTACCTAAAAAGTGTTAGGAGTGATGGCTTTATATTTGGCACTCTGACCTTTGGAGAGATGACTGAAACCAGGGAATTGCCATTAAGGAATTGCTATCTGATTTGAGAAGATAATTAATATATGTGAAACAGGTGTGGGTGATAATACACAGTGCTTATTTGTATCTTATAGACCCCAAATGGAATGAATAGAAATTCAGAGACTAGTTAGGCCAGGAACATTCCAGATGATTGGGCAGGACTTTTATGTTGAGGAATAGTGCCAGCTGGTAGAGAACTGGTGCACTGTGAAAGATATTGATAGAATTTGTTACTCAATAGTCAATGGAGTTACAAAGAAATTGAGAACTACTAGTGGATTTGAAAGGAGAAATAGAAGTGCCAGGAAAAGAGGCCAAAGACCAGGGGTCTGAGGCTGAAGAGTTCCAAGGTAGTATTGCCTTGGACAGAGTCTATAAAAGTAGGAGGTCATCTATGTTTCATACTGCAGGGAGTAGTTAATTGCATTCAGCTATAATAAAGTCATTGAGATGTTGCGTATGTGGAGCAGGAGGACTTGAGTTTGAGGCTTGCAAGGGCAAGTATACCAACAAAGGAGGGAGTGTTGTGGAACTGGGATTCTGACGGAGTTGAAAAGCTGAGTTCTGGAGCTGTGGTCCCTAACCTATGGGCTGTGAAGTTTTTACAGTGTATCCACTGATAGATTCATAATCTAAGCACTGTCTATAAATTGAATAAAAGTTGGATAACAAAAATTCAACCCACTATTGTGCCCTCAAAATATTTTGACCCTCAAAATATTTTGATGTTATCAAAAAGTTCTGTCTTTACAAAGTTGAGGGATCATTTAATGTTAGTACACAGAGACCCAGGGAAAGACCAGAGACTGAAAATCTGCCTCTGTAAGTGGAGGCCTGGGAAAGACGGGAGAAAGAGGCTGGGCACCCCAATCTGTTAATTAATAGAGTTTATACATATGAGGCTGTCTTGGGCAACTGCAAGACTACATGTGCTACTTGGCAGGCACCAGAGAAATATATAGGGTAAAAGTTGGGGAATAATCATGGGTACTAGTACATGAATACTGCCAGGAACGGAAATTACATTGACCATGTCAGGACAACAACCTGTTCCAGGACCCACCATCACATAGCATGAGGCAAGGGAAGGGTGCTGATTTGTGTCAGAGTGAACATCAATTAAGATCAGACAGTCTGTAAGGGGTGTTAGCGGAAAGCAGCTTCCCTTCTGTTCTGGGTTCAGCCTGCAGGACAGACGACAGTCACCTCACAGTGCAGTCTCTTCTCCACACTTACCAACAGTTATGAATAGGAGAAGCTGGTTTGGGGGTTAGTATGTAGAATGTGTTTCTCTGTTTTGAGCTTGTGAGAAGGGACAAGAAAGTATACAGAGTATTATACTCTGAAAGCTTCAGTTCTAAAAAGTGAGAATCCACCAGAAATGAGAAGGAAGTTGGGAAGAGAGATATGAGGATTTGAAAGTAGTCCAGATTCTAGACTTCAGAAAAATATCTGAGGGAAAGTTGGAAAGTTAGACAATCCATGAATTAACAGATTGGTCAACAGAAGGGAGGGCCGTTTTGAAAGTGGACCTGAAATAGGTGGATGGACCTCATTGTAAGAGTGCTCAGGGATGCAGGAGTAAGAGCTGGCTTGGTAAGATAATGAAAAATTGTGGTTTGATGTGCTTGACCAGAGAGAAATGGGAGAGATGAATATTTGAAGATTTGTGAGCAGGAAGTACATTCTTTTTCTTAGGAAAGATGATGACATCTTCTCCCTAGAGTAGAGGAAGCACTGTTTGGCAAGAATGGCAGAAGCACTCACTGTTTGGGTCTCTACCTAGATGATGACATCTTCTCCCTAGCCTGTGAGGGAGAGCGTAACTAGAGATGTCAGGGTTTAAACAGTGCTTTGAATTCCAGAGTGTTAAATGTGCAAGAGAGCAGTTATGGAGCTCCTTCCAGTGGCAACATCTATTTACAGCAAAATAGAGGACACTGGAACCAGTGTTTTGTAAATAGGAAACACATTTTAAACAGCTAGAAAACACATAAATAATTGAAATTCATTGTTGTGTCACTCCACACAATTTTTACTTTGTTTTTAGGAATGTAGAAATTTTATCTCACAATCTTTCATCTTCTGAAGGAATGTTACTTGTGGAATGTGCCTACATAATTATAATAGTTTTGACTGTGTTTTATGACATCTATTTATTTGATATGTATAATTTTAATGCAGCATTGTTTATAATTTCAAAGATGTAGGAAAACCTCAGTAGGGAAATGGTTAGGTAAAATATGACTATTATGGACTGGTATGCAGCCATGAAATAGAATAGGGTAGATGTGTTATGCTGACACGGAATGGTCTCAACACCTTAAGAAAGAGAAAAGAGCGCAGGACACATATATCGTGTCATCAAATGTATGTGTTTTAAAAAAGCCCTTTAAAGCCATATACATTTAGGTTCATTTATGTAGAAACATTCATAGCTGAAAGACTGGGACAGTGTGTATTGAATTAATGTTGGTTATTTTCTTTATATGGAGGTAGAAAGAGAAGATTTTCACAATTAATTTTGCAGCCTTTGTATAATTTGAATCTTTAATGATGATGATGAATTTGTAAACTTGTGGGGTTTTTTAAAAGATTTTATTTATTTATTTTTAGAGAGGGAAGGGAGGGAGAAAGAGAGAGAGAGAGAGAACATCAATGTGCGGTTGCTGGGGGACATGGCCTGCAACCTAGGCATGTGCCCTGACTGGGAATTGAACCTGCGATGCCTGGTTCGCAGCCCGCGCTCATTCCACTGAGCTACACCAGCCAGGGCGTAAACTTATATTTTAAGAAAAAATGTTTAGTGAAACTTAGGAGGCATTGTAGATGGATTTTGATTCAGAAAGTATAAAATTTAGAGAATAAATTTGAACACTTAACACTGATGAATTCTGTTGTCTAGCTTCTCAAAATACTGAAGTTGCCAAGAGAAAAAAATATGTAGAAGTAAAATTTCTTATAAGGACATAAATTCAACCAGGCAACTGGTTGAACTTTAATAATCTGATTAGTCAGCTAAATTGCATTCAGTTTTTATTTTAATAAGGTTTGCTTCACTTATAACTAAATTGCTTTCAATCAGGTGCATCTGAATATTTTGTTAAGCAAGGTACTCATAAGCTCCTTTGTGTCATTTTCTGAGAATGATGCCTGTAGGTGCAAGCATCTGCTTCAGTTAGGGAGATATTTATCCCAAGTATATTATGTTAATAAGAAAACTTATACTTTGGACACATTTGTTGGTTTAGGTGTAGAAAATCTCCTATGCTCCGTACAGCCTCTTTATGTGGTATTGGAGCAATTACTGAAGAGTTTTGGAGAGTTGATTCTAATGCTTTTGTGATTACCCTAAGTAGAACTGTACATTGGAAGGTTTGATAAGACAAGTCAAATACCTAGAAAATGAATCAATCTAGTGATTTCTACTCTCATTAGCACTATTTTGACTTAAGAATGCCTCCATTGTAAACATGCCCTGCATGCCTGAGAGGCTTGTTATTTGCCATTATGTTTTCCCAGCTACCCCAAGATTACACACAGATAACCCACCCATCACAACAGGTAGATGTCTTGGGCCACAACTGCTGTCCAGGAGCTGGTTTGTAAAATTGGCAAATTGAATATCTTTATCTTTCATTTTCTTAACTAGGTATGAATTAAGTTAATCTTCTTTCTTCCTTCTGCCAGCTCTATTACTTTGATCTTAGAAAATTTCTCTATGTGTAACATCCTCCTTTCAGTTCCTGCCTGGGTTATGTAAGAAGTATAGCTTCTTCCTTCTTCTTCCTCCATTCCTCCCCTTTTCCTTTTCTTTGTTCCAGTAGTGAACAAAAAAATGATAGTAGTGATTATTGGTAATACTAGTGCCACCTTTGTCAAAAAAAGGGACAGGTTTGGAATTGGAATTTGATATGTTGTATTTCATTTAAGGTGCTACTGATTGGGAAATGCACCATTATTATGTGGATTACAGAGAAAGAAAATATGGATGTCTTAAAATCAATGCTGTCAATATCTAAAGCCCTAGAAAGTATTTTGCAGGTGCTTTCAGAATATCACAGGCTAAGTGACTGTCTTTGCCTCTATCTTAAACTAATGATCAATCTTAACATCACTAGTAGGTGATCACAGACAATATGAAACACATACCTACTTGTGAATAATTCTTGCCCCAAATTTTTAACCTAATTCAATCAAGCCCCTTAGATCTATCTCCCAGTTGTAGGAAATACAACGAAAAGTGAAACTGGTTAGACTACACTACCAGGGGTGACCCCCCAAAAAACCCAGGGTAATCTTTTGGAGGTCGGACTGCTTGTAGTACAGCCTTTCCTGACTAGCTGAGTGTGCTAGGAACCCATCGGCATCAGTGCACCAGCTGGTGTTGAGTGGCTGCCTTCGGCTTCGGTGAATTTTTTGAAGACTCTTTTAATGCATTTCATGATAACATGCCCGCACACACTGCACTGAGTGTTCAGTAGTTTTTGACCCAAAACAGCATGACCCCCATGTCCCACCCTCCCTATTCACCCAATCTGGGCAACTTTTTTTTGTTTGTTTTCTGGATGAAGAAAGTCCTCTCAAAGGGAAACATTTTGCCAATGTGTAAGAGGTGAAATAAAAAAATGGCAGAAGCACTAAAAGGCATCAAAATTGAGGAGTTCAGAGACTGTTTTGGCAGTGGGAAAAAAGTCTTGATAGGTGTATTGCATAATGGAGAGAACTTTGAAGGCGACTGAAGTTTAAACATGTGAGAATATATACACAGTTTTTTTATAAATAAATTACAGAGATGTCTGGGTCTCCTCTTGTATGTAGAAACAATTAGACACATCCATAGTAGGAGACATTTAACAAGGAAATCGGCCCCAGCTTGTCAGTCCGTGTCTTGGGGGAAACAAGGCAGTAGGGGAAACCATTCTGGACTCAAAGAGACTTGTGAGACATAATCAGATGTGAGCTTCATACCTTTATTGTATCCTAGAAGGAACAAATCAGCTGTAAAAGGTGTTTTTCTGATAATATGGAATATTTGAATATGAACATTGTATTAGGTGATATTAGAACATTATCTTCTTAGGTGCAATAATATGGTTTTATAGAAAAATGTCTTCATATTTTGTATGTTACTTTGCTTTTAATTATTAACTAGATTGTACATCCTCAGTGTCATTGATGGGTTCCTGGAAACTGTGACTTTAAGTGAAGTTATGGCTAAGGAAACCAGTTTCACCATAGGGTAATTGATACAAGCAACAGTTAAGTTCCTACGGCATATTTCTGGTCATAGTTACATCACTAAGCTTCTAAATAAAGATCCAAGATACTTATAATGTTAAACTTTGAAGTAAATGTGAGCTATACATATACTTAAGAAAGATGGGTGAAAACAAGTAAGTTGATTTAGTAGTGAATTTTTATGGTTCTGCTGAATTATTGGGATTTGGCAGCTCTTCAGGGCTTTCCAGAGTGCCTCAGACACATATTACACTCTCAAGTCTTGACAATGTAATATGTTGTATTAGTTAATGATCTTCAGGTGACTTAGGTTGTGCCTTCTTATAGCAAATGGTTTAGCTAATGCTAGCTAGTCACAGTGGTGGACAGTGGACTAGTTGAGAATTAGTATTCTTTAGCACATTTATATTAAGGTAATATTTTGGGAAAAGATTTGTAGTTTATGTATTGTCATTCAGTGTTCTAATAAAAATACTTATTTGGGACTGACACTTTTCTGCATTTAGTCTTCGTCAAAGGTCAGTGACTCATAGGGGGAATAAATGCAGAACACATAAAGGTGTGATTTACAATTGGGCTATTGGTTTAGTTCATATTATAGATATTTTATGAAGGAACAATAGTAACATTAAAATGCCAGATGTCATGTAAGATTGTGGTGTTGCAAAAATAAGATGCTTGTATAGTAACTTAAAAACCTTTACAATTGTAAGGTTTTTTGTTTGTTTTAATATGAATGAAGTACAGGATTTCATAAGTTCTAGGTCTCATACTTCCTTTTTGGGGGAAAGTTTAAGCAGTTGTTTCATGTTGTTTGGATTCAGTTTTAAAACACGGGTTTCCTTTTTTTTAAGGTCATGATAGTTTTTTTTGAAAAAAATTGTGCTGTACAGATCGTGGTGCTCGGCATACATGTATTATGGCTGCTTTGTAGGATATTAACAATTCGGTATTTTTGTATGCTGAAATGCTTCAATAGGACCAAACTATTAATGTTTATAGAAATAGAGAGATCTTTTCAAATAGAAATAAAGACTAGTTGTTTTCGAGTTCTACTCCACAGAATTCATTTAATCCCCTATGATTCATTGGCAGTATAGTATAAAAAAAAGGAAATACTTTCATAAATAAGCAATTTGAATTTATATGTACTCATATTTTGGCCTTCAGCTGTCTCCACCTTGGGCAAAGCATAATAATGGAAGGCTTCAGATAATTTCCATCCTGCTGTTCCTAAAATGTGAATATTATTTATCTGTGTTCTATTTACTACCTTTTTGCTTGCCTGGCTCAGTTCACATGTACTAATTGTTTTATTTCTAGATTTGCTTTTCAAAATTACTGTTTTTCTAGGAATTTTCAAGAGCTGTAAACATGTATTGCAGTTATTTATTGTTAGCTATATGATTCCTGGTGAACAAGTGATTCAAGCCATTTTCTTTTAAATTGATTATGTATATATATTTTAATATGTCCCCCTATTATTAGATTATTTAGGTAGTATTTTTCACGTTATTGATATTTATAGGTTATTTATTCCTAAACGTTATTGATAATATGGTCATAGGAAGAAGAAAAATTATTTCATCTGTGTAGTTTAGTAGGGCCCATATGTAGCTTAAAATACTTATTTCAGGGAAAGCTTTTCTTTAAATATAATGCTAAGTATTTATAACATAAACCAAAAATTTGTTGATTGGTTAGTTTTTAAAAATTAAATATCACTTAACAAAATGGCTGTGATGGACAATAAGTGACCAGCTTATAAGCTGCTTTGAAAAAAATAAACATTTATTTTGACATATTTGCTTTAGCCCTTTAATAGAGGAGAAATCCCCTATTGAAAAAATTTCACTGCCTTTCGACAATTTGAAGTGAGGATTTATTTCTCTTTTAACGACTGATTCTAAGCTTACATTTTGCACATCTTACATATAATTATGCAAATGACGATTTTATCATAATTATGTTAATTTTTCTTTAGACAGAATTTTCTATTAAACATTTGCTTATTTACAGGTATATTCGCTTACTTAAACTACCATGTCCCTCGAACAAGAAGAGAAATCTTGGAGACCCTAATCAAAGGCCTTCAGAGATTGGAGTACAGAGGATATGATTCTGCTGGTATTTCCTTTTAAAAAAATATTATGGGTTTGCATGATTCTTGAATCAAAATAGAAACGTTTTTGTATTAGGTGACTAGATTCTTTAGTAGTATTTGTTTTGTTTTGAGCAAATCTAAAATCTGAAGAATATTTGTCTTGTAAAATGTTTAAAGGCTTTGTTTATGTAATTTCAACAGTATTATCCTTTATGTAGAGTATTGCTTCTAATGGGTATCTTCTTATGTTAAGAATGTTATTGTATAAACATATAAATCATCTGGGGCATTTCCATGGTTGGTAGAACAAAGATCTTGAAGGCCTATTCTATAAATTATCTTTTTTCTTTACTATAAATTGAATTTTCTCCAGATATTCCAGGCTTTTAGCATATAAACTTAAGAGTCTTCTACCTTACATAAATTACAAAGCAAATAAAAATGTCTTTCTGTCAACTTTATATTCTACTCTAGTTCCTTTCCTTAGCTGTATTGGGGGTCCCCAAGATCACCCTCAGATTTGATTATTTCCTGAAGGGATCCAGCATATTGTTGTGCTCAGGGCTCTGATTTATTACAACAAAAGAATACAGAGCAAAATCAGCAAAGAGAAAAGACACTTGGGGTGAAGTCTGGAGTAGAGCAGGCACAAGCTTCTAAGGGTTCTCTCCCAGTGGAGTCTCAATAGATGCTTTTACCTTCCGCAGCAAATTTTGACAACATGTGTGAAATATTGTCTACCAAGGAAGCTCATTAGCAAGTGAGTGCCCAAGGCTTTCATTGGGGGCTGGTCACATAGACGCCCTCTGTCTAAAATGTACCAAAATTGTAGACTCCTAGAAGAGAGGCAGATGGTCAGCATAAGCCACATAGTTGTACCAGTGGTTTAGGTGCAGTGAGCTATTTTTCATTAGTTAGGGTGGTGGGAACCCTCCTGAAATCCAAGGTCTAACTTCGCGAGCAGGCATTTCGAAGGATACAGTGCAGGCCAGCTCTGTTAACTCTTCTGTACTTTTAGCGTTGCCAGCTGAAATGGGCATTTATCTTCCATGATGTTCCTCAGTTAATGGAAGGTCAATTTTGCAACTACTTTGTTCTTAAAATTCTCCCCTCTTTCCTTAGCTTCTCTGACAGCACATCTCATTGTATTCCTTACATGCTGATTATTTTTTTCCTTTCTGCTTTGGGGGCTCCTTTTCTCACCCCACTCTCCAATCAGTTCTTTCTGTGTGCCTTGGATTACTAACTCCCTTTGGTTGAGCCTAGGAGGTATCCCAGACTTCTCCTGCTTTCTCATGTTACACTCAGTCATTTCTACTCAATAGCACCCATATCTATCTTCATGCCCACCATTTGATTAGGGCCCTTTCCTTTGTGCTTTGTTAACACTGTAACTTCTGAGCTGGTTTCTTCTTTCTGTTGCTCCAATCTATATCCTCTTATACTGTTTCCAGAGATTTTTCTGAACATTTTTGCCATGCTGTTTCTCTACTTGAAATTACTCTGCCTTCCAGTACCTTCAGAATAACTTTCAGATTGCTTAGGATCTTAAGTAGAATCTCAAGAGAGTATTCCCTGACATGCTTTCTTTATCCCAGTCGTTTGGTGGGCGCCCATCTTCTGTTTCTCTACTGTACTCCAGTTACAACCTGTAATACTCTTATTATAACCTGAAACCACACTGTATGTAATTATTTGTTTTTGTCTTCTCAATACACTCTTAGAAATTTGTGGACAGGAACTAGGTTATTTTCATTTTTGTTTGTAGCAGCTATATTGGTTCTTGACTTATAATAGATGTTCAGTATATGTTGAATTGATAAATAAATGTGTTAATTAGATGAAAAATATTTAAAAATTTTTCCTCACACCATAAGTCATAGCCAGTTTTTAATCTTGCTCTTCTACCTTTTGATGATGCAGGTGTGGGAGTGGACGGAGGGAATGACAAAGATTGGGAAGCCAATGCCTGCAAGATCCAGCTCATTAAGAAGAAAGGGAAAGTGAAAGCACTGGATGAAGAAGTTCACAGTAATGTACTTAGTTTGGTTTTGTCCCCCTGCCCCTTCTCTTCCTTCTCCCTCCCTCATCAAATTATATTTCTTCCCACATTTGAGCCCCATTTAGTGATTCTTAAAATTGAAGGTAGGGAAGAAACTTAGTTTTGTTATTGTCTGTCCTGGTTTTAAAATGTACCTGGGCTTCAAAAATGATCATATTAATTAGGGAAGGAAATTAGTTAGGTCATCTGTGTTCAGAACAAGATCAGTATTCTAAAGTGAAGTAGCCACGATTTGTGAGGAAGGGCCTTTCATAGGACAAAAATAAGGAAGATGAATTTGTTGGTAGAATGGTATAGTCCTTTTTTAAAAAAATTATTGAATTTATGGGGGTGATATTGGTTAATAAAATTATATAGGTTTCAGGTTAGATAGTCCTTTTTATCTTTATTTTTGGTAGATGTGCATGGGAGGCCAGAAAGGCAGGTTGTGGCCAGAGTCACCATCTTTGAATGTCATCATTGAAACATACCTCTTCCTTTCGTGCAGGGTCAGGAAGTAGTGGAGAAGTAGGGGATGGCAGACATTGTCGGTGAATTCTTAATTGATAAATCACTTTGAAGAGCAATCTGGCAATGTCTGTATGGGGGATGCCCATACCCTATGATCAAGCACTTCCGCCTTTGGGCATATACTTGAAAGAAATACTGTGGGCATGGAGCCATGATAAGAAGTACTGCAGCAAAATTTAGAAACAACCTCTATGTTTACCAGTAAGGGTATGAAGATAATACGTTGTAATGATAGTGATGACCATACATAGCATTTGGAAGGAGTGCATTGGATCTGGTTCTGCATGTGGGGACCTGAAGAATTACTGCGAACCTAATGTTCAGTAGGATATGTGGGGTATAGGACCATTTAAAAAACACAAACAGTATGTATTGACAAAACAGATGAATTTCCTACAAGGTAAAAAGCTTTTATCGTTTCCGTGTTTATAATATTATTGTCATTAAATATTTGCTACCTCAAAAAACCCCATAAAGAATAATTTATGGACGTATATTAGCATAAAAGAAGTTTGAAGGCACAGTGGAAAAGGTTCTCCATCAACTTGAGAGTCCTCTGGGGAGAAATGGGAGGGGCAGCGTACAAAAGAGGTATCAAGCACATCTTTTACATTTTAGATCTTAACAAAGATCTGAAGCACAAATGGTTAGATGTTAACTTTTGTTAACTCTGAGTGTAGCTGTTTGGATGTTTGTGATGTTTTTATTATTCCCAGTCAAAAGGAAGGAAGACTTCTCAGAAAAGGCCTTTGGATTTGTCGAGTAAGAGGTTATTGGTAGTTTCTGACTTTGATAATAGCTAACTTATTGATTGCTTACTGTGTCCCAGGTGCTCTTGTAAGTGCTTCCTGTGTATTAACTCATTTATTCCTCATTGTAACCCATGAAGTAGGTAGAATTCTCATCTTCATTTTGCAGGTGAGGAATTTGACAGAGAAGTAGGTATTGTCTTTAGATGGTGTTGGCAGCACAGGTCATGAAGTTTGGGGCAAAGGCAGAGGGGGCTGCTGTTCTAGGGAGTGACAAAAATTAAGGACCTTTTACATTGTATGTCTTAAAAAAGATATAATGCACAAATGACTGTATGTTGACATTTGTTATCTCTGGATGTAGGTATTTGAGTTTTTATCATTGATAGGAAATGTAAGTGTTTGAAATATTACAATAAAAAGGAGAATGATGACATCTGAGAAGTATGAAGAGGGCAGAACTCCTGGGGCATGAAGGTGGTGGGAAGATAGGAGATGCAAAGAAGGAAATTATTGAGGAATTACAGCTCAGATAGGTGGAGGCACGGGTTGTGAGTTAGCCTTTCATAGAGGTCAGAGATAAAAGAAAAGCTAAGCCAGACAGTTAGGAGGTGAGTAGGGAAAGCTGAGTGAAGTAGAAATTGAGGGCCTATAGGTAGAGTTGAGGCTTAAGGAGAATAGAAAAGATGTCTTGACCTGTTGGGGAATTGAGTGATCTATCAGCTTAATGAATAAGGAACATGGTATATGTTCCTTAAATGACAACAGTGAAATAAATAGGTTTGGTAATTACCATGAACTCGACATAGATTCAATTTACAGACTCTTGTTAAAGACTTTTTTTCCAGTGTTGCTTGCCACCATGTGGAGGGAGATATTACTTTAACTGTAGTTAGCCTAAAAAAGTAGTCAGATGCTTTTATTGCTTGCATTAGTTTGTTAACTAGTGATGAACAGTTTTCTTTACTTTTCTGGAGGTTATTTATTAGGCCATCTTAACTATTCAGAACACAGGTAAGCCAGGGAAGACTGCATTGATGATTGACTCTATTTATTGATGGAGCCATCCAGTAAATATTTGAGTATATGCCCTATTTAGCTCTTAGTGCTTAGGGATCAAAGACAGTAAGATAAGCTGCTGCTTTTGTAGAACTCAAATTCTGATGGAAGCCAGATTGGCAATATGTCATAAATGTAATAGTGCAACAGAGTGTACCATAGTGGTTTTAATCGTAGGCTCTGGAGTCAACCAGATTTGGGTTGAAATTTTTTCTCTACTTACTATTCACTATGAAGTATGGCAGACAAATTCCGTGATCTTTGAGCCTCAGTTTCTTTATTTGTATGATGGAGACAGTAGTACCCCTCCTCACAGAGTATTGTGATTCAATAACAAAATGAATATTTATTGAGTACCTGTTGTGTACCAGCCATCATTCTAGGCACTGAGAACAAAACAGAACAAGATAGGCAAAACTCACTGCCGTGATGGAATTTACTGTTTAATGAGACAGCTAGACGACAAACAAATACGTAATGTTAGGTGGTGATTAGTGTATGAAGAGAAAGTATAGTAGAGGTGACATTTGAGCAGATACCAGGTGGTTGTCTGAAAGAGAGAATTCTAGGCAGATGGAACACCAAGTGCAAAGAACCTATGTGGGCTTGACCGTCATATGGATGCAAGTTAGTAGGGCTAGGACACAGTAAGGGCGGCGGAGAGTGGCAGGAGATGAAGCTGGAGAGGTGGCTGAGGGCTAGGTCACATCCTAGGATCTTAAGGATGATGGATTTTCACTTTGTGTGTCGTGAAGCCATTAGAAATTTTTGTGCAGAGTGACATGATCTGACTTCTGTTTTGAAAGGATCACTTTGGTTCATGTGCAAAACTGTTACAGATTGTACAGATGGAAGGTTGGGTATAGGGAAACCAGTTAGAATTCTATTGAATTAGTTCAGGTGAAAGATGATGGTGGCTTGGACCACAGTGATAAGGATAGAGTGGTGAAAAGCTTTGAGAATCTATCACAAAGTACTCAGTAACTGTTATCTGGTATTTGTAAAAGGTGTGTTGAGAGCTTTTAAAAGATTTTATTCATTTATTTTTAGAGAGAGGGGAAGGGAGAGGAAAAGAGAGGGAGAGAAACATTGATTGGTTACCTCTTGTACATGCCCCAGTTGGTGACCAGCCTGCAACCCAAGCATATGTCCTGACCAGGAATTGAACCGGCAACGCTTTGCTTTTTGGAATGATGGTCAAACAACTGAGTCACACAGGTCAGGGTGGTATGTTGAGAGCTTTGAGGAGTAATTGGAGAGGAAGGCAATGATGATGGAAAGATAGATGGGGGACAGATGTGCCATGAAAAGGTACTGGGGCTCTATCGTGAGAAAGTGGTTCTCTGGTTGTATGTTAGAATTTGAGGATCTTATTTGCAGGCACCTCTGACTAGGTTTAGGATGATTCATATGAGGGAGACCCCCAAAACCCTGGAATTTATTTATTAAAAATTTTATATTCTTACAAATTTAAACTTCAGTCACCTTCAAAGTTCTCTCCATTTTATGCAATACACCTATCAAGATGTTTTTTTCCACTGCTCAGAACAGTTTTTGAACTCCTCGATTTTGATGCCTTTTAGTGCTTCTACCATTTTTTGTTTCATATCTTCCACATTGGCAAAACATTTCCCTTTGAGGGCTTTTTTTCATCTGGGGAAACAAAAAAAAAATCACTTGGGGTGAGGTCGGGCGAATAGGGAGAGTGGGGCACAGGGGTCATGCCGTATTTGGTCAAAAACTGCTGAACACTCAGAGTGGTGTGGGCAGGTGCATTAACACGAAATGGGCAAACATGTTGAAAGTCTTCAAAAAAAATTCACTGAAGCTGAACACAGCCTCTCACAACACCACCAGCTGGTACACTGATACAGATGTGTTTCTAGAATACTCACCTAGCAGGGGAAGCCTGTACTATAAGGGGCCTGCCCTCCAGAAGGTAATTCCGTTTTCTTTGGGTCCCCCTCATATGTTCAAACCACTTTATATTTTTTTCAAAGATTTTACTTATTTACTTTTAGAGAGAAGTTAAGAGGGGGAGGAAAAGAGGGAGAGAAACATTGATGTGTGACAGAAATATTGATTGGTTGCCTCTTGCACACCCCAACCTGGAACCTGGAGAAACATCAGTTGGTTGCCTCTTGCCTATCTCCAACCAGGGACCTGGCCTGCAGCCCTGGCATTTTCCCTGACTGGGAATTGAACCAGTGACCTTTTGGTTTGCAGAATGATGTGCAGTCCACTGAGTTACATCAGTCAGGGTGCAAACCACTTTTTAAAACAATGGGAGTCTGTTCAAAGATTTTAAGCCTTATTTCTTGATCAGATTTGTATTTTGGAATGACCTCTGACTAACCAGCATAAAAACCACAAAGACTGTGCTAAAGTGCATGAACTTTCCTGTTCAGACTTCTGAGCAGTTTGTTTTTATTTTAGACCTAATCCTGGTAAGTTTTGTTACCTGGTAAGTTTTATCTTAGCTGAATGAATTCTGTATTTAGAAAATTAGAAGGGGGGCATTACTAGTAAATAACTAGAACTGTCCATTTTTTTTTTCCTGGAAGAAGCAAGAAGAGATAGCTCATAGGTAAAAAGGAGTAGAATAGCTGATTTTAAGATGAAGTAGCATTGGTTTATAACCCCATATTTTAATAGTGTTGTTCTGTCTGCAAGGACCTATTCTGTGATTGTGAAAACTCTTCACGGTTGTAGTTTAGATTGTGACTATGTTTGGGGAACCAAAGGAATGATGGTCATAAGGTTGTGTGAACTGAGAAGATGAATTTACTTTATACGTGTCTAGTTAAAACAATACTGATTTTTATAAATACAAGGACTAAATATAGATTTTAAAAATCACATTAACTCTTTTTGTACTTAACTCTTAACTGTCAAAATTTTAAAGCCCCCAGAACGCTTGAAAGAATACTACATTAAACACCCATGTATTTCATCTAGCTTTACCAGTAGTTAATTTTGTCTCATTTGGTTTATCTCTTTGCATGCATTGTTTTGGTTGTTATTGAAACCATTTACCCTAAATATTTCAGCTGCATTCTGCTTTAACTCCTCTAAATCTTTTAATTACTATTTTGAGTATGCCTGATCTTTAGTTTTAATAATGGTATATTCCAGTTGAGCAGCACTGTGATAATTATATTTAAATCTAGCGTTATCTCTGCAGTGTAATTTAATATTGGAATTTTTCGTTTTATCTCCAGAACAACAGGATATGGACTTGGATATCGAATTTGATGTGCACCTTGGAATAGCTCATACTCGCTGGGCAACACATGGGGAACCCAGTCCTGTCAATAGCCACCCTCAGCGCTCCGATAAAAACAATGGTACGGATGTTGTACCTGCTTTGGAATAATTGCAGAGGGCCAATAATGGGAAAGAATGGAAGCTCTTATTTTTCATTATTCTGGAAAATTTCAAACATATTCATATATACAGAGTATACAGAACCTGATGTGTTCATCACCCAGGTGTGATCAACATTTACCAGATGTGATCAGTTATGTTTATCTATACCTCCCACCCAGATTATTTTGGAAGCTAATAGATATCATATAGACAGACGTATCACAGATAGCTAGCTATTGTAGCACTTAATTTGTAAATATTTAAGTCTGTGTCTCTAAAAGGTGAGGACTTAGTATGTTGATGTGTCTCTTAAGAGACTTCTCCTTTTTCCTTGCAGTTTCCTCTGTTGCTTGTCATGTAGAGGTCTCAACAGTCGAGATCGTATTGATTGCATGCATTCCATGGCTCACTTAATGTGCTTCTCTGTTCTGTTTATTACAGATTGGTATAGTGTTTGTTTACAACTGGGGGCATATAATTGTTAAACAATAACCTTTGAGGTTGTAATTTTCCTTTTTTTAAAGTCAGAAACTTGGGGGTAGTGGAGGGAAATTGGGAGTCTCTTATTTTTTTTTAAGATTTTACTTACTGTTTTTTTAGAGAGAAGGGTAGGGTGGGAGAAAGCAAGGGAGAGAAACATCTATGTGTGAGAGAAACATCAATCAGTTGCCTCTTGCACACGTACCGGGGACCAGGCCTGCAACCCAGACATGTGTCCAGACTGGGAATTGAACCTGTGACCTTTCACTCTGTGGGAGGATGCCCAACCACTGAGCCATGGTAACCAGGATGAGCTTGAAAGCTTTTCTGAAATAAAGGGTTTATTGAGTGATATACTGGCAGAAAAAGGACCAGGTTTGGGGACATACAGTTTAAACCGCCAGCAGCCGAGCTAGTTGGGAAGACAAACATGTCTGCCATCCTGGGATTGACTGGCTCTTTCATACATTGAGTTTGGAGAAGAAAGCTGTTAGCTGTTTTGAAAGAATTTACACTGGCTATAGATAAGGGCCCAGGGGTAGGAATAGGTGAAGTGGGGCTAGTTCTGGGATAGGTATAATAATAAGGGAGAAGTGTTTGTTGCTTTTGTATTGGTTCTGGGCAACAGCCTAGAAAGTTAGTGGTGGTTCTGGTACTTAATGGGGTTTTTTTTTTTTTTTTAGATAAAAGCAGAAATAGTGGCCTAGAAGTCAATTCAAAGTAATGAGCAGTCCTTTGTTGAATTCTGCCCCTGTCTCTGTTAACAGATTAACTCTCCCTTCCTCTTCCCACCCTCTGGCCTGCTGTAATTTAATTTAGGACATCTCAGAATTTTTTTCTTCTCATAATCTTGGATGTTTTTCTTTGTGTTGTTAGTAGTCATTGATGGTCATTGCCAAGATTAATTATTTCTTTAGGGGTTTTAAATTGGTTATAGTCTAATACAGTACTTTCATTCCTTCTTCATTTATTATCTCAAATACTTTTATAAAGAGAAACTTCTCCTTTATCAACTGCTTGGTTACCCTGAGGTACAGAGTATATAGGAAAGGCAGGGTTAATGCTTGAGTTTTTTCCCCTTTTATTTACTATTTTTCAAAAATAAAGTGGTTTATATGTTCTAAAATGAGCAATGAGTTCCTTTTAAAATTATAAACTCATGGCTTTAAAATATTTCATTTGTTTCAAAATTGTGAAATTTAAAAGTATGAACTCATGGGTTTGAAATAATTTCATTTGTTTCAAAACACTGAAGTAATTGTCTATAATTGTTTAAATTGATAAACAAAAATGTTTGGCCATTTGCAGCTTATTCAGATTGGCTTCTGAGTCTTTTTGATGTGACCCAGTAGACTCAATAGTCTTTGTTATTTTCTGGTAGGCCAAGATGTTCCACATTCCTCTACACCTGCCCCAGAGCTGGAATCAACCATTTCCCTAAGGAGCCCTAGTTCCTTTTAGTGGAAATGATACACTATAAGTCAAGTCCTAGAAGTGTTTATCACACTTAGGCCTTTTCAGAGGACAGAGCTAGGGGATACATGTATGTCTCTGAGTGCACTTGCATTTGTATAAATTTAAAGTAAAACACAACATAATTTTACACTAACACTTCTGATTCAGATTCAAGGCTGTGAGGTTTTTACTTTACCTCATTAGTCTATGTATTTTCTTTCAATGACACCTAAAACTTAGTTTTCACCCTAGTAACATATTTATTTATCTGTTACATGATACACATTAAACAGAATTATAATACCCATACTACCATAAGAATATGTTTACTGTTGCTTGTTAGTTTTTTGTCCTTAGTTATATCTCTTTAGGGATGTATAATCAAATTACTGTGTTTCAGAATCATTCAGAATAATCCTTCTGTATGTGGTTGTGCTACCAACTGATACAGCATTTTGTTAATATGTTTTATATTATTTTGAATTTTAGGGATTGATTTTCTTTAAAAATCAATTTATTTAAAAAGAAAATATTTATATATTTCTGAGGTCACACCTATAAAAAAGGCATGTTAAATAAATCTAGTTTCTGTCTTATTTTTCTTATTCTATCTTCTCTGGAGATAACCATGTAGCAATTTCTTTTTATTTTTGAGTCTGTTGTTTTTAAAAATAAGCTAATATATATAAAAGTATATGTGTTTATATGTGAGTGTGTATATATATATATATATTCCTTTTGGGATAAGATTTCACAATTTAATTGAGAAACATTATTGAATGGGATTAATGCTGACAGTCTATTATTTAATTCTGACAAGGTATTTATAAAAGATTCCTAAAAACATATGTAGTTATATTTTGTGAATTTGGCTTTAATTGAGTCTTTATGTCAGTTATCAGCTGTTTAAGATTCTCTGTGTTCTAGCATTAAAAATTTTTTTGAGTTTTTTTATAGTAGTATTGTGGGGTATCATCTTTTCTTTCTTAAAAATCTAGTGAAAATGCTTATTTTATTATTTGGTTTGTAATGCATTCAATCCAAGCTCATTTAAGATTAGGTCAAAATGTTAGCTTGTTAAGTATTTTTAAAACATTTTATAACTTAATATAAAATCAAATTTAGTGGTAATTTCCCTCCTGACTTACATAAACTTTAAATAGTAAATTCCTTTAAGTAGTCTCTAAGTACACTTTCAGTAGCTATAAGTAATGTCTATTCTTGATTATCCATTCTTACATTTTTCCAAGTTATTTAATAAAAAAAGATGAAAATATCCTGCTTTCCTATGTATTTGATCTTGGAATTCTGTTTTAAGATTTATTATTCTAAAATAAAATCTTTAAAAAAAAAAAAAGCCCTGGCTGGCGTAGCTCAGTGGATTGAGCGCGGGCTGCGAACCAGGCATCGCAGGTTCGATTCCCAGTCAGGGCACATGCCTAGGTTGCAGGCCATGTCCTCCAGCAACCGCACATTGATGTTTCTCTCTCTCTCTCTCTCTCTCTCTCTCTCTCCCCCCCCCCCACCTTCCCTCTCTAAAAATAAATAAATAAAATCTTTAAAAAAAAAAAAAAGATTTATTATTCTAGGACTTATCTGAACCTCAGAAAAAATAAATTTAATTATAGAACTGAATAATGTCTGGATTTCTTTTTAACTTATTAAGTTTAGTTCTTATTAACTTATTAATAGTTCTTAGTTAACTTATTAGCTTTCGTTCTTAAACTCATTTAGTGTAAATCAGATAATTAGTTTGAAATGCTTCTCTTTAAATTTAGGAATGTTGTATGCATAAGAATGAATTAACAAATAACTGAGAATAATAGTTATTTAGTGCATCCCTCTCTATTTGCAAATGAGGATGTAAGCCCTGAGAACTTGCTTCTTTCATGTGGTGACATCAGGGGTTAGTTTAGCCACAACTGAAATTGATGACTCCAGACCCCAGTTTATTATATTTCCTCACATTGTGTGTTTCCACTAAGCCACATAAACTGTGCTGCTGATCAACCTGAGGGTAATCTGGTAATGAAAAGTAGAAAATCCTTGATCACACGTTGAAGTATAGCATGTGACACATCTTTTGGCTTGAGAAAAAACTAACAACAGTAATGGCTCTTTATAATGTTTACTAGACCTATAATTTTTGGTTATTAATATCTTTCTTTCTTTTAGAATTTATTGTTATTCACAATGGAATCATCACCAACTACAAAGACTTGAAAAAGTTTTTGGTAAGTAAAGTGACCAAAAAGACACCAGTCTGGACAGAAAACTGTACTTGAACAACGATTAAAATAAAGTTAAAAAAAGAAAAAGACACCAGTCTTTGACAATACTCTTAGTGACAGCAGTGAAGTTGTTTGTTGAAATGTACAATAAGTACTATGTAGGTGTGATCAAGTAATTCATAAGGTAGTTGCAAGGATATGATGGCTTATTGGACTTTTCTTTGTTGTCAGTGGAACATTTTTGTTTCTGATATGAAGAGGAAATAATTATTTGTCTTTGTTATGAATGGCCCAGAAGCTAAAATAAAATAGGAATTTTGAGGGTGTCTTTTGCATTGTGAGAGACCTTGTTTGTAATTTTTAAAAGATTCTAGGATATGTAAGAAGACTCAGGATAGAATAAATGAAGGTTCTGTGCCCTCCATAACTATGTACTGTACAGTAATGATCATGATGATGACCTTCATGGTGCGTTCTCAGGTCTGTCCAAGTGAACTTTCTGTATTGATGGAAACCTTCAGTATCTGTGCTGCACAGTATAGCAGCCACTATCCACATGTGGCTATTGAGCTAGTATGACTGAGGAACTAGATTGGAAATTATTTCACTTTAATCAATTTAAATTTAAATAGTTGGATATATCTGATGACTTCTGTAGTGGATAATAAAATATCATTGTTAAATAAAGAATTACAGTGGTACCTCAGTACTCATTGTTAATTTCGGAACTGGTGACGAGTGCTGTTGAAGCATTTTCTCTTGCTGGGTTTCGTGATTCATACAAGCTCTAGCAAGTGCATTGAGTCCCAAGCAAGCACTGAGTACTGAAATACCTTTTCTCATTAAAATGCGATGAGTACAGGCTTTGACAAGTGCTGAAGCCAACGAGTACTGAGGTATGACTGTATATTCATTATGGAATTAGTATTTTATTCTAAATATTTCATTATATTTTAATCATTTAAAAGTTGTTTAATTTATATATGGCATATATAGATTTGTATAATTATAAGTATATATTCAGTTACACAGAATACCTCACTATTTTGGAATCATTATAGTTAGATGATAACCTTAATTTTCAACAGTGAATAGTGGGGTACGGTGGTCAAAAAAATAGTAGAAATTGGTTGGTGAGATTTTTTGGGGGGGAAATTCTGTAGAAAAGATTTAGATACGATGAATATTTCCTTAAATGTGTCATTTTCTTCTTTCTAATTACAGGAAAGCAAAGGCTATGACTTTGAGTCTGAAACAGACACAGAGACAATTGCCAAGCTTGTTAAGTACATGTATGACAATCGGGAAAGTCAAGATACCAGTTTTACTACCTTGGTGGAGAGAGTTATCCAACAATTGGTATTAGAGCACACTTTTATTTATTTATTTATTTTTTTAAAAGATTTTATTTATTTATTTTTAGATAGGGAAAGGAGGGAGAGAGAGAGAGAGAGAGAGAAACATCAATGTGCGGTTGCTGGGGGACATGGCCTGCAACCTAGGCATGTACCCTGACTGGGAATCGAACCTGCGATGCCTGGTTCGCAGTCCGCGCTCAATCCACTGAGCTACACCAGCCAGGGCTTAGAGCACACTTTTAAACAAAATTTTATTTTTTAGTTACCTTTACATTCAGTATTACTATAGTTTCAGGTGTGCAGCATAGTGGTTAGACAAACATATACTTTACAAAGTGATCCCCCCAATATTTTCAGTACTCACCTGACACCATATGTAGTTATTACAATATTACTGATTATATTCCATATACTGTACTTTACATCTCTGGGACTGTTTTGTGACTACGAATTTGTACCTAATTCCTTCACCTCTTTCACCCCGTCCTGCAATCTCCCTTCCCCCTGGTAACCATCAGGCTTTAAATCACACTTTTAAAGATAATTATTGGCAACATTAATCACAATAAACCCTTAAAATCCAGTCTGAGGAGCAAGAACTGTGCTAATTTAAAAATATTTTGGCTTTTATTTCCCATATATATGACTTTTCAACTCAAATAATTTTGAGAGATTGTTGTGTGACTGATGACCCCTCCTTTCCCACATACACTTAAAATTCTTCTTTCACTGTAGCTTAGCATCATGGGAATTAAAAGTAATCTAAAATCAAACAGTTTGTCCAAAAACTGTGCATACACATACAAAAACCCATACATACCACACCAAACATACATGCAATACACACACTTGGGGATTCATCACTTTCTTGCTTCCTGCTCACCCCACTGTTCTTCCCAGTCAGTAACTTAGCAAGGTTAGCTTTTAGGATAATGTCTGCATGTTTCTGAGTCAGTATAGTTCACTCCTTGTTTTTCCTTATGGGGACTTTTACTTGGCTCTGTGCCTCTACAGAAAAGTATTTCCCAGCCCAAGAGAAAAGTGGTGGTTCCTTCCCTCTCCTACCTCATGATCCTTCTTTATTCATTCTTGATTTCTTTGGAGTCTGTCCCTGAGGAGGTTGGGTAGAGGGGTTGGTATGTTGTGCATGTTAATAATTTGGTTGTATATATTTCTCTCCAGTGTCAAGGTCGAAGAGTGTAAGTTAACAGTGGTATAAAATGACTGGGCCAGAGAATGGATCTTGGATATTGAACCTGGGAACTTCCCTAGTTCTTTCCTTTCTTTACTAATGTATAGTATGGGAGATAGGATATATTTATTGAAAAGCATTGGTAGTATGTACAAAGGTGACTTTTAAAATGGTCTCTTTTGGCACTGTTACCTGTTGAGCCTATTTTAAAGAGTAAGCTTGGTAAAAAAATGGGTCTTGGATATACTATAGCTCATGAAGAAGTGTCTTTCTAAAATTAAAATTTAGCCCTGCCTGGTGTAGCTCAGTGGATTGAGCGTGGGCCTGCGAACCAAAGGGTCGTGGTTCAATTCCCAGTTGGGGCACATGCCTGGGTTGCAGGCCAGGTCCCCAGCAGGGGGCACGTGAGAGGCAACCACACATTGATGTTTCCCCTCCTCTCTCTCTAAAAATAAATAAATAAACTCTTTGAACCAAAATTAAAATAAAAAAAAATTGATTTGAGAGAGGGAGAAAGAAACATTGATTTGTTGTTGTACTCATTTATGCATTCATTGATTGACTCTTGTATGTGCCCTGATCGGGGACTGAACCAGCAACCTTGGTGTATTGGGCAACACTGTGACTAACAGCTATCTGGCCAGGGCCTAATGTTTAGACTAGTTTATAAACTAGTGCAAAAAAGCATTTGTGTAAAAAAAAAAATTTCTGTGGTAAAGCCAGTATGTTTTAGACATTTCATATCTGATAATTGATTATCATATGTATTGCTAATCCATTTTTTTTCCCTTTGTAGGAAGGTGCTTTTGCACTTGTATTTAAAAGTGTTCATTTTCCTGGCCAAGCTGTTGGCACAAGGTATATATAAATTTAACAATGCCTAATAATTATATGTATTTTGAAACTTTTCAATTGTAAATTTATTTTCTATATAGTATAAATGGCCCTTCACTAAAAAGGCCCCTGTTGCAATTACACTGCTCTTGTAATGTGAAAACCACCGTAGAAAATGGATAAAGGAATGGGCATGTCTGTGTTCCAGTAAAGAAATAGACAGACCTGCCTCGTGGGTCATACTTTACCTTCCTCTGTTATATTCTTTTAAAGTTCTGTTTATATTGTCCTTTTGTTATATCTGAAATTGAGTTTGGAGAGAATTGAAACTTTATTTGAAGAGTGTTCTGTCATCACATTTAAATTTTATATCATTAATGTATTATTTATAAAAATGGTTTTAATTCTGTTTAATTTTATACTAACAGACGCGGTAGCCCTCTGTTGATTGGTGTACGAAGTGAACATAAACTCTCTACTGATCACATTCCAATACTTTATAGAACAGGTAAAAACTATTCTGCATCCTGCCATGGGGATAATGTGTAAATTGAATGTAGTAGATATAAAGAATTGTTTTCTCTAAATTGAAATAAATGCCTCTTTGGTCAGGTCTACTCATATATAGTTCTGTCTAGACATGAAAAGGATTTGTTTTGTGATTTCTCTGACAAGTAGAATTTTTTTTTCTGTTGTATATCCATAGCTAGGACTCAGATTGGATCAAAATTCACACGGTGGGGATCACAGGGAGAAAGAGGTGGGAAATGCACTCTGCATGGATGGGGAGGAATCTTACCCTCTTTTGTTCATTCTTTACTAATTCTTTGTTCTTGGAGTGAATGAATGTGCTGGGCCTCTAAAATTGTGCTTATTTTATGGGGAAACGTTTTGACATTTTTCTAATATGAAAAGCGTATTTTGTCTGTCTGCGTTTGGCATTTAGAAAACTGCTTACAGTAATTTGTTTCTCTGTAGTTTCTGAGATTTGAAAAAATAGTTTTTTTCCCTTGTTTTAAATTGAAATCATGTAGGGTACATAATTATAAATAAGATTCTAGGTGAAGAAAAGAGCATTGTGTGCTAGGCTGTTATAGATTGGACTCAGTGGTAGTTTGAATAATTCAGCCTAACTTTTAAGTGACATAGTTGGCTTTAATGGTTTTTATTTATGCATGACATTTTACTTTTTAGTTTTACATTCAATATCTTGATTGGCTTTGTATTTGGAATTACTGTTCTTTTTTAAATTTATGTTTGAATTTTTTATAGGACTTTTATCTATACAAACTCTGGATCATTTTATTGATATAATTAGACAAAAGATGTGCTCTTTTCATTTACTTGTTACTAAAAGTAAATTCAGGAAATTGGAACCCATATTTTTAATGTATAATTCTTCATTTCTTAAAAAATATTTAGCAAAGTTTTCTAAACCTGTTCATCTTTGGATAGTGACTGCTTTCACTATTTTATCTGTATCAGAAAGTTATTTCCTTAAATAACTTTTAGTTCTGAGATATTACAATTTCTTATCTTCTTTATCCCCCTCCCTCCCTTTTCAGAAGAAAAATGAGAGTGCAGATTTTGGATCCAGAGTTTCAGATTTCTGTTAATAATTACACTGTGTATACATTACCTATATGTTACCTTGTACATTGTGTTAAGCTGCTTTTATTTATTTATTTATTTATTTACTTTTAGAAACAATAAAAAACATGGGCTTAAGGTTTTAAGAAGTTGGAGGAAAAATTTATCACTAGACAGATCTTTCTGAGGTCAGGGTTTGCATTTTAGTAGCTCTTACTAGGTGCTCCAGTGTGCAGCTCAACAGAGTTTAATTTAGAAGGTGTGACCTGTTATTAAAGAGGTTGCATAAAGGGGAGAACCCTGAACTGCCCTTCAGGCTTTTACTATTTTTCCAGGTGACCAAATAAAGTGGGATAATAATGATTATATTCCACTTAAATCAGATGAGATAATACATTTTATAGCTTTCAAGAGTCATAAAGATGTCAAGTAATACTGTTCTTTTCATTTAAATTGGCCATGATACTTCAGCTTCTTCTAAATATTGTGATTAATATACCTTGTTGCTTGAAGAATGAAATAATCAATATTTGGAGAAAGAATATACTGAAACTGAACCTCATTAGTGTACTTTATTAACAAAGCTGGTTGTGTTTATTTGAAAAATGTAGATGCTGGGCTATTTTTTTTTTAGTATTTTTCATTCACTTCTTTACATACAGTAAAGTTCACTCTTTTTCATGTAAAATTTCCCGAGTTTTATCAAATGCAAACAGTTGTGTAACCACTACCACAGTCAAGGTACGGAAAAATTCCATCCCCTGAAAAGTTCCTTCCAGCTGCCACTTTGTAGTCAACCCTTGTCCCCATTCCCAGCCCCATGCAAACACTGATCTGTTCTTTCTAAAGTGTTGTCTTTTCTAAGATGTTACCTAATATTTATTTTTTAAAAGTGTGGTGTTTTTTCTGTTGAATTTGGAAGAGCCGTTTTGTTTTCATGACTAAACTACACCAAATAATCATGAATTGTCAAGAACTTTGGATGTATGTTTCTAAGAATAATTATTTCCAAGTCTTTATAGATATGCATTTTAGAGGATTAACGTAATAGAAGTTTTCATAAGTGTATTTATGATATTCTCTGGCCATTATGTTCATAGGTTGTAAGTTCCACTATGTCCTGATCTTGGAGAAGGTGCTCTTTTGTCTCTGACATTTATAATAAGGTCTTCAATTAACAGAGTTAAAAAAAATGGCTAATCTGTCAAATTTCAGTATGTGCTCCAGTTTAATAGTTTGCTTTCCAGTTTTGACTTTAATTATGAATGAACAAAAAGGAAAAATATATCTTTATCAATGATTTGATGAATTAACTAGAAATGCCAGAATTCTAAGTGATGAATTAACTAGAAATGCCAGAATTCTAAGTGGTAGAATTAAGAAGATTTTATTATTGCAAGTGGACCATACTTTGTATGAACTTAAAAGATATCTTAGGAACTCAACTCTAAGAAAGAAGAGAATCTGGGTTTATTTTATAATATTTTCACTCTGTATTAGTTGTTGCCACATATGATATGTCATGGTGGAAAGTTATAAGTATCTTTGTTTTGTTTTTAAATTACAATTAGTGGTTTGGGGTGGTGAACACACAACACACAGTGTACAGATGGTGTGTTGCACAATCGTGTACCTGAAACCTGTATAATTCTGTTCATGAGTTTTACCCCAATGAATTTAATAAAAAGAAAAAAATTACAGTTAGTGGAGCTTCACCCCAATAAATTTAATAAAAAGAAAAAAATTATAGTTAGTTGATTTGTTATGCTGATTTACTATTAAAATCTAGAGAAATTTTGTTATGAGATGGTAAAAATTACTATTTACTGGTCTTCATTTTATTTTTCAGTATAGAATTTTGATATTTTGTAATTTTATGAGTTTAGGTATACAAACATATGTATTCCATTAAGATTAGACTATATATAACTTTTATTAAAAAAATGATGTTGATAAATTAATTTGCCTTTCACCTGGAAAAATATTATATTAAATATATTTATAATGTAGTACCATTATCTGCTGTGCTCCCTTTGACAGTTGCTATTTGACTCTATACTTTTTGTCTGTTCTTGTTGGCTTATTGCATGGAAATCAGGTAATCTACCTTTTTTCAGCATTTAAAGATTGCTGAAATTATTTTGTGTTGCTATGGTATTTTTTGATTTTGTATAAAATTATGTATATTTACATAATTGCCATGGTTTTCTCTGTGTCTGCCCACTCTGTAAACTCTGTGTTCAAGGCAAAGATAAGAAAGGAAGCTGCAATCTCTCTCGTGTGGACAGCACAACTTGCCTTTTCCCTGTTGAAGAAAAAGCAGTGGAGTATTACTTTGCTTCTGACGCAAGGTGAGCTTCCGTAGTTGATTCAAAGAGAATTTTTAGTAATACTTGTCAGGCTACAGGAAACCAAGAAGTCATTTTGTATAGTTCTGGTCCCATTGTATAGGAGAACTTTGTTCATTAAGGAAGTGAAGGTGACCTTTTTCTGGAGATGGGTTCTAAGAACACTTTTTCTGTCAATTTACAAAGAACAGATAGTAGTAGTTGAGACTTGTTATAGTGTATTTACTCTGAGCTCTTGCATTTTTTTCCCTCTCCTTTTAGGAGCCTTATCCACGTTTTAGAGGGAGGAGAAATTTTAGTTTGGAGATTTGAATAGTTTAGTATCCCATAGTTATATATAGTTTAGTATCCCACCAATTAGTATAGTTGCAATCAGTGTCAAATAATGTAGACACTGATTTTTTCAATTCAGAAGTAATTGACAGCATAACCACTTTTACAAAGGAAATAGTACTAGTCTGAGAGGTTTTGAGAGAAAAATGCAGTGTGATGTTTAGATGCATTTATAAATGAAATACTAATAATAATGGGGATAAAATGGAATCATTCAAATTGCTAATAAGTATTTGAGTCATTCATTGTGCCTGCAAGTAAGGGGATCTGAAAGGGAAAAAATGATGCAGTTTAGGACTGCAGGCAATGTATTATCTCAGTGGGAAACAAGCTTCAATGTATTCTAATTTTCATAGGTGTGTAGTTACTGCTAAGATGTGGCATTGCTGTCATTAAGTAGGGTTGTTACAGAGTTGACAGTTATGGCTTAAATAAACTGGAAATTGCAGAAACATCTTAGCCTTTTTTCATTCACTCATACATTTTCATATTGAACACTAGCAAAGCATGTGCTGGGCTTAGGAGCTAGCAGTGAGTAAAAAGAAAATTTCATGTCATTAAAGACATCTTTCTTAATGGAGGAGACAAATTTTAATCAATAGTCATGCAAATGTGGAATTTTAGCTGTGACAAGAGCTACAGAATGATTATTAAAGCATGATTTACCCTCCTGTGGATTAATTTCTTTAAGGGAATGCTGCTTGAAATTAGAGTTCAGGAGATATTAGGAGTTAATTAGGTGAGAGGAAAGAGCATTGATTCTCTGCAGATTGGTCAGCCTGTGAAAGTTTGGGATGGGTGGGAGTGTGGCTGGAGTAAAGAGAGGAAGTTTGGTGGGAGATGAGGCTAGGGGAGGAGGTGGGGGTAATGGTTGTGTGTTTGGTTGTTTTCCTAAGAGCCAAAGGGAAGCCTTCACATGGGTTGCTGGGTGAGGAGATACCCTGATCAGAGTTGCTTTTTGATGTACATTTTGGCAGAAATGGAGGATGGATGGAGGGAGATTAGAGGGAATGTGGGTGGACAAGTTGGGAGGTTTCTGTGATAGTTTAGCAAAAAGCTGATGATAACTTGAACTGGTTTGTGAGGGTAGACATTGAAGCTTTGAGAAATGTTTCAAAATTAAAATTGAAGTACTTGGAGATAGAATGAGGAAGAAACAAACATGCTTTCTTTCAAATCTAATGTGGTTTAGGTTGCTGCATGGAGATCCTTTTATTCATTGCCCGTAGTGACTACTCTTCACCATTACTCCCCAGTCGGGAGTGGCATTGATAGCCGGAAAGCTATCAGAGATACTGTAGGATGATAGAGTTTGTATTTAAATTTGGTTTTTGTGTCCTAATGATAGTTGTATTTGTAATAATCATCCTTGATTATTGATTGCAATCTTCAACGTTTTATAGTGCTGTGATAGAACACACCAATCGTGTCATCTTTCTTGAAGATGATGACGTAGCAGCGGTGGTGGATGGCCGTCTTTCTATCCATCGAATTAAACGAACTGCAGGCGATCACCCTGGAAGAGCTGTGCAAACCCTCCAGATGGAACTCCAGCAGATCATGAAGGGTGAAAGTTTTTGTTATGTAATAGCTGGGTGTCCTTAATGGGAAGGGTACATTCTACTTCTGTCTCAGTGCAGGTGTCTGATAACACAGTGCTGAGTGAAATCTTCCATGTGATTAGTGAAGGATAATCCCAGGAAAAGGGATGATTCATTGAAGAAATTATCTGCTAGTTTTACCATAGCTCTTCAAACTAATTCATGGTTTTTTTTCTAACTTTAAAGAGAGATTCATTATTTAAATAGTACTTGATTTTTGAAGATACTTCATTAACATAGTTTGTGTTCTATTCTTTGTTCCTCTCTTATTCTCTCTGTGCTTCAGTTTTTACATATGCAAAATGGGAATAATAGGATGTACCTCATCCTATTATGTACGTAGAACTCTCACTACGGTTGTTTGAGAATTGAGAGAGCTAATCTATGTAAAGCCCTTAGAATAGTGCTTGACACAATGAGCTCTAGGTAGTGTTTACTGCTCTTATCTGTTACAGTTACTGTAATTCCAGTTTTCATTCTCTTTTCTGGCGGAGTTGTGGTGGGAATAAAGACTAACTTACCATGTAACTGCTGTATGTCAGGTCTGTATACACACATCCACAGTACAATGCTGTGAGGTGGCTGTTATTATTTTATAGATTAAGCTATTTCCCCAGAGCCACTTAGCTAATAAGGATAGAACCTTGATTTGAACCTAGTTCTGAATCCAAAACTTGAGCTTGTCCAGCTCCACTGTTTTTCTGTAACTGCATATTTTACATGATTTTTCCTTTTTACTCATTTTTCTTCACACAGGGTAAAATGTGATATGTGAACATTGTCCTCTATTGCATGACTTTTTGTTTCATTTCATGGAGATAGACGTAAAGCATTGTACAAATTTGTTATTCTTTGCCTTGTTAATTTTTGTTTTACTGATATACTTTATATTCCTTTAGGCAATTTCAGTTCATTTATGCAGAAAGAAATTTTTGAGCAGCCAGAGTCAGTTGTGAACACAATGAGAGGAAGAGTCAACTTTGATGACTATACTGGTAATTACATATGAACTATTTTATTGTTTCAAAGTCTCCTGTGGGTGTTGGCACTGACAGCCTGGAAGTTCATTGACCTATAAGGCTATTCTATAGCCTTACAGAATACACAGCTGCCAGTCATCTTTTAAAAGTCCTTCAGTATATTATTCCACTGATATGAGGTGTACCTAGAATAGTCGTAATCTTAGAGACAGGAAGTAGAGCAGTGGTTACCAGGCGCTAGGGAGAGAGGAGGAATGGGGAGTACAAAGTTTCAGTCTGGGATAATGAAAAAGTTCTGGAGATGGATGGTGGTGTTGGTTGCTCAACAGTGTGAATATACATAATGCCACTGAATTGTACACTTTAAAATAGCTAAAGTGGTAAGTTTTATGTTATTTATTTGTGGGTGAACTCTGACCAGCAGAGCTTTCCCAGCCAACCGAGGATGAGAATAAATCTTCCAAGATGTGATCTGCTTGGGGAGAAAAGGCTGGCCAATCTCTCAGAGGAGAAGGGCCTCGAGCCTCTTTCTCAATGGCTTTTATTCAGTTTAATTGGCATAGATATACATAGCCTGCATGTAAGGCTCATCATTCAATGTCAGACAGTAGTGTTCAAAGAAAGGAGATAAGATGAACAGGTAACATTCGTAGGATCACAGGGGTCCTTTTGAGTCAGGGTCTGGTAGACAGGGTGATGCCAATGGGCCATAAAACCTGGGAAAAAACTCATTTTGTATTTGGACCCTTAACATGTAAATCAAGGGCATTCTTAACAAAGCAGGTTTCTCAGAATTTAATGCATTCTTTCTCAGGCCTGATTGCCCCTCAGGAACCACCCATTCCGGCACAGGGCTGTACCACCCTCCAGCAAGTTTTCTGGCTTGAGTCAGTCAGGGGAAATAAAGCAGCCAAGAGATTAGGAGACTTCTTACAGATAGAATGAAGACTCAGGCTATGGCAAAGCTGAGGGGTGAGGGTCTTTTGTCCCTCCTCCATAATCCTCTAAATCCCTCCCTGGTGGCCCCTTCATGACTGTGCCTACTTTAGGTTGTTCCTTCCTTGAGGAATCTTACACAACATTGACTATCCAACCGTCTTCCAGGGGCCAAGCAGGGTGAAGTAAAGGGGGCAGAGGCTGTCTCTGCTGGGAGGATAAATTTTGTCTCCTTGGTGGCTTATGGTTCCAAGGTCCCCTAACTGTGGGGCCTTTTCACTTATTGGTGAGGTTATAGCTTTTGAAACCAGGCAGGACAGATCCCAACATTTATTTATTACCATGATTAAGAAAAAATTGTTGCCAGGAAGCTGAGGGAAGAAGAGAATGAGTGACTGCTAATGAATTTGAGTTTTCTGGGGAGGGGTGGTGCTGAAAATTAGGTAGTGGTGATGGTTGCACAACTCTGAATATACCGAAAACCACAGTGTACCTCAGATGGGTGAATTTTATGACACGTGACATATCTCAATAAAATGGTTATAAAAATATTAAAATATGGCTAGAAAGTCACATTTGAAAATTATTGTCCATTATGGGGGTATTAAGGTGATTTTGGGGGGCTAAAAAACACTAAAAACCCATAATTTCTTTTCAATTCAACAAACCTTTGTTGGGTATCTGCTGTATTCTAGGGGCCATCCTGGGCACTGAGAATTCTAAGAATGAGATTGGTCCCCTTGCTGGCAAACTTACGTGTATCTTCTTAGCCTGGGTTTCTCTCTCAATTTATAAATGAGTGAAGGTCCCAGCTTCCCCAGAGGTTTTTCCAGGTGTTTGTCTGATGCCTCATGGGATAGTCTGTACTTTCTTGCCTTTTTCAAATAGAGGTGAAAGTGCAGCCCTGCTCTTATTTCTGGAAATTCTCTCCAGATCTTGTGCTGCAGGACTTTGGCACCTTACTGAGATAAGTTTAAAGATCTGTAGTCTGTGGTCATAAGATGTCCATAAACTGTTTTATTGCTAACTTAGGGTTTTGGAACACTACTTATTCATCATGACACATTTAAAAAACAAGCTTTGGACTAAACTTCCCAGTATTAGGAAATTAGTTTTTGAAAAATGAGAGCAGTCATGCAAAGATCTTTTTTTCTGAATTTGTGTGTCATATGTACAATAGTGTGTTTCCTTCATATCAAGTCCTGTTAATTGCTAGGGAATGATTTCTCTGAATAAAGGCTGTCTTTATATCTTTTTCTTTTCTGAGCAGCATCAGATTTTTTCTCAGCAGGAGAGATTTATTGAAGGCTGAATTATGAATTGAACATCTGTGTACAGAGCACCATGCTGAACATATTAGGGATTGTAGAGAGTTATATTATATGGAGAAGACTATATCAAAGATTAATACTTTGTAGAGGTTCTTATAATCCAGAAGGGGGATGAAAGTATAATTAATTATTTAAAGGAAAAGTAAAATGTGATAAATGGCATTAGAAACAGTTTAATGTTAAAATATGTAAAGATTCATGTTGAATTTATTTCACTTAGCATAATTTTCTCCAGTTCCATCCATGCTATCGTAAAGGGTAGGAGCTCCTTCTTTCCTTCTGCTGCATAGAATTCCATTGTGTGAATGTACCAGAGTTTTTTGATCCATTCATTTCCTGATGGGCACTTAGGTTGCTTCCAGCACTTGGTTATTGTAAATTGTGCTGCTATGAACATTGGGGTATATAGGTTCTTTTGAATTGGAGTTTCAGGGTTCTTAGGGTATAATCCCAGCAGTGGAATTGCTGGGTCAAAAGGCAGTTTCATTTTTAGTTTTCTAAGAAAATGCCTTACTGCATGCTAAGTAAAATAAGCCAGGTAGTGAAAGACAAATACCATATGATCTCACCTATAAGTGGAACCTAATCAACAAAACAAACAAGCAAGTGAAATACAACCAGAGACACTGAAATTAAGAACAAACTAACAATAACCAGAGGGAAGGTGGAAGGGGATAACGGTGGGGGGGCGGGAAAATGGGAAAGGTTTTCAGGAACATGTATAAAGGACACATGGACAATACCGAAGGAGGGTAGGATCAAGGGTGGGAAGTGGGGATGGCTCCAATGTGGGGGAGTAGTGGAAAGAAAATGGAGACAGCTGTACTTGAACAACAATAAAGAAAAGTTTAAAAAAATAAAGATTAATGTCGAATTTAGAGAAAGTAGACTGAATCTGTAGGCAGGGGCTTTAGGGCCAGAAAGACTTCATGAAGTAGGCAGGTGTCAGTTTAAGAGATTTGGAAAATTTGATTAGGGGAAGATGTGATGGAGCCACTGAAATGGGATAGAACAGTATTAGCCAAGGGCATATAGTGGAAACTCTCAGAAAGCTGTCTGTGGAATAATATGTAGCCTCGTGTGTCTACTCTATCTAGTGCTTGAAGAGGAGTAACGAACAGTAAGTAAGTCTGGGAAAGAAGGTGAGAGGGACTGCCAAGGAGGGCCCAGAATGCATTCTAACATGGTATGTGGGGGTATGTGCCGGGGGTACCTTCTTTTGTAGAAATTGAAGAGCTTTTAGGAGACTTAGGAGAGACGTAGGAGCCTGGGGTGAACATAGCTTTTCTGAGATGAACTGGGTACTAGTCTCTAGTGTGCATTGGAGGAGCAAGTGGCTGAGATGCAGTTAGGATCTTATTCTACCTGGGGTGAAATGGTGGGGAAGGAAAAGGGGAGGCAAGTGGGTACCAGGAGAGGAACAGGAATAGTCAAAACCAGGACCTGCATCTGCCTTTGTGGGGAGAGGGAGCTGTTGAAGATGGTTGAGCTGGAAGAAATGGGAGAGTATTTATAGTCTATGGGAGTAAGATCAAGAAAAAATTTTGTTTTATAAGAGAAGAGAATGAGACAAACTTTGAGAAGTCATGATTTTAAAATAACTTTTATCAGTAGCATGTTTCTCATAAAAATTCTATAATGTAAACAGGATAGCTGTTTGTTGTTGTTGTTGTTGTTATTGTTAAGGAAATAGAGGCTCTGTCAACTTCAGTGCCTTGCCAAAGGTCATATCACTAGTCATTTATGGAGCCAGACCAGCCTTCTGGGTTCACTAGTGTTCCCCAGTATGCTCCATCCCTGTCCCGGTCCTCCAGGCATTCTTGCTGCTTCCAGTAGTTGGGGCCTGCCTTACCACACTTAGGCTTCTCTCCAAAGCATCATCGATTTTGACCTTTGGCAACTCCTTCAGAGCTACCTCAAACATTCCTCAGGCACAAGGAATTTGGGGAAACACTTGTGACGAGTTAATCTCACCACTTTACCTCCCTGTCATTCTTGATCATCATCTGAAATACAAAACTCTCCAACAGTCTGTCTGCTTTTATAAAACTCTGTCATCATCAAACTGATTTGCCTTTGCACAACCCTGACCCAACTTCTTACTGTTGTTTCCTTTCTTCCCAAACCTTTTAAATATATTCTGAGGTCTGTGGAAGAACACTGTAGGCAGAAGTTCATGAACAGGCTTTGTTTGGTGCCAGCCAGAAGGCCAGTTTGGCTGCTGTAGCCTGGGTAAGAGGGTAAGTGCTGGGAGATTAGGTGAGAGTTAAGCAGGAGACAGGGCATGTGGAGACTTAAAGTCCACAATAACGGGTTTGGATAGTGTTGTAAGTTTTTGGGCAGCTAGGGAAGTTTTTTGTTGTTGTTTTATATTACTTTACTAATTTTTAAAACGAAGAAATATATATAAAATGAAGAACATAAAATTACTCAAAAGTATAAAAAGCAAAAACATACAGCCTGGTAGAAAAAAGGGTGGGAGGTGATGAGCAGGGATGAAACAGACAGACTGACGGTGGGTCGGATGCAGGAGGATGCTGTCCGGGTGCGCACAGCTGTCTCAGCTGAACTCCGACCTGTCTGAATGGAGAGGCCTGGTAGCTACACAGTGCACTGGACAGTCACTTGGTGGGTGCTCAGTAAATACTAATTCAATGATTGAATGAATTTTGAATGAAATTTTCTCACAGGTAGAAAACTAGCCTGTGGAGAAGGGTTCATAGACAAGGTACCCTTAGAAGAAAACATGCATAGATATAGAGACAGAATAAGAAGGAGGACAGACTCATCAGGAGGGTTTACAGATCAGATTTATGTTTTTAAAGAATCACTCTAAAACAGGGGTGTCAAACTCATTTTCACGGGAGTCCACATCAGCTTTGCTGTTGCCTTCAAAGGACTGAATGTAATTTCAGCTCCTTAACAGTTAAGGAGTAGTGACATTTATACAGTCCTAAAATTATTTTGGCCTTTGAAGGCAACTGTGAGGCTGATGTGGCCCCTGGTGAAAATGAGTTTGACACCCCTGCTCTAAAAGATTATTTTGGCTGTGTGTGGAGAACGGGCTGTAAGAGGTGGAAAACAGAAGGGAGAACAGTTAGAATGTGTTATCCAGATGAAAGATGTTGGACTAGGGTGACGGTATGAGAGGTACTGTTAGAAGGTGGCGCTCCCCAGGACTTGCTTGTGGAGTGGATATGGAGGAAGGTTAGGAGCAACAGGGGTGATTTTCATGGTAGGGGAACAAGATGGGAGACACGGAGAGGAGAGTGGGTTTATGTTATGTTCAGAGCACTGTTTTGGGTACCAAAGGGCAAATGAACATAACTAAGACAGTTTTCTTTTCCTAAGAAGGCTTATTGAGATATAATTAGATATAATAAAATTTACTGTTCTTAATGTATAATTCAGTGATATTCAACAAATTTCCACAATATGGTTTTAATTCCATGATGCCTTTGTAGTCAGCCCCTTCCTACCTCGAGACGTCAGCATTTACTGCTGGTTTTTTGTGTCCCTGTAGTTTTGCCTGTACGATAACTTTTATTCTAAAGAAAGGAATGTAAAAATGACCAAACAAGTTAAAGAATGATAAGTACTATAACTGTGTGGGAGGGGGTGAGTAAGGTTAGTTACAAGTCTGGGGAGACCAGTTAAATTGTGTCTTATTTATTTTTCAACACTGTAGAGAACTAAGAAAAAAAACAAATGAACAAACTATAGATAACTGTGCTCCTAAGAGGAATATGAATTCTTTAAAATTTTGTTGCTTCTCAGATTGGTAGTGGACACTTACAAAAAGTGATTTCTTATTTCATATGGGTCTTTCCTAAATAATTATATACATGAACTTTGATTTCAGTGAATTTGGGAGGTTTGAAGGATCACATTAAAGAGATCCAGCGGTGCCGGCGTCTGATTCTCATTGCTTGTGGAACAAGTTATCATGCTGGTGTAGCAGTAAGTGGCTTCTTAAAAATCTTAATTGTGTTATGTTCGGTATTAGACAATATCTGCAGTTAAGTAGTACCTCCAGTAACATACTGTGTAAAACTATCTTTTGTTAAAATATCACGTTATCTTTTCATGTTGCATGACGAAAATTAAGAAGTTTAAGGGGAGAAATTTTAATAGATGCTTAGAATTATTTGTTAATGGAAGATCTGCTTTAGAGAGCTTCTGGCCAAGATGGAGGCGTAGGTAGATATGCTTCACTTCCTCGCACAACCAAAAGAATGATAACAACCAATTTAAAAACAAAAACAACCAGAACTGCCAGAAAATCAAACTGTATGGAAGTCTAACAACTTAGAGTTAAAGAAGAAACATTCATCCAGACTAGTAGGAGGGGTGGAGATGGGCAGCTAGGTGGAGAGGGTGCGTGGCAAGGTGGAGGCTGGCAGACCAGGAAGGTGAGGTGGTGGCTGACAGACAGGGTAGTCCCACATTTGCGTGCAGATAAACCAGGAGGAACAACTGGAAAGTGTGATAGATTGCGCAACCCAGGGTTCCAGCGCGAGAAAGCCTTAAAACCTCTAGCTGTAAAAACCTGTGTTGGTTGTAGCAGCATGAGAAGCTCCCAGTCTCACAGGAGAGTCTGTTGGAGGGGCCTATAGGATCCTAGAATGTACACAAAACCACCCACCTGGGAATCAGCACCATAAAGGTGCAATTCACTTATGGGTAGTAGGGGAAGTGATAGAAAGTGGGGTGAGTGCCGAACAAGCAGAATTGTTCCCTCTCTGACTCCTCCCACACATACAGTGCCACAACACAGCCACTAGGGTTGCCCCACCTGGCGAATATATAAGGCTCCGCCACTTACGACATAACAGGTGGGTCAAGACAAAGAAATATGGCCCAAATGAAAGAACAGATCAAAATTCCAGAAAAAGAACTAAGTGACAAGGAGAGATAGCCAACCTATCAGATGCACAGTTTAAAACACTGGTAATCAGGATGCTCACAGAAATGGTTGAGTATGGTTGCAAAATAAAGGAAGAAGTGAAGGCTATACAAAGTGAAATAAAGCAAAATCTACATGGAACCAACAATTAAGGGAAGGAAACTGAGATTCAAATTAATGATTTGGACTAGAAGGAAGAAATAAACATTCAATCAGAACAGAATGAACAAACAATTCAAAACAATGAGAAAGATGCTTAGGAACCTCCGTGACAACTTTAAACGTTCCAACATCTGAATCATAGGGGTGCCAGAAGGAGAAGAGAAAAAGCAAGAAATTGAAAACATATTTGAAAAAATAAAGAACTTCCCCAATCTGGTGAAGGGAATAGACATGCAAGTCCTGGAAGCTCAGAGTCCTAAAGAAGTTGGACCCAAGGAGTAACACACCAAGACACATCATAATTAAATTACCCAAGATTAAAGATAAGGAGAGAATATTAAAAGCAGCTAGAGAGAAGGAGACAGTTACCAACAAAGGAGTGCCCATAGGACTAGCAGATGATTTCTCAAAAGAGAAACCCTGCAGGCAAGAAGGGGCTGGAAAGAAGTATTCAAAGTCATGAAAGTCAAGGACCTACATCCCAGATTACTCTGTCCAGCAAACTATCTTTTAGAATGGAAGGGCAGATAAAGTGCTTCCCAGATAAGGTCAAGTTAAAGAAGTTCATCATCACCAAGCCCTTATTATATGAAATGTTAAAGGGACTTGTCTAAGAAAAAGAAGAAGATCGAAAACTATGAAGAGTAAAATGACAAAAAACTCACAACTCACAACTGAACCTAAAAAAAGAAAAACTAAGCAAACAACTATAACAGGAACAGAATCAGAGAAATGGAGCATTATCAGCAGGGAGGGGGAAGGAGGAGAATGGGGAAAAGGTATAGGGAATAAGAAGTACAAGTGGTAGGTACAAAATAGACAGGGGACCCTAGCTTTTGTGGCTCAGTGGATTGAGTGCTGGCTTGTGAACCAAAGGGTCACAGGTTCAGTTCCCAGTCAGGGCACATGCCTGGGTTGTAGACCATGTCCCCAGTAGGGGACGCACAAGAGGCAACCACACAATGATGTTTCTCTCCCTCTCTTCCCCCCACCTTTCCCCTCTCTCTAAAAATAAATAAATAAAATCTTTAAAAGTAAATAAATAGGGGTGGTTAAGAATAGTATAGGAAATGGAAAAGGCAAACAACTTCTATGTATGATCCATGGACATGAACTAAGTGGGGGGATGCTGGAAGAGGGGTGCAGGTTGGAGGGGGATAAGGGGGAGGAAAAAATGGGACAACTGTAGTAGCATAATCAATAAAATATACTTAAAAATGATCTGCTTTGGGAAGGTCTTTAGATATACAGGTAGAATGCCTGCAACAGACTTTGTGAAAAACAAAAAGAAAACTTTTTGCTTTGTCTTGGACTTGTGGGCTAGTGCACATGGCTACTTCTATAAGAGCAGATGGCTGCTTCTATAAGAGCAGTCATTGGGTTTTGCCTCTCATTGTTCACTTGCCCCAGACAGATGGCTGGTACCATGTGTGAACCTCAGCAGGATTCTACTTGGCAGGCACATTTCTACAGGGAAAGAAAATCTGCCTTTTGTCAGGTTTTTTTTTTTTCCTTTAAGTCGTTATTTTGGAAGCTAGAATTCTATGTCAAAGAAGTGTGTTGGTTGTCAGTGCAGGAACAGGAATATGAGGCCTGTCCAGAAGGTATCCCGCAATGTAATATGGAAAATAGGGACACTTATTAAATAAGATACAAGATACAAGAAACATTGTGCATAGGACAATGATGCCTCAGTCCCCTTCAAAGTAGGCATCTTAGGAACCTCACACAGTTCTCCCAGTCACTATCAGTTGCCCTGTTGTATTTTCCTGAATCTCATGGATGGTCTGAAATCTCTTCTCTTTCAAAGGTGATTTCAGTTTTGGTAAAAGCCAGAAGTCACACGGTGCCAAATTTAGGCTATAGTGGGGCTGAGTCACCTGGGTGATTTGATGTTTTGCCAAAAAACTCTGCACGAGACATGATGCATGACTGGGTACATTGTCATGATGAAGCTGCAAATCACCAGTTCCATAGCTGCAGCCTTCTTAATCATCCGAATAGTTTCCATGGAGGAATGTTCAAGCTTAATGCAAAATTTGATGCTTATTCATTGCTCTACTCAGTTGTTTTTCAAAAATGTATTTATTTGTTTGTTTTTATTTATTGATTTTAGAGATAGAGAAAGTGAAACATCAATTTATTGTCCCACTTATTTGTGCATTCATTGATTGATTTTTGTTGGTGCCCTGGCTAGGAATTGAACTGCCAACCTTGTCATATCCAGATGGTGCTCTAACCAACTGAACTACATGGCTAGAGCCTCTCTCAGTCATTTAAAATGCAACTGCCACACAGTACACATGCTGACTCAGTGGCACCTACGGCCCCCACTAACTAGTACAGCGAAGTCATCATTGTTCACGCATGTGCATTCCAGTGCACAGTGCATTCCATTCCCCTTGGCTGCCAGGTTATGTTAATGCCATGCAAACCATTCTCGTTATATTAACAATGGTTGGACTTTTTCTGGACAGACCTCATATGGACCTTTAGACCAGTAAAATAGATCCATGTGTAGTTTATGTGCTACTGATGTCAACTCCCATCAGTACAGAAGACCCTTGCATATTCTTTACATTGCTACTTTCACTATGATCCCCAAAGTTCATGACAGAAATTTTTTGTTTGCTGGGGCATAAATATTTGTTATCTCTGGATAACAAATGACTGTGGGAGTCAGTCATTTAGTGGGTAAAACTAGCTGGTCACCCAGCCCTTAAATTTCAACAGACTTTTCTCTGAAGTCCTTACCTTCCCCACCCTGCCCCCTGCCGTCCCCCCCTAAAAAAATTATGTGGTCTGCAGTATAGAAGGGAAGTCTGTAGTATGGAAGGGAAGAGTTGTAAAAAAGTGATGGTTTTGAGCATGGGATAAAAACCCCAATAAATTAAAAGCAGTATAAATTAAGGGATTGGCTAATTTAGTGGTGGTTTATGTCTATTACTAAATGAGCCTGTTATTCAGAAATAAGTTTTATTAAATGTTATATCTAATACTAAGCCTGAATTTTGGGGCAGAAGTTGTATGCTCTGTTATGTTAGACTTTTCTAATTCTGAAATTTGAGAAGATGTAAGTTGTTTGTTTTTGTTTTTGTGGATACTGAAACTATTATAGTTAAACATTAGAAATCTCATAATTTATCATACAAAATATTGCCTTTAATTCTGTGTAGATTTTTTTTTTTTTTTGGCGGGTCAAATGTGAATGACACATATGCATATCTTTTTAGTATTGAGTTGGCCAAAAAGTTCATTTGTTTTTCCTGTAAGATGACTGTAGTAGTGCTTAGTTGTCTTTAACTTTATTGGAAACAATTTTGTTAGGTTGTGTTGTGACAGCTGTCATATCACGGTGCATTAAAAAAACACAGCAAAATTAGTGAATTTTTGTGTAGCCATTTTAATATTGAAGATGGAAGAAAATGTGCAATATTTTCAGCAATTATGCTTTATTATTTCAAGAAAGGTAAAAATGCAACTGAAATGCATAAAAAGATTTGTGCAGTGTGTGGTGAAGGTGCTGTGACTGACATTCCAACATGTCAGAAGTGGTTTGCAAAATTTCATGCTGCAGATTTCATGCTGGATGATACTCCACAGTTGGATAGACCCGTTAAAGTTGATAACGATCAAACTGAGAAATTAATTAACGTTATACCATGCAGGAGATAGCCAACCTACTCAAAATATCTAAATCAATAAAGTTATTGGTGAAAATGAAAAATGTGTTTTTTATTTTATAGGAAAGAACTAAATGGACTTTTTGACCCACCCAGTACATACTATGTGTTCGACATAATAACAGTCAACTAAAATCACTCTTAAGTATAGGTTGCTTTTCAAAATACTGTCTTTTGGTTTTTCCAGTGGTGTACAATGGGATTTAACATTAAATTAGTCTCTTATGATGAAATATGTCATTCTATCTATTTCTAAAGAGTTCCATTCACTGAGAGAACAAGCCATTCATTAGCACAGATATATCTTGAGATTACTTTTTGAGGTATATTATTTTTAAATATCTGGTAAGTTGCCAGATTTGTATCTTTCTCTTTTAATTTTGAAGAATATAATTCTAGTGTAACATTTATATTATAAACTGGGGCAGGAAAGTTTGATTTATGTTTAAGGGAAAATATATAGCACCTTAGTGTCAGTAATTTATTTATGTAAAACTGGTAAATAAAATGTATCAATGGAAAAGGTTAGTTAAAAATAGGAATATTTTTTATTAAAAATTTTGTATTACATGATTTATAACATTTTTTAAAAAGTGCCAAACCACACTGAAATAGAGAACAGGCTGACAGTGACCAGCGGGGAGAAGGGAGGGAATTTCAGGGGAAAAGGGGAAGGGTTTATCGGAACAAGTATGAAGGACACATGGACAAAAACTAGTGGTGGGGGTGGAAATGGGAGGGAGGTTGGGAGGGCTGGTGGGGGGGTGGGCTGGGATGGGAGTAAAAGACAGAAAACTATACGTGAACAACAGTTAAAAAAAAAGTGTCAAACCAAAGCTATAGATAAAACGAAATGGTTCAGTTGACATTTGTGGCCAGAAAGTCAAAGGGACATGAACAAGGAAAACTTCACAGTTCTTCATTTTTCTGTAGGCGGAATAATGCAGAGATGCAGCAAAAGATAAGTGGGCCACTTGCCTAAAGAAGCAGGTGGTCTACACAGTTATTATTAAACAACTAAATGTGTGCAACTGAAGGGCCTAAGGTTTTTGCTGCCTAAAAGTTTATTTTTCTATTGTTTTTAGTTTTCTGACATTTAGAGTAAAGGAATTTAATTCAAATGGAAATTTAGTAAAATGAATGTTAAGGTGCTCTTTGACCGGAAGCATACTACCTCCTACTTTACCTTCCATACTATAAAATTTGGAAGTAGTGAGATTTTTAAAACAAGATTTCTAAAAGTGTAGTGACTTTTTTTTGGAATGGTACTACTTACAAATGCATAGTATTTTTGAATTGTTTAATTTTACACTGAGTGTTTATATATCTGTTATCTTATTTGAAATCACTCAGTGACTTGGTATTATATGAATTGTCATTTAAAGTTTAGGAATTGGGTCCTGGCCAGTATGGCTCAGTTGGTTGGAGCATTGTCCTGTGGACTGAAAGGTCATTGGGTTTGATTCTAGGTCAGGGCACGTACCAGAAGGCAACCAATCAGTGTTTCTCTCTTACCTTGCTGTTTCTCTCTCTTGCCCTGTCTCTCTCCTCTCCCTTTCCCAGTCGAACCAAAATTTTAACAGTGCTTGTCTTCTGGGTGTCGAATTTTTATTTTTATACTCAATCTTATTGTTTATATTTCTAACAATGCACATGTTTCATTTCATTTTTATAATCAGAAAAAGTAAAAACTGTATGTTGAGTCTAAAGAGGGCTCATGAAAAAGAATATGTGAAGTAAAGTTGTTTGACCAAATAATTTTTCTTTACAGACACGTCAAGTTCTCGAAGAGCTGACTGAGTTGCCTGTTATGGTGGAGCTAGCTAGTGATTTCCTGGATAGAAACACACCAGTTTTTCGAGATGACGTTTGCTTTTTTATAAGTCAGTCAGGTATGCTAATTTTAAAGACTTAAAGAAAAGGGAAGTCATTTTTTCTAATAATTATGTTGGCAAAAATTGATATTTAAAGATAAAATGGTATTGCAGATGACTTGACAAATGGAGATTTATTTTGATATTATATAATTCTTAATGAATTAGTAAAACTAACACATTTTATACCCAAAGAGCTGAATTTTCAAAAACAAGGGAAGAAGATCCTAAAAAGTAGGATCCTACTATTAAAGTTTGGCTGATTTTCCTTAAGTGCATGTTTTAAATTTTATTTAAAACATATGATTTTGTTGAAAGTGTAGTCAGTTTTTCATTTTTACATCTAAGAAACAGCATATATTAACTGCTGTATGTGTTACTGTCATCTGTCTTTATACACAGGCGAGACAGCAGATACCCTGATGGGTCTTCGCTACTGTAAGGAGAGAGGAGCTTTAACTGTGGGGATCACAAACACTGTTGGCAGCTCCATATCAAGGGAGACAGACTGTGGGGTCCACATTAATGCCGGGCCCGAGATTGGTGTGGCCAGCACAAAGGTAAATTCCTGATTTAGTTCTTACGTGATTATTTAATCATCCTGTTGATGAAGCAGACTAATCTGTATCTTGTATTTCACTTGTTAGCACTTACAGAACTCACAGTTTATTAAATATTGTAAGGCTTACGGGTCATGAATAGATAAAACATTTGTTGTCCCTTCCCTCACCCTCATTTCACAAACTTAAAAGGCAAATGTATATTAACATAAGTCTGTTTTGTAAAGGTCCTTGCTGGCTGTCCCCATTTAATTACTTATATTCCTCTTGCCAGGTACAGTGGTAAGTATACTGTTCCCTTCTTTTATTGTGTATACTAGGGAATTAGAGAAATAACAAATTACAAACATTCAGTTTAATTCTAATAGTTTTTGACATTTTTATTTATATATTTATAGTTTCTAATAAATATGCCAGATTACACATACTACCTTTGAAAGTTTGTAAAGAGGAGTGCACCTTTGGTATAGAATTTGGTGATTAGAAAAATAAAAATGAATATTGTGAAAGCACCTTTATTTTTTTAAGGCCTAGTGAGACTACTTTGCTCTTTGAAATTGGGATATGAATAAATATAGTAATAAGTATAGGAATCTTAGAAAATGTCTAAACACAAAGATATTCTCTCTCCACAAATGTATTATTTTTTATGATTAAAAAGTTTCAGTTGTCTATTTTTCTGCCTCAGTTCAATATTTCTTGCTGATTGTCTGATAAAATACTTAGGTATTTGTGGACTTGATTCTAGTCAAAGGCATGTGGAAGATGATCTTAGCATGTACATAACCATATTTAAATATTTCTCTTTTAAAGAACCTCATGGAGAATTTTTTGTGGAAAATTTGTGATTCTTATGTAAAAACTGATGAAGTTTTGTTTCTTGGTTACTTTGATACTGCCAACACTATAATTTACAGAAAGCTGAAATCTGGATTTTCTTCATGTGGTGATTAAAACATGTAAGATGTTTGTGTTTGGGTTTCCAGTCTGTGCCTGAATAAATAACCAACTTCCCTAACAGGAGCTTGTGGTTTTTGAAATAGTGTCCAAAAAGACAGCTTTGGTTGGGAAGTGGGATCTCAGGGCCCCTTCATTCACAACACACTCTCAGACAAGGGCTTCAGCATGGCGCATGTACATGCATCAGCTGAGCGGATGCTGTTGACTGACTCTTTATTAAATCTTTCTTGAACTGTGAGTTGCCACAGAAAATACAGTTTTTTTGATTTCTAATTCTGTAATTTATGAAAACTTTAATTTTCCTCAACATTTTATTATGATAATTTTCAAACACATAGCAGAGTTAAAAGAATTTTACATTAACATCCAAATATATCTGTCACCTAGATTTTACTGTTACCCTTTTTTCTGTAGCTTTTTTGTGGTATAATTTTCCAGCCATAAGTAACACTCACCAATTTTTAAGTGTATAGTTTTAGTAAATTTGGCTAACTATCATCACAATCCAGGACTTACTTGAAAAAGTTTCTTTGTGCCCATTATAGTCAATCCTCACTTCTACCCCTCAGCCTCAGGCAACTACTATTGCCTTCTGTTTTCTAGAAAGGTATTATGAAGGGAATTGTATAACACATGTTTTTTGTGTCTGGCTTCTTCGACTTAACATGAGGTTTTTGAGATTTATTAATGTTGCTATTTGTATCAGTGGTTATTTTTTTGTAAGTCTTTTTAAGAAAAGTCTTTTTATTTTGAAATCACTAGCTTTATAGGATGTGGTAAAAATAGTATATAGAGGTCCATGTACTCTTCACCCAGTTTTCCCCAGTGATTACATCTTGCATAAGAAAATCAGTATCTTTTACAGAAGTACATTTTTTTATAACAAAAAAATATTTTACTAAAACATCAGATATATGGAAGTTTCCAGACAAGCTATACAAAATGGTCACAAGGTTTTTCTTGAAGGGAGGATTCTACATTTGACAGCAAAGTCACAATGATGTTAGTGAGGACCGCAATATTTATTTAATGTTCCCATTTTGGTTCAAACAAGCTTGTCCATCTACAGTGTCTAAATAAAGTTAGACTCAGCCAAAGAGCATATTCTAAAGAACTGGTTAGCTGCTTTTAAATGCAATTAAAATGACCATGAAAAGGGGGAAAGGAGCCATAAAATTAAAGTTACCTCCCCCCTCAAAAAAAGTAAAGTAAACACCCATACCCCTGCAGCTAACTCTGCCAATTACCTTCGTTCACAGTGCTTTGTACTTAAATCCTGATGGGGGAAATTAGTAAAAGTAGAGAGGGACCACTGCTTTTCAGCGTTTCACAACAATCCAGGTGATACCTCTAGCCCCTGCTCATGTTTCATAACAGTAAATTGGGACAAGACATAGATTTGCTAATGTACATTTAATCACTAAGGGACTGAAGACGTTGGGCTTTTATTCTGTACCATTTCTAAGACGGTGACCATTAAATGCAAACAAAGGGAAGAAGTCTTGGCAGAACAGGAGAAATCACGTGTATTTGTTGATCAGATCGATGTAAATATTATTCATGGCATATAGCCTAGTCCATGCTCTAGCTGTGTCTGTAGCTTGGGCTTCATTGGTCTCCCACTGCTCCGCTACATCATTTGCTGTGGATCATGTGGATTGGGAGCTCTTAACAAAGCCTGGATCGATAGCAGTACTGTGTGGGTCTACAGTGCTGGGCACCACTTACCTTTCAGAATATCTAAACATATTCTTCCCAACGTGTCTACATTAGGGTGGTAAATTTTGGTCATGGAACATACTTTAGGTGCTATCTTCAGGTATTCTTCTGGAAGAAATAGTTCAAGTTTAAAAGTCCCTCCTCAAAGGGGGAATCCTGGGGTCCAGCAATGACCATGTAAAAATAATGGGTGTTGCTCTCATCTGGTTCCGCTTTAATTCCGGGAACTGGTTCTGCCAGCAAGCGCTGGGTTTCCTTGATAATCCTGTGAGGCAGCCCAGCCATTTTGTCAAATTCCAAATTCCGCCTCTGGTCTAGTCCTTTTACATAAGTATATATTTTAATGTCTTTAAAACAATGACTTCCTTAAAAATTTTAGTGAGTATGCTGATTTAGTCTTTAATTTTTCTTGGATTCTAAAGTCATTTTGTTTTTTTCAATAGCCTTAGAGAATCTTGAAAAGTTTTGGGATGTTTAGTCATAGACCATTTCTGAATGGCAAATATAAGTTGATATGTTAATGGGAGATCAAAAAAGTTCATGATTGATCCTGATCTCGGGGCCCCTTGTTGGAGCTAGTACAAGAATTGTGTAATATTGATTGCTAATTCTCAACATTGCCTGAAAAACTGCCAGGTTAGAGAGATACTACCAACTTTCTCATAACACCAAAGCATAGACAATTTGATCTATCTGAAGGGATAGATGGGTATAAATGTGCAGGTTCAGTAATTTTTGTGTGTTATTGCAGGTGTTTAGAATTTCACCAGAGTACTGACTTTTGATTTTTTAAAAATAAACGAATATAACTTTGTTTTTAGCTGAATAAAAAGTAAAACCAAGTTTAAAAGTTCAGAGTCAACATTTTCCTGGTAAATTCTTTCAAACCTCAGTAAATTCAAAATGTGAGGTATAAGTTATTTTTCTCATAATTTGTTTCCTGTTATTTATTGATGAAATGAAAAGCATGAAATTAAGCTGTTTTAAGGATTCAATGGCAAAACGTGTGCATTAAAGTTACTGTGTTTAATATTTGTATTTGAAAACTAGTGTTGAGAAGTTTCAAGTCCAAACAGTGAAACATTACTCTGTAGAGTAACATTTTCAGTTCTGGCCAAGAGAAAATGGAATACTCATTATCTGATCAGTTTGGATTGGAAACGGGTTTCTCTCTGAGTCCTGATAGTATATTTTGTGATTAATTGGTTTATTGAAAAGTAAGCTTGAGTAGGAAGAGGTTGACTGGGAGAGATGGGAATTTAGAATACAGATGTGCTGATTAGATTGGAGCAGGGGCTGCAAATCCACTTCAGTGTTCCGGGGAAAAATGCCAGTGTGCCAGTGGAACACCTAGGAGCACAGGGACAGGTGGCCAACTGTGGGGGAATGTCTGAGCAGCGGGTAGCTGTAAGGCCCAGTAAGAGGAGATAGGAAATCTCATTTAACTAGTGAGAAGGTAATGAGCGTTAGCAGACTATAATTTTATTATACAGGAGGCTTATTTTCCACATTACAACTGTTCACTAATGAAGTGATTCCTTATCCAGAGAAGAGTAACAGAAAGTCAGCTATACTGCACACATAGACACTCACACACACACACAAACAAAATAAATTCCTAAAGTTACACATAGCATAACTGACCACACCACTGTAATCCTAGTGATTTAATAATAAATGTTTGAGTAAAATCCTCAAGTCCCTGAAACATAAAAACATCCCTCTAAATACTTATTGAGTTAAAAAGATACCAGAACTACTATTAAAAAAATTTTAGAAAAAATAATGACAATGAATAGTATGGGTACAAATTTAGACTATATGGCCACATTATTGATTTGAGGCAAATTCATAGCATTAAGTATTTTAACTTAAACAAATGAAGTATGTATTTAACTCAAAAATTAGAAAAAGGAACTCAACAAAGCAAAGGTATCAAATAGAGAAAAATTAATGAAGGAAGCACAAAACAGAAAGCTTCAGGGCCTTTATTTTAAGGGCCTTAGCTGTCTTCTGGAACCTTCCTAAGATTTTATCTGTATTACTGTAAAGTAAAAAAAAAAAATGTGGCCATAGAATCTTTATCAACATGATGTTTCACTGTGACTACAGATGAGTTAGGATTGGCTTTCTGTAAAAGATATTTGCTATCCCAGTTCTAGAAGTTCTATTCAGTTTAATAAAATAGATAAATAAAACAGTGGGAAAGGAGGAAATAAAATTCTCCTTCTTTGTAGTTGGTATGATTGACTACCTGTAGAGCTCAAGAATATCGAGTAAAAGACTTCTTAGAGTGAATAAGAATTCATATAAGGTGTTTTACATAAAACGTATTTATTTTCTCTATAAACCAACAGTGGCTACTTAGAAAAGATTAGATGTGTGTGTTTGGAGGGGGATTCTATTTTCAATAGCTTTAAAAATACTTTAATTTTAACAAGAAATGTGTACGGTGCTCCGTAAATATTTGTTGAATAGATAATGACTATATTAACTATAGATTTTTAAATTCCTAACACAAATTGATGGAATACCATACTCTGGATGTGAAGATTGTCTAGAGAGACAGAATCGTAGTCCTGCAATATAACGCTAGTACAGCAGAGTTGTACTCTCCGGTGGGGTGTGAAGAGTTGTATTGTACATCAGAGTACTCGGACTGCAGGCACCGTCAAAACCAGTAGAGAGAGGGTGGGATGAAATGGGTATTTACAAAAATAGAAAAACATAAGTTAACACCTTACACTAAAATTAATTTCAGATGGACTAAAAAGGAAAATGTAAAGAAAGGTTAAATAAAAAAGGACAATGAAAACAACAGAATTAAGAAAATTGAATAATGCTTAACTGATGTTAGGATGGAAGAACTGTCTAAACTTAAAAAGTACTACATAAAAGTTAAAGAAATAAAACTTCTGTGTCAGTAAACATCATTATAAAAGGTTAAATCAAACTGGGAAAAAGTACAGTGGTACCTTGGTACTCGTTAATTTGTTCCAGAACTTGTGACAAGTGCTGAAACTGACGAATACTGAATGATGAAGCATTTCTCTTGCGGGGAGGTGTCGTGGCTCATACAAGTTCTAGCAAGTGTGACGAGTCCTGGGAAAGCCATGAGTGCTGAAACGTTTTTTCTCATCAAAATGTGACGAGTACAGGGTTTGACGAGTTCTGAAACCAACAAGTACCAAGGTATGACTATTTGAAACATAACAGAAAAGACCTTCTAATGACCAACTTAAGAAAAAAGCATAAGTTGAAAAATAGGGGAAAACAATGAAGTTAATTCTTAAAAGAGACAACATAAATGGCTAACAAGCATTAATAGAAATCTTGATTTTTTTAGATTCATGATATACATATGGTAAAGTATTAATAAGAGTCCATTGTCTGTCAGTCAATGGTAAAAATTTGTTTAAAGGATAATTCTCTTTATTTTTTTAAAGTATATTTTATTGATTATGCTGTTAGAGTTGTCCCATTTTTTCTCCCCTTCATTCCCTTCCGCCCTGCACCCCAGCTCCCACCATCATAGCTCCCCCTTCTTAGTTCATGTCCATGGGTCATACTTTGGCTTCTCCGTTTCCCATACAATTCCTACCCATCCCCCCGTCCATTTTGTACCTACCATTTATGCTTCTTATTCCCTGTACCTTTTCCCCCATTCTCCCCCCTCCTCCTCCCCACTGATAACCCTCCATGTGATCTCCGTTTATGTGATTCTGTTCTTGTTCTATTTGCTTGCTTAGTTTGTTTTTATTTTTTAAAAAATGCTTTATTGATAATGCTATTACAGTTGTCCCATTTTTTTTTCTCCCCTTTATTCCCCTCTGCCCTGCACCACTCCTCCCACCATCATTCTACTCCCCTCCTCCTTAGTTCATGTCCATGGGTTGTGCGTATAAGTTCTTTGGCTTCTCCATTTCCCATACTATTCTTAACCCCCCCGTCTATTTTGTACCAACCATTTATGCTTCTTATTCCCTGTCCTTTCGCCCCTTCTCCCCCTCCCCCTCTCTGCTGTAACCCTCCATGTGATCTCCATTTCTGTGGTTCTGTTCTGTTTGCTTAGCTGTTTTTTTTTTTTTAGGTTCGGTTGTTGATAGCTGTGAGTTTGTTGTCATTTTATTGTTCATATTTTTGATCATCTTCCTATTCTTAGAACATTTAACATTTAACATTTCATATAATAAGCACTTGGTGATGATGAACTCCTTTCACTTGACCTTGTCTGGGAAGCACTTTATCTGCCCTTCCATTCTAAATGATAGCTGTGCTGGAAAGAATAATCTTGGATAGAGGTCCTTGCCTTTCATGACTTGGAATACTACTTGCCAGTCCTTTCTTGCCTACAAGGTTTCTTTTGAGAAATCATCTGCTAGTCTTGTGGGTACTCCTTTGTAGGTAACTCTCTCCTTCCTCTTGCTGCTTTTAAGATTCTCTTTTTATCTTTAATCTTGGGTAATGTAATTATGATCTGCTTTGGTGTGTGCTTTCTTGGGTCCAACTTCTTTGGGACTCTCTGAGCTTCCGGGACTTCCTAGAAGTCGAAATTATTTCCTTTTCCAGATTGGGGAAGTTCTCCTTCATTATGTTTTCAAATAAGTTTTCAATTTCTTGTTCTTCCCCTTCTCCTTCAGGCACCCGTATGATTCAGATGTTGGGATGTTTGAAGTTGCCCCAGAGGTTCCTAAGCCTCTCTTCATTTTATTGAATTCTTGTTTCTTCATTCTGTTCTGATTGAATGTTTCTTTCTTCCTTCTGGTCCACACCATTGATTTGAGTGTCAGTTTCCTTCCCTTTACTGTTGGTTCCTTGTATATATATATGTATTTTGAAGATTTTATTATTTATTTTTAGAGAGAGGGGAAGGGAAGGAGAAAGATAGGGAGAGAAGTTTCAGTGTTTGGTTGCCTCTCACACACCCCCTACTGGGGACCTGACCTGCAACCCAGGCGTGTGCCCTGACTGGGAATCGAACCAGTGACCCTTTGGTTTGCAGCCCACACTTAATCCACTGAGCTACACCAGCCAGGGCTGTATATTTTTCTTTATTTCACTTTGGATAGCCTTCAATTTGTCCTTTATTTTGTGACCATAGTCACCTATTTCTCTGAGCATCCTAAAATCAGTCTAAAATCAGTCTTCCAGTGTTTTGAACTCTGCATCTGATAGGTTGGCTATCTCTTCATTGCTTAGTTCTGTCTTTGGAGCTTTGATCAATTCTTTCATTTAGGCCATATTTATTTGTCTTGGCCCAGCTGTTACATTGTAACAGGAGTCGGAGAGAGAACAATTCTGCTTGCTCAGCTCTCAGTCACTTTCCCCACTACCCATAAGCACATTGGACACTTCTGGTGCTGATTCCCAGGTGGGTGGGTTTGTGTACATTCTAGGACTCTGTGGGTCTCCCCAGTGAGCTTTCCTGTGAGGCTGGGAGTTTCTCTTACTGCTGCAGTCCCCACAGGTTTTTACAGCCAGAGGTTTTGAGGCTTCCTTTTCTCATGCTGTAACAATGGGTTGCATGGTCTGTCTCCCTCCCAGTTGTTCCTCCTGGTTTATCCACATGCAAATGTGGGACCATCAGGTCCACCAGCTGCTGTAAAAGGATAATTTTCAGTATTTCAAAGAGTGTGACAAAGCAGTCATATCTTACATTAATCGATGGCTAAAGGGAATAAAAATAGTCTTGGCATAGTGACTGCAAGGTTTAAAATATTCAGAAGTCTATTGTTTAGGAAAATCTTTTGAACTAAGTAAGTCTTTTAGTTCAAGCTTTCATCAATAACAAGTTTGTTTTTAGCCTATATGTCAGATATTACACTAAATGCTTTATACTTGTCTCATTTAATTCCCATGATTATCTTGTAGGTATTGTGTACCTTTAATTAACAGGTGGGCCATCTGAGGCCTAAAGAGATGGAAAAAACTGCTTAAAGTGATTATACACTAGTAAAGAAGCGAGAGCATTCTGTCTTGGGAAAGTGTTGTGTTCACTAAGCATAAAAGCAAGTTTATAAAATTATACCTACTAATAATTAATTTTCTAAACAATATAGAAAAGAAAAACATTGTAGAGATTAGAAAGCAGTATTCACAAATGTTATTAATAGCATGTTATTAATGTGATTATTCCTGTAATAAGATTGAAGATTATTCTTACTTTTATTTACTTTTATACAGTTGAACTTAAAAAATGTTTTTAGTGAAACTTTAAAAAGGTGGGAGTGAGGAATAAGCAGTAGGCAAAGGTGAAAATCAAAGACTGATGTTAAAAAATTACAACAAAAGCCGTGCAAGTATGTCAAGGAGAGTCCTTTAAACCCTGGCTTATACATCAAAACTTAATTTAGTTACATTTATGCAGGTTCTCTCTCTACCCACTTTCTTTGGCCTCTCTCTCTTCTTTCTTGAGTGTATTAGGGATTTCATAAGTATCCAATGCATTGTAAGGAACTTTTATTTTGTATCTGGAAATAAAGTTTAAGCCATTTGTTCAAATTCAGAAAAGGGACTAGTGCTAGATTTCCTAAGCACTGGTTCAGTTCCCTGTTACTAATACTGTTATTAAAACATGGACAATATATGCTTATAAAACCAGTGGGAATTTTAAATGAAAAATTCCAAGTTCTTAAAATGCAACTGCTTTTTTATGGTGTTTCAGGCTTACACCAGCCAGTTTGTGTCCCTCGTGATGTTCGCCCTTATGATGTGTGATGACAGGATCTCCATGCAAGAGAGACGCAAAGAGATCATGCTTGGGCTGAAGAGGCTGCCTGGTACGAGGATGCTCTCGTCCTTTGCTTTCGTTGTCTGAGGGAGTCAGTGGGGGTGAAATCTCTTTTTATCCTGGAAGCCGTGGCTGGTAGCTGTTTAGTTAACAAACTTTTTACTTTTGTATCCGTGTATTTAAAAATCTACCACTGATATCACAAAGGAGTACAAACACAGGTCTTTGTTGAGTGCTACCAATAGATTATCAGTTCTGTCCATTGTCCTTTTTTCATAGATGTTGCTAATGTTACTTCTTAACAGATTTGATTAAGGAAGTGCTGAGCATGGATGATGAGATTCAGAAACTGGCAACAGAACTTTATCATCAGAAGTCAGTTTTGATCATGGGACGTGGCTATCATTATGCTACTTGTCTTGAAGGGGCACTAGTAAGTTGTCTCACTTAAAATTTCAGTCTGTTGACTTATGCACCTGGCACATAGTACTTTTAGATTGAATGAAGTAGGTAAAACTTTTCCAAGTGCCTTTGTTCTCTGTGAATCCTGATTCTCTATGCATGCCTTGAAAAGGTATAGCAATTGATACTCAATTCAAAAATGAAAATCAAGAAGAGTACATTTTAGCATGATTACTTGGGTTTAGCAAGTAACTTGGATTAATTTGTTGTCCAAATATGAATAAAATAAAGATAAGTTCTCTACATGTGGGATTTAAGTTCAGGTCAAAGATTAGCCAAGGAGGAGAATAGTTGCAAAGAAATATGAGTGTATTCATAATAACCTAAAATCTTGAAAAAGTCCTCATAGAGTTTTAAAACTTCTAGTCACTTGTCGATGTTTTGGAAATAATGATCTGTTAGTCTGTTAGGTATATTGACAGATCTGTGGTCCTTTAGTACTTTGGATAAATAGGCACTGACTTCAAACATCAAATGTTTTGTGCATATTCACTCAAGAATGGGTTTTTGAAAAACAGACTGAAGACTAATCCAGTTCTTTCCTGTTAGAAAATCAAAGAAATCACTTACATGCACTCTGAAGGCATCCTCGCTGGTGAGTTGAAGCACGGCCCTCTGGCTTTGGTGGATAAGTTGATGCCTGTCATCATGATCATCATGAGGGATCACACTTACGCCAAGTGTCAGAATGCCCTTCAGCAGGTGGTTGCTAGGCAGGTAAGTCAGGAGCTGCTGGGTGGACTCCTTGGGGTTTGAGCCACTAAAGCCTGTTTGAATTTTATGACATTTATATGTTTTATTTTTAAAGATTTTACTTATTTAAGACAAAGGGGAAGGGAGGGAGAAAGGGAGGGAGAGAAACATCAATATATGGTTGCCTCTTGCACACCCCCTGCTGGGGACCTGGCCTGCATCACAGGCATGTGCCCTGACTGGGAATTAAACTGGCAACCCTTTGGTTTGCAGGCCAGCACTCAATCCACTGAGCTACACCAGCCAGGACTGCTGTTGTTGAATTTTATGACATTTAAAGTGATAGATCAGTGCCTATTAGTTAGCTTACAAAATGTGTTTAGGTTTGCATGTGAGGAATTTGAGATTCTCAAGTTGTGACAGGAACCAGCTCATAGATCTCCTATAGTCAAAATCAAGACTAAAACTGAGGTCTTGCTCTTCAAAGCCTGTCCTCTTCAGTTAGCTTTTGGTACTCCCTTTTAATTTAATATTTGTAAACGTGTATTTTAGGAGGAACTAGATTTTGCATGAAAACTATAGATGTTGTGCTTAACTGAGTTATCTCCAGATCATTTGGCTGAATTTATAAATCCAAAAAGATATTAATCTCTATTCACCATGTAGTTTTTATGAACTTGGGCTTTGAAGGTAGGCATACCTGTACTTAAGTACAGATAGTCCCTGACGTATGATGATTTGATTTAAGATTTTTCAACTCTATGACGGTGTGAAAGCAATATGCATAATAAATTGCATGAGATTCAATAGTTTGTTATAAAGTAGGTTTTGTGTTTGATGATTTTGCTCAACTGTAGGCCAATAAGACTATGCTGAGCATGTTAAAGGTAGGCTAGGCTAAGCTAGTTTGGTAGACTAGGTGTATTAAAGGCATTTTTGGCTTATATTTTCGACTTACTATGAGTTTATAAGTTGAGGAGCATCTGTACTGAGCCTGATGTTTCTTAGTTGTGTGAGTTTAAGTAAATTACTGACTCCCACAAAGCTTCTGTTTCTTTGACTGTACATGAGATCAGTCTGACTTACCACATAGGATTGTGAGTGTAAATAAGTCTGTGTCAGTGAGGCCACATGCAAATTATGGTGTGCAGAATTTGCACTTTCATTTGCTACAGTTCTGCCTTTGTTTACCCCGATTGTGTGTGTGGCTCTCTTTCCCAGGGACGCCCAGTGGTGATTTGTGATAAGGAAGACACTGAGACCATTAAGAACACAAAAAGGACAATCAAGGTGCCCCACTCAGTGGACTGTTTGCAGGGCATTCTCAGCGTGATCCCCTTGCAGTTGCTGGCTTTCCACCTTGCTGTGCTGCGAGGCTATGATGTAAGTGACCACTGCAGAAATCTCGGGCTGCCTTTCTACCCCAGTATATTTTGGTAGATTTCCTTCTAAATATTTAACAATAGCATTTGAGAAATCCATCAGATATATGTCAGTGGTTATGTTCATATGGCCCAGTTTTTAGTTACATTGTAGCATTTTCTTACCCATAGAATTTAAAGGAATCTTGGAGATTATCACCACCATCAGAGATTACCTTCTTGGGGAATCTCCCCCTGATTTTTTTCTGTGTTTCATAACAGGGTGGCTATTGGCAGTTCTTTTTTTTTTTTAAGATTTTATTTATTTATTTTTAGAGAGGGAAAGGAGGGAGAGAGAGAGAGAAACATTAATGTGTGGTTGCTGGGGGCCATGGCCTGCAACCCAGGCATGTGCCCTGACTGGGAATCAGACCTGGGATGCTTTGGTTCGCACCCTGCGCTCAATCCACTGAGCTACGCCAGCCAGGGCTGCTATTGGCAGTTCTTTGTTTGGGACTCTCTCACACATTGCAGGACTTTTATAATTCCTGGTCCTTCATTCATTGTGACAATCAAAACATCCTGCTCTTATATGAGTACTTTTCTGCTGTCCCCTCAGAGGGCTGCCACCTCTGTTGAGGACCACCAGAACTCTTCGTGTGCTGAACTGGCTCCTTTAGAATTCTTTTTCCTGATTTAGAGTCTTTTACAGATACATTATGTGACTGTATTTTCTAATCTGATTCTTTGTAGACTATAACAAAGATGGTAACTAAACACATTTTCTGTTTTTATAAATAAAAAAATTTGCTTATAGAATCCCCCTGAAATGTACATAATTACTCTAATCTTGCTCTTTTTTTGCAGGTTGATTTTCCCCGGAATCTTGCCAAATCTGTAACAGTAGAATGAGGAGCATCTGAGACTCTGGCGATTAAGCAACACAAGACACCTTTTGTATTTAAAACCTTGATTTAAAATATCACTCCTTTAAACCTTTTTTTAGTAAATCCTTATTTATATATCCGTTATAATTATGCAATTCAATTTGTGATTTTTGTGAAATTACCTCATTTTTCCAGTAATTTGTGGGGGAGTTTGAAAAATGGCATCTGCACTCAAATCAACATCAGAAACAGATTTAGCTCCCATTTCCTTTAAAGGATGCTGGGTGTTGGATTTCTGGACCCTCTCCTTCAGTCTGAGAGGACTGTGTGTTTTAAAAGTAATTGGCGGTTATTGGAAGATCTAAAGCCAGTGGCAACATAGGTGCACATTTGTTTAAGGTTTTGCTAAGTTATGTATAAAGAGAAGATGCTGTGATTTATTTTCAGATTTGTTTGTGTACTTAAAAACTAAAGCTTTTCTTGGTGGGATTTCTACCTTAGTTAACTTTAGTCTCTCAAATTTGTTGTTTGTTATCTATAGGTCAAAGTAGTTTAGGAAGCTAAATAGTAGAGTAGTGCATTGGTTTTCTCCAGCCCTTAACAGAAAATATTTGTATAATTTCATAGCACAAACTAAGTTTGAGCTGCTTCGGACAACTGACAACATGATCTTAAATTTGAAGGTGGAATGTATACATATGGGATATCCAACTCTGTGTTTTTATATCCTGTAAGTGGTTTTTAATTCCTTGAATTTGTAGGTTTTTTTTAAATCAATCTGCTCAATAACCTTCTATCTTGTTCTTTGAAATTACCACACAGAGTTGTCATCAAATGTCTCAAATCAATATTGATAGTCAGAATTCTCTTCACTTTTGTCCCAAAGAATTTCCTGCAGTTAATTTAACTTCCCTTTATTGCCTTGTATAAAACTATTATCTTCATGTGAATTTAGAAACTCTTTAATATTGTTTGAAAGATTTGCAAGTCTTTTGACTAATCATTTGACTCTCTACGGTGGGCTAGGCTTAGAAAAAGGTGTATGCTTTACACTGAAATTAATGAAGGATTGCATCAAATTCAGTACAGACATACCTTGGGAATACTGCAGGCTTGGTTCCAGACCACGGTAATAAAGCAAGTATCGCAGTAGAGCAAGTCGTAATCTTTTTGCTGATGGAGGGTCTCACCTTCAGTTTGTAAAAAACACAACATCTGTGAAGCACAATAAAGTGAAGCACATTAAAATGAGGTATCCCTGTATTACTTCCAAGGTATTTTCCTCTCTGTATTTTCTGTGTTCTACCCCTGCAATTTATTTAGGAATGAAAAAGTTATAAATGAAGTGATATTGAGGCACCTTTAGCTGGCTAGTGTCAAAAATGGAAATTAACAATCTGGATTAAAATATTTAGACCATGAGTTTGCCACTCAAAAAGTTGTAATTTCTTCATGGGGCTTTTTTGGCCAGATCTTGGGGGTTATAGGAGAGTGTGTTTATGTTTGATCAAATCCTTTCAAAAGTTTTCACTTTAAAATTGTGAAGATAAGCTATTGAGCATAATAATGTAAGCTCAGTCTTTTCTTTTTTCTGTGTTTGAACTTGATGACGTTAAGATTTTCTGACAGCTGTTGCTACAGGAGAAGCATAGAATTCTGCTTGTATATGAGAGAAAGAATTGGCACATTTTGAGGTAATTTTGGGGGGGCTCTCATTGATGGTGACTAGAAGCCTGATTGTTTTTAAAAATAAGATAGGGTTATTTTTTGCATCATATGCATAGCTACTATAGCTATACTTACCTATTTTAATTGTTCTAAGATTATTGTGTAGGCTTGCTAGTTTTAATATGCATACAGTGCCATTTCTTATGCTTGTTTTATTAGCATTTACACTCCTGATTTGTATGGGTTTGTAGCATTTCTTGATTTGAATCCAATATCTAGTGTATCAAATTCATCTAAGGAGCAGCAGAGGTTTCCAAATTCTCAAGTTTAAAGAGCCAAGATTCAGGGATTACCAACACAGATTTCACAGTGTTAAGAAAAACAAAATTTAACTGAGTAAATTTGAAGATCTAACTGGCTTTATTCAAGTGGTTAATGCATTGAGCAGCATCCCATCTGTCGACTAGAAGGGTGTGTCCTATGGCACTTCTTAGAGATCTACAAGTTTGAGTCAGCATTCTACATGAAAAGTAGTACGTGAAATCAATCATTAGTTTTCAGTCTCTCTCTCTCCCTCCCACCCTGTGCTCTTCTCTCCTTAGCACGTGCACATGCACACACACACTTTTCAAACAGGGTAAGTTCTAAACCAAATACCAAAAACTAATAGTAAGAAAAAAAGAAGTGATATTTTCCAAACAGGAGGTTTTTCCTCCTCATCCCTTCTTCTTGCTTCCTAATCCATTTAATATGGTGATTTTTTTTAACTTTTTTAGGAGTTATAAACACAAAAAAGATACTGTAGTGAAGCAAACCAGTACTTAGTGTGCATGCCTAGTTAAAACCAATATAATGCAAGTTAAGAAAATCTGATTTTTGCTCTGGCTGGTGTGATTCAGTAGATTGAGTGCTGGCCTGTGAACCAAAGGGTCGTTGGTTCAATTCCCAATCAGTGCACATGCCTAGGTTGTGGGCCAGGTCCCCAGTGTGGGGTGCTTGAGAGGCAACCACACATTGATGTTTCTCTCCCTCTTTCTCCCTCCCTTCGTCTCTCTCTGAAAATAAATAAATAAAATCCTTAAGAAAATTTAAAAAATCTGATTTTCAAGAAAGATATTCTACATAAGAATTCTTTTATATAAAAAGTTCTTTTTTGTAATACATTTAAAGTTCAAATTCATTCATATATAGTGTAGAGTTCCTTTTCGCAGACCATGATCCCTTTTTAGGCCTGAGGTCCTGTGTAGCATTTAACACAGAGCTCAGTAAATGATTGTTACTTCTGAGTCAGCTTTTTGATCTTTCTTTAATTACCTATGCCATGGAAATAAATGATAACAAAAAAATAATGTTAACTGTGTTTCGTTTGCTATAACTAGGTCAGCAGTCTGCTATGGACAAGTCACCTGCAAAGCCCCATTCGTTCCCAGGTGGACTTGTCACTAGTGAAGATGGGATCTTTGAAAGGGACAGGGTGAGAAAGTGGAAAAAAGGAGTTGAGCTGGGTTGTTAGATGTCCTGAGTAGATTTGTTCACTTAAATCATGGTCCAAGTTGTAGGGTGTGTCATGTTCGTAAAAAGTAAAATGCACCTTGTAGAGTAAGCTCTTCCACAGGCTATGGATCCCTGTATCTGTGGTGCTCCTAGGAGTAGCTCTCCCTAAAATGCAAAGGGGAAAAACAATCATCATTGCTCAAAGGGAGCTGACAGGGTGATGTGCTGGTGGGGCTGTTGGGTACAGATTTTCTTTCCTCAGTTTTTTAGAAAGTTGTTCCTGAGATGGTACTGAGGTGGTTCCTGAGATGGGAAGAAAGGAGCCTATTTTTTAGTTTCTACTTAATGTTCCTTTGACACTTCTGTTAACTCTTCAAGGGAGGAAAACCAGCTAGAAGTTTCCTTTAACAGATATTTTAAGAAATCCTTTGGGGTCAGTTTTTTTCTCTGATTTTTAAAAAATTAGAATATACTCTAACAATAAAAGGGAGATACTAATGTTAGCTAGGGAAAGATATGACTTAAGTGATTTTTCTAAAAAGCACAGTGTCATTGAAAAGTGTTTATTGAAAAAGAATTCATAGCTCACATGGAATTTGTTGAAGGCCAAAGAAATTGAAGGGAATGGTAAAGAAAGATATTTTAGTCTTATGTCATGCATTTTGTAGTTTTTTTTATACCAGAATACCAGATAGAATGTTTTACCATGAAAGCATATGTCAGATGGCTTACCTTGTTTTTAGCTTTAGAATCAAGTTCAGAAGCTTTAACCCTTAAATCAGTTTCCTCCCACAATATTTAAAGATTGTTAATATATCAGTATTTCCTTAGCTTGACTAATCTAACCACATCTTCACATCTTTGACATGACAGCCAATAGAACTGATAATATTAGCTTCAAGCCAATAATATCCAAGATTAAAATAAAATCATAGTTAATTAGCAAGACTGTAAAGTTACCCCGTATTAAATTTTAGGTCTATAATAGGCTGATACCAGTGTTAGGGAATATACCATAAATAATGACGAGTGAGATAATTTAGGAAATTCTTGAATTACCTTTCTTACTATGCTGGTTTTCAGAAGAATACAGAAATGATCCTGTTAGCTTTTTAAATGTTCTGTGATTGAATTTTTGTTTAAATAAATAAAACTTTTGGTATTTGTTTATGTTTCTTGTGAGCTGGAAAATTTAGAATCATTCTTGCTTTGTTTCAGTTTTCTGTTTGTTAAAATGAATGTTTAGTTCCAAAAAACTTAAGAGGAAAGAAGATTCCCAAGTTCATGGTATGAGACCAGGATTATCCCACTTCCAAAACCAGATAAAGACACTACAAAGAAAGAAAATTATAGGCCAATATCCCTGATGAACATAGATACTGAAATCCTCAACAAAATATTAGCAAACTGGATACAGCAATATGAAAAGATCATGACCAAGTGGGATTTATTCCTGGCATGCAAGGTTGGTACAATGTCTGCAGATCAATTCATGTGATAAACACCTAAACAAAATGAAGGATAAAAACCACATGATCCTATCAATAGATGCAGAAAGAACATTAGATAAAATTCAGCAGTTGTTTGGAGTGTCATCCCATACACCAAGAAAGGTTGTGGGTTTGATCCCTGGTCAGGACACATACAGGAGGCAACTGATAGATGTTTCTCTTTCTCTCAAATCAATAAACATCCTTGGGTAAGGATTAGAAGAATTTTAAAACATCCAGCACCCATGGATGCTAAAGTGGAAATAAAGGGAACATACTTCAACATAATAAAGGCCATATATGACAGACCCACAGTCAATGTCATCCTCAGGTAAAAACTAAAATCATTTCCCTTAAGATTGAAAACAAGACAGGCATGTCTGCTTTCTTAATGTATGACCGCTCTTAATATAGTACTGGAAATCCTAGCCACAGCAATCAAGCAAGAAGAAGAAATAAAAGATATACAAACTGGAAAGGAAAAGGTAAAATTCACTATTTGCAGATGACATGATGCTGTATGTAGAGAACCCTAACAATTCCACTAAAAAACTACTAGAACTGGTAAATTCAGTGAAGTAGGATACAAAATACCCAGAAATCTGTTGTATTTCTATACACCAATAATGAATTATCTGAGAAACTAAACATGATCCTATTTGCAATTGCATCAAAAACAAAAACAAAAAATATCTTGGAGTAAACTTAACCAAGGATGTAAAAGATCTGTAGTCAGAAAATTAAGACACTGAAGAAAGAAAATGAAGAAGATACAACTAAGTGGAAACATATATCATGTTCATAAATAGGAATAACTATCATCATTAAAATGTCCATACTACCAAAAACAATGTATAATGTTAACACAATTCTTATCAATACCAATTGTGTATTTCACAGAAGTAGGACAAATATTCTAAAAATTTATATAAAAACACAAAAGACCCCAATAGCCACAGCAAAAATGAGAAAAAAGGAAAAAGTTGGAAGAATCATAGTACTTGATACCAAACTATACTACAAGGCCAGAGTAACCAAAACAGCATGGTGCTGGCATAAAAACAGATGTATAGATGAATAGAATAGAATAGAATAGAAGAGTCCAGAAATAAATCCACACTTTTATGGTCAATATTTGAGAAGAGAAGCAAGAACTTGCAATGGGGTAAAGCTGGTCTATTCAATAAATGGTGTTTGAAAACAGGGACATGCAAAAAAAGAAAGACAGAAACTAGACTTCTGGCCAAGATGGAGGTGTAAGTAGACATTGTGCCTCCTCGCACAAACAAAATAACAAGTTAGAAATAAAATAGCAACCAGAACTGACAGAAAATTGAACTGTTTGGAAGTCTGACAACCAAGGAGTTAAAAAAGACACATTTATCCAGACGGGTAGGAGGGGCAGAGTCAGGTGGTGGGTGGAGAGGGGTCGCTGAAAAAAAAAGCGGAGGCACTGGGTGTGCAAGGCAGCAGCTGACAGTCCCCTGGTGCACAAGACGGTGACTGGCGGACCCCGGGTGTGGGTGGCTATGGCAGATACAGTGAGGTGGCAACTGTGAAGCGAGACACAGCGTGCAAGGTGGATGACTGACCGGGCAGTCCCACATTCATGTGCACATAAACCAGGTGAAACAGGAGCGAGACAGACCACACAACCCTGGGTCCCAGCACCAGGAAATAAAGCCCCAAAACACCGATTGAAAACACCTGTGGGGGTTGAGGTGCAGGGAGAGACTCCCAGCCTCACAGGAGAGTTAGTTGAAGAGGCCCACGGGTTCCTAGAATGTACACAAGCCCACCCACCCAGGAACCAGCACCAGAAGGGCCCAATTTGCTTGGGGGAAGTGGTGGAAGGGACTGAAATCCAACAGAGAGTGGAGCAAGTGCCCACTCTTGCTCTTGGATCCCACCCCCACATAAACGTCACATCCCAGCGACTGGGTTGCCCCGCCCTGGTGAACACCTAAGGCCCTGCCCAGGCATGACACGGCCAAAAAAAAAAAAAAAAAAAAAAAAAAAAAAAAAAAAAAAAAAAAAAAAAAAAAAAAAAAAAAAAAAAAAAAAGGCCCAAACAGAAGAACAGATCAAAGCCTCAGAGCAAATATGGCTAAGCAACAAAGAGATAGCCAACCTATCAGATGACAGTTCAAAGCACTGGTGATCAGGATGCTCACAAAATTGGTTGAATTTGGTTGCAAATTAGATGAAAAAATGAAGGCTGCACTAAGTGAAACGAAGGAAAGTGCACAGGAAACCAATAATGATGGGAAGGAAACTGGGATTCAAATCAATGGAGCAGACCAGAAGGAAGAAATAAATGTTCAACCAGAACAGAATGAAGAAACAAGAATTCAAAAAAATGAGGAGAGGCTTAGGAACCTCCAGGACATCTTTAAACATTCCAACATCCAAATTATAGGGGTACCAGAAGGGGAAGAGGAAGAGCAACAAGTGGAAAAGTTATTTGAACAAATAATAAAGAAGAACTTCCCCAATCTGGGAAAGGAAATAGACTTCCAGGAACTCCAGGAAGCTTAGAGAGTCCCAAAGAAGTTGGACCCAAGGAAGAATACACCCAGGCACATCATAATTACCTTAGCCAAGATTAAAGATAAGGAGAAAATCTTAAAAGCAGCAAGACAAAAGGAGAGAGTTACCTACAAAGGAATTCCCATCAGACTGCCAGCTGATTTCTCAAAAGAGACCCTTGCAGGCAAGAAAGGGCTGGAAAGAAATATTCCAAGTCATGCAAGGCAAGGACCTACATCCAAGATTGCTCTATACAGCAAAGCTTTCATTTAGAATGGAAGGGCAGATAAAGTGCTTCTCAGATAAGGTCAAGTTAAAGGAGTTCATCATCACCAAGCCCTTATTATATGAAATGTTAAAGGGACTTATCTAAGAAAAAGAAGATAAAAACATGTGTAGTAAAATGACAGCAAACTCACAGTTATTAACAACCACACCTAAAACAAAAACAAATTAAGCAATCAACTAGAACAGGAACAGAACCACAGAAATGGAGATCACATGGAGGGTTAACAACAGGGGAGTGGGAGGAGGAAAGAGGGGGGAAAGGTACAGAGAATAAGTAGCATAGATGGTAGGTAGAAAATAGGGGAAGGGCAAGAATAGTATGGGAAATGTAGAAGCTAAAGAACTTACGACACATGTACATGAACTAAAGGGGGGAATGTGGGTTGGAAAGGGTGTGCAGAGTGGAGCGGAATGAAGGGGGGAAATGGGACAACTGTAATAGCATAATCAATAAAATATATTTAAAAAATTAAAATTAAAAGGCCAAAAAAACCCAAAACAAAACTAGACCACCTTCTTACATCATACACAAGAATAAACCCCAAATGGGTTAAAAACTTAAATGATAGACTCAAAATCGTAAAAAGTCTAGAAGAAAACATAGGCAGTAAAATCTTGTACATTTCTCATACCAGTACTTTTTCTGTTGTATCTCCTTGGGCAAAGGAAACAAAAGAAATAAACAAATGGGACTACATCAAACTAAAAAGATTTTGCACAGCAAAGGAAAACATCAACAAAATGAAAAGACAACCCACTGGAGGGGAGAACATTCACCAGTGATACATCTGATAAGGAGTTAATATCCAAAATTTATAAAGAATTTATAAAACTCAACACCAAAAGCAATCCAATTAAAAAATGGCCAAAGAACCTGAATAGAGAGTTCTCTAAAGAGGACATACAGATGGCCAATAGACATATGAGAAGAGGCTGAATGTCACTAATCATTAGAGAGATGCAAATTAAAACCACAATGAAATATCACCTCACGCCTGTCAGAATGGCCATCATCAATAAATCAACAAATGAGTGCTGGCAAGGTTGTGGAGAAAGGGGAACCCTTTTGCACTATTGGGGGGAATGCAGATTTGGGCAGCCACTGTGGAAAGAGGTATGGAGTTACCTCAAAAAACTGAAAATGGGTTGAAAACTGAAAAACTGCAACTCCATCTCTGGGAATTTATCTGAAGAAACCTGAAACACTAATTTGAAAGAATACATGCACCCCTAAGGTCATTGCAGTGTGATTTATAACAGCCAAGATTTGGAAGCAGTCCAAGTGCCCATCTGTAGATGAGTGGATACAAAAACTGTGGTACATTTACACAACAAAATACTACTCAGTTGTAAAAAAAAAAAAAAGAAGAAGAAGGAGATCTTACCTTGGATGGATCTGGAAATTATTATACTAAGTGAGATAAGCCAATCAGATAAAGACAAGTAGCATATGATCTCACTTACATGTGCAATCTAATGAACAAAATAAACCAATAAAGTGGAAAGAGACTAATGGATGTAGACCAAGACTGACAGCTATCAGAGGGTGGGGGTAGGGGCTGGGTTATATGGATGAAAGGATTAAGCAAAGAAAAAAATGACTCATGGACACAGACAACAGTGTGGTGATTGACAGAGGGAAGGGGGATAGGGGATAGGGTAGAAGGTAAAGGAAGGAAATATGATAATGGTATGAGACTTGACTTGGGGTAGTAAACACAATACAATATACAAATGACGTACTGTAGAATTGTATACCCCACACCTATACAATTTTATTAACCAATGTCACCCCAATAAATTCAATTAAAAAAATAAAATGAATATTTAGCAAACTGAGCCAATTGGTCACTTCTTCCTTATGCCTTGTGAGTCCAGTGATTCTAATCCAGAACTGAATAAATTACCAAAACTTGCTGAGAATTGCATTTTGAAGCAATTTGCCAATATTTGAATTGCATACGTGTTTATAGTTGTGTCAAAAATTGTATTCTACTAAGAATGTAGCTGTTTACTTCAGTTGTTAGTAAACGTTTCTGATGTTCAAAGCCTATTCATTATTATTGCTTTTGAAAAGAAGCAATGATTACATTTAACGTAACCAAAAGCTTTGCTCCAGCTTCCTGTTGTTTTAGAAAGGATAAGACAAAAAAAGCTCTACTCACGATGTCATACTGCATACATGTGCTTTCTCAAGTCTTTAAAATTTTTTTGCAATAATGTGTTGTTTCTAGCAAATTCCAGGGTACACAGTGATCAGTAACTTTAAGTTAATTGATAATTGCAAAAAAAAAGTAGTGAATAGCAAGACAGCATGTACAGTCGACTCTTGAATAGCATGGGTTTGAAATGAATGGATCCATCAATTACAGGTGTTTTTCACCATTTTCCTTATTGTCTTTATAACATTTTCTTTAGTTTCTTTTATTGTAAGAATACAGCATATAATATATAAAACATACAAAATTTGTGTTAACTCTATGTTACCAGTAAGGACTCTGGTTATTAGTAGTTAAGTGTTTGGGGAGTCAGAAGTTATATGTGGATATTTGACTGGGGTGGGAGTGTTAGCACTCCTAAGCCCCACATTGTTCAAGGGTGAACTGTATTGCAAATGTGAAGTTTCTGTAAATTTGGCAATTTGTTAATTATAGAACAAAGATTCCTTTTATAGGATCCTTTTATAAACAGCGAGCTAGAATCTGTGTTCTTAGTGCTTACAGCACTTGCTATGTTTTGCAGGAGACAGAGTTGTACCAGGTGGTTTGGAGGAATGGATGTGCTGTTTGCCTGCTTGGAGAGTCGAGTCCACTCTCTTGTCTCTCTCACACTGTGTTGCTCTGCAGCAATGCCTAGAGCAGCCAAAGCAGCAAGGATCATTTTTTCCACCGGCTATATTTTTGACGTAAAATTCAGCTGTACGCCTGGTGAATAATTTTCTTTAAATTCTCCTCAGTTGGCTATCAAACTGTGTGCTTGTTAAAGGGCAATAAACAATCTTTCTAAGAGTGGAAAGACCACTTTTCATGAGAGTGGCACTTGGAAAAAAACAAGTTATTTCATCTTTTTGAGTAAGGGAAAGAAGTCCTTATTATGTTTCTCTCAATCTGAAGGTAAATAGTTCTCCCTCACTTTCAAAGATGTTGTGGAAGCTTTATTAGCTCAACAAGAAACCTGGAGCTGTAAACTGATCTTGTGGTAATATACAGGGAAGTTGCCAGGTTACATAGGTCATTTAACTAGACCCCTTCCAAGGAAATATATATGTAATGAGATAAATTCATTGTTATCTTTTTGGTTAGCACGTATACAAGAGAATATTTCCAAGATTGGAAAGGCATATTTGTGAACTTCATATTAACATGATTCATTGACTTAAATTCCAAGGATCACTTACACATTTTCATCTATAGGATGCTGTTATGTAACCGTATTTTCCTTTTTATATTTCAAGAGCTTTTAGAATAGAAGTATAGACTGGTAATTGAAAGTGAGTTAGAAATGGAGCTTGTAAACAATGGGAGAAGTGCTCCATGGATCGAATCATAGTTATTTCCTTTCCATTTACTTATCAGTCTGCCCGTCTGTGTGTTTATATAAAACTAAAAAGAATGTATACCTGTTAGGATAAAAGATATTGGCATGCTTCCATATGCTTTTAATTTCTGAACTACAACAAGTGATTTAGAAGCATCCAACAATCCAAAAACCAGAGCCACTAACTAAGGTATAGTATGGGGCTCTCAGACATTGCACAACCTGGGGACCCTTAGTGTTTAATTTTTGTTTCTGCCACTCAGCTTTGTATTGAGATATGTTTGGAAATGGAGATAAATATGGTGAGGTCTTAGAAGGAAAAGTGCCAGAATTTCTCTAAGTGTGTAATATAAGTAAATACTCATTGGTCATTCTAGATCCATTGTACCTGAAGGGCCAATGAGCCTTTGTTTCTTAACAAATACATTCTTAATTTGTGAATTCCAAAGGCTCATGCCCACCAATTTTAGATCGTCACACAACCTCCAGGCTGCAAAGGTCTAGATGTGTCAGGACACCACAGATTGTTTCTGTCAACAGCCCTTTTCTGGTGGCGCTGTTGTCCTTATTAGGAAAAGCAATCATTCATGGATGTTTTACCATGGCAAGTTCAAGGTGAGAAGGGCTCATTAGGAAGCTTTGTCTTAAGTAATGCCTCTAATGGGATGGAAAGTATCTGAGACAATAAAGGCCTTTAGTTTCTGAGCAGGCAAAACTAAATTGAATTTGTGTCTTTCTGTTTTAAACTTGAACGTATCTAGCCAGTTTGATTTATGGAGCTTGTGATTTTCTTTCCTATTTACTTTGTGTGTAGAGATACTGTGAAATGTTGAGCATGTTTGCTTTAAATTTTATCTCTTGCTTTCTTTTAGTTTTATATTTATCCTTTGAATAAAATGTAAACTGATTATTGAAGTTACTTTTACTGCTGCTATGTAGAAACTTATAACTGTCAGAAATCTTTGTAGGATTTCTATCCCACATTCTTGGTCATAAACTTGGACCCATGTGTAGTTACTAAAATTCAAAGCATTTCTTTGTTTGAAAGGAAATTAATTTTGAAACTTCTTCATATATGTAGTCTCTAAATTTTTTATTAATTGATTTGAGAGAGAGAGAGAAAGAGAAATATGGATTTGTTGTTCCACTTATTTATGTATTCATTGGTTGCTTCTTGTATGTGCCCTGACTAGGGACTGAACCTGCAACCTTGGCATATCAGGATGATGTTGCTCTCTAACCAACTGAGCTACCTGGCTAGGGCTGTAGTCTTTTTTTTTTTTAATGCTTTAAGTGAAGTGGGAAAATATTCTGTCCTCTGAATGCAGACTTGATTTTACTGACATATTAGAAACTTTGAGTTTTTTTCTCAGCAAAGCTGGATTTGTATAAGTTTGTTTGTAAATTCCTGGTTCTTCCTGTAATGAGCAGGAATGAAGGACAATGACTGGAATTCCCCAGAACAGAGGAAAGCTAGCTGACTTGCGGACCACATTGGCTTCCTCAACTGGATCTTCCAAAGTGTGATGTTCCTAAGTAAACCGTTCTCAACTTTTTTGTTTTGTTTTGTTTTGTTTTGTTTTGTTTTGTTCAATATGCTGAAACTAAGTAAGGGCGATACTGGGAATGCTGACAATCACCCTATGAGAAGATAAGGCTGATTTTAAATGTCATTATTTTTACAATGAAAGAATCTGTCATGGCTAGGCTTGTGCCTGAATAGAATGCCTCAAAATTTGGGTTATTATTTAAATGGATAATCCTTTCATAAAATGTGATGGAGAGCTCTCGTTTCTCTGCTCTCAGCTCATGCCATTCAGGTACACAGATCATGTGACAGAGACCTGAGGATGGAAGTATCTGCTTGAACCACTCACATACTCCTCGGGGCCTAAGCACAATGACTTCACCGTAAGAGCAGCTGGTAATAGACTTGCTGACCTAAGTTACACTCGAATAGTTCTGTTTTCCTTCTTGTTTTTTCTTGCAGTGCCTTTACTTCCCAAGTTAGAGTTTGGTCAAGAAGTCATAAATCACTACTGGCATTTTCAGTAGAAAAGGATTCCATATGGGGAATTGGGCTTACACAGCCACCAGAAGGCCTGGAGAAGTACAAGTTGGGGAGGCCACTGTGAAATATGTCCGTGTAGGAATTGCAAGGAGCCACTGTTGGCGATCTCAGTTGCCTACAGCACCAGGCAGCGAGATTGTCAAAGATGCTTGGAAACTACTGGAAAATCCCATGTTAACTGCAGTTACCCCTGGAGAATACTGATTTCTACTTCTCTTTTACAGGCTTTGTACAAATGGCTCTCCTTAGTGAAATCTATTGGATCTCTGTGGATGAGTACCCAGCAGAAGGGAGAACTTAAAGGGGTGTGGATAGTACAAATTATTCAACAGACATTGTTCAGGACAGTCTACCTCTGGAATACACAGCATTTATATTGACCCCTTTTATCCATATTTAAATTTCCAAAGAACAAAAAGAATATCATGATTCTGGCTGACACACAGCAACTGTAAGTTTCACAAATTTAACCATTTCTGTGTGATATTTATTTCTTTTCATTAATCTTAATCCCCCTTGTATAAAAATGTTATGTAGTTTTATATTATTATTAACATATTTTAATTATATTTTATAAGACATTATTGTTTTATACAATGTTCATTAAAGTTATTCTTGGCTCTTCCTTGCCTATTATGCCTTGGGTCTGGCATCACTTCCTTTGGATTTCCCTGGGAGACAGGCTGCTGGAGGCAGACTCTGAATTTGGATGTCTGAATACGTCGATTTTGCTGGGCGTGGAATTCCCGGTGGGCAGTTGTCCTCCTTCAGCATGTCATATTCTGGCTTTCGTTGTGGCCATTGAGGTGTCAGACTGTTTCTCTTAAAGCAATCCGCTATTCTCTGTGGTGGTCTTTAGGATCTCCCCCTTGGTTTTGGTGGTCTGCAGCTTTGCTCTGTTGTTTCTAAGTGTGAATTTCTTTTTATTTATCTTACTTGGGATTAATTGAACTTGACTTTATGGATTTTGCGTTGAGAAATTCTCATCGAGTAACTCTTTGAATATTGTCACTTTCCCATTTAGTATCTCCTCTCCTCTGGTACCCTAATTAGACACGTATTAGAACATCTCCCTCTATCCTCCATGCCTTTTAGCCTTCCATGCATATTTTTCATCTTTTTTGTCTTTCCGTGCATCATTCCCCAACATTTCTTCTAATCTGTCTTCAGGTTCACTAGTTTACTCTTAGCTGTGTCTAATTTGTTCTTAAAGCAATTCTTTGATCATTTTATTTAAAAAAAAACAACTATTGAGGAATAGTTTATGCATCATAACCTTTACCCATTTCCATTGTACAGTTAAATACATTTTAGTGAATTTAAAGAGTTGTGCCGTAAGTGTATGTGTGTGTGTGTGTGTGTGTGTGTATATATGTATATATATATATAATGTGTGTATGTATGGATATATATTGCTTAGAAGTTCTTTTTAGTTGTTTTCCAACTTTGATCACTATTTATTTTCTCTTTCTTGAAGCTATTTTCAACCTTGTCTTTTACTTCTTTGAACAAGTCACACAGAGTTATTTTTGAGTCTATACCTGGTATTTTCAATATCTATTTTACCTGGTGGTTCTCTCAGTGTGCACACCTGGTGCCTTTTTCTTTGTGTGCTTTGCTCATTTTTATTGAGTTTGAGGATTACTTTTGGAATTCTTTGAGGCTGAAGTTGAATGTGCCTTCCTTCAGAGAGGATTTGAATTTATTTCTGTGGGTGCTTAAGGCTCTGCAAGTCCTGAATTGCTTTCTACATTCATGGTTTGAGATTTTGTGCCATCAGGTGATACAATTTGGGGCTTAAATCTGCATAACGCTAGCACCTAAAGGACCTGATTTGTATCTTGGTCATAATTGTTTCCAACAGAGCACAATTTTAGAAAAAGAGACCCCATGTCTTCCTTAGAGACATGCCTCCTTTTAGGCTTTGGTGAAGTAGCTCTTAAATTTTAATGTGCCTGAGGAGCCCATTAAAAAGTTCAGATTCTCAGGTCAATGGAGAGACTATGATTCAGTGAGTGGGGTCGCAGCCCAGTAATTTGCACTTTTAATGACCACCCACGATGATCTGGATATGGATGGAAGAGGTCCACACTTTAAGGAACATCATTTTTAGATCTCATGGTTTCATTAGGTGCACTGTACAACCCCAGGCAACACTGTGTGTGAGCCGTGGCTCTCTGTCTCCCCGATGGGGAACATGTTCGTTACAACGTTCAGTAGTCATTTATCACTTTACATTTATGGGCTGACCTGCTTAAATCTATTGTTTGGACCATGATATGGGAGGGGGCGCCATGTGCCCCTGTAGATTCAAATCTGAGTGAAACAAGAGCAGAAGTACCTTGCGTTTTGTGGTGTTGTGATTGATAATAAGAAATATATATTTGTTTTTTGTCCAGTTTCTGGCACAGAGCTCCTAAAAACCTTGGAACTTCCTAGTGATGGGTGTCACAAAGGCATTTTTGTTACGGGTGATGAGACAAGTTTTTGATGGGTGAATCAGAAATGGTGAACGGGAAGTAGGTAAATGGAAAGAAGGGAATATTTATTCTCTCTTAAGAATTTTAAAAACTTTAAAAAGTAAGCAAAACTATAGCACGCCAAGTTTTAAAAAGAGAGAGAGGAAAACCTCAAGTTGACCGAATTTAACTTTAACTCTGTTTATCACAACAAGGCCACATCTCTGCAGGTCTGGTTTCTCTGGTGTCTCAAGAGGAACGTTTCAGGTAGAAGCCATACTTGATGCTCAGCCACAAATCTCATGTTTTATTACACTTGGAAATAATAAGGTTCTCAAGTCCAGTTAATTTTATTTCTTTCTTTTATTTTATTAATGCTCCTGTCCTTTTGGAAAGTGGAATGTGGCAGATGTTCAGAAGTGGGAGAAGCTGTAGGAAAATAATCTGATGTCAATTTATTTTTCTCCTGGAGTAGAGCAGTCCTTCTCCCGGTGCTTGGGCCTGGGTCATCTGCCTGGGGCGAGAGGGGGCCAGCACTGCTGCCAACTCTTTAATGGTCTCTCTTGCAGGTGGATCAGGGACCCCAGCTTAGGTGTAAGGGTGGCCAGACATGTTTGGATATGTCTGAGTGGGTGCGCTGGACCCCCTGGAAGCCTGCTGGGATGAGGGCCTTAGCAGCCTCCTGCTGACTGACTAGACAGGATGACTTTGACCTTAGCTCCCAGAGGGGATGGTGATCTTGAGAAGAGACAGGGGCTACCACTTAGACCAGCCCTTGGGTACGTGGCAGGGGAATCTGTCACTCAAAACAGCAGCAAAATAAGACAGGGGAGACACAAAAGGAGGTGAGGGGTTCTCAGCTTCACCATCCCACTGGGTACCCTGACTTCCGCAGAGGTTTGGAGGGGATCTTGGGGACACCACTGCAGGGAGAGGATTTATTCAGGGGCTATCTAAGTACACCCTCTACAGTATGTACTTACTCAGGAACATGCCTAGGAGGCCAACGCCTCTGCGAACAGGTGGGAGAAACCAGGGTGAATGTGGGTTACTGCTGGTCATATGTTGATGTGATTTCATTAGCCCTGATGACTTGTGGGGCCCAAGGAAACTTGGGTTACATAAAAAAGGCAAAGCATACTGTAGTTGGCAAACAAAATGCGTCTTTGTGTGAGAGAGTGTGTGTGAGAAATGAGCTTTCATTTAGAACCTTTGGCAGTGGCTTTAGCTGGTTCCCCAGCACTTTAAAAATGATATTTTCTGAGCCTGGAAACCAACCAGGCAGATCATGGAATTTTGGCTGGAGATCTTTAAAAAAAATGTGGACTAGCAGTGAAAAAGGAGGCGGGAATTTGACTGGGAAGCCTTTCTGGACTGCAGAGCAAACCAAGCAGGGTTACCATGGTGATGCTTCTACTGTTTATATAAACAAAGGTTTTCCTGACAAACATACTTCGTTTTTAATAATCCTCAATCCACAGGGGCCTCTTCTTTTTGTGTAGCTAGTTGATGCCAGTTGGACTTGGGTAGAATCTTATTATTGGAAGTGGTTGTTTTCAGGCACCCAATACACTTCAAAATTAAGTGTTAAGTACTGGTATCTTGAAGTGCAAGGGCGAGGGGTGTTCAGTGATAGGAAGAGAGATTGATTTGCAGTATGAAGATGTAAAACAGGCTTTTCCCAGATCTGGAGTCTATTGGACCAGCCTATGCTGAACATTCAGAAATAGACTGCCTTTTTACTTTTTATCCTCACCCAAAGACATGCTCATTGATTTTAGAGAGAGGGGAAGGGAGGGAGAGAGAGGGAGAGAAACATCGATCCCTCTTATATGCGCCCCGACCAGGGATGAACATGCAACGTAGGCGTGTGCTCTGACCGGAAATCAAACACATGACCTTCTGCTGTACAGGACACTGCACCAACCACCCGAGCCACACTGGCCAGGGCTAGACTACCATTTTAATTCAGTTCACATGCCTGATGTAACTCGTACTCCATAACTTTCTTAAGGGCCTTCCCAATCAATCTCACTTCACACTGCCACTGCCTGAGAAGTTGCCCTCCTGTGAGCCCAATTCTGATCATTTGTGAATTCTTAATAAGCTCCTGTATTGTAAGAGGGCTCGTGGTTATGAGTAATGAAAAACTCTACTCCCTTGAACCGAAGCACAAAAAGGGACTTACTGGATCATGTAACTGGAAAAGCAGGGGTAGAGCTAGCCTCAGGAATTGCTGGACCCAGCTTAGATGTCTGTATTTCCAGAAGGTCCCAGTTCTGCCATGACATTAACACACTGAAAGAATGCTTCCAGGCAACATTTGCTTAGGAACATGGAGCAATCAGTGACCTCCACAAGCTTGGGTAAAGCTCTTTGCAGTTTTCTGCCTCCTGAACATCTGAACACAGGTCTCTAGACCTGCCCAGGACTGTCTCTCCAGTCACCCCATCTCTGCCCTCTGGGGTCTCCAAAGCCAGCAGGGAGCACCGAGGGTCCGTATCGGCTGTGACCAGACTTCTCTACTGATGCCCTTCCAGGGTTTCCCTGATGAATAAACTGGTTCTTTTCCAAGGGTGCCAGAATCACATGATGTGTGTATGCATGGCCCCAGGGCGCCAGGACTGCAGTGACCCAGACTAACCTGGGTGATGTCCCCTGCTACCTCCAGGAGCAGCCACCTGCAATTAATCCATTGGCTTTATTACCCCAGCTTCAGGACCCCTCAGAATTCCAGTACCTTGGTGTCTATCACCACCCAGAAGGCCACAGGCATTTCTGAAGGTCCTCGGGAGTTTTGCTCTGTGTTTTGGTAACAAATCCATTCATGTCTTCTGCCAGGTCTGGGTTGGGCCCTCCCCTGGGGGCCATGCCTGGCCTGTACAAGCTCTTGTCTGGTCACCCCAGAGCTGCAGACGCTTGGGACACTACAGGGCTCCACTCCTGGAGTGGGCGACGCTGTGACAACGTGCCCTGGTGTCCATGCTCCCTTCCTTTGCTGCAGTGTCTCTTTCCAAGTTTCTTTCCCTCCCAGACCCCTTCCTCCCCAACCCCCTCCGTGAATACCACAGGTCCTACCTTCCCAGGCTTCTCTGCTCACTGCTTGCTATTTTAACAGGTACAGCAAGACCTCCAGGGTCACAGCTGGATGGGCCGGGATCCAGGTGTCTACATTCTCTGCTTTTTTCCTTTATAATGAATTAAAATGTTTGTTGTCTGGGAGAAATCCAAGAGTACTGTTTGTATAAAATGTTAAAAGTGTCACCTTGCAAACAGGGGTTTACTTTTTTTAAAATGAGGAGACAGGAGACCTCTCCTCCCTTTGTTTTTATTTTTTTTTAGAGAGGAAGAAAAGAGGGAGAGATATCGATGTGAGAGACAAACATGGATCGGTTGCCTCTCCCACGACCCTAACTGGGACCAGCCTGCAACCCAGGCATGTGTCCCAACCAGGAATTGCACCGGCGACCTTTCAGTCTATGGGGCAACGCCCAAACAACTGAGCCATGCCAGTCACGGCGGGAGTTTTAGTTTTGAGAATCTAATTTGCGACACTTGAGGAAGGTAGTGGAATAATACTGACGGCGGCCGTTTACACCACAGCCCACAGGCGAAGAGAGCACCAACTTGCTCTAGGAACCGTGGCTTATGGTCGGAGGTAAAGGACAACTTGGAGTGAGGCGGAGCTCACCGGGTCAGAGCATTGGAGCCTTTCTCATGAGGGCTCAGACAGAGGCCATATTGGAGCTCAGGACTGAGAGTATTGGGAGGAGAGGGCAAAGGACAGAGTAGGGGGCATCTTATCAAGAGCAAAGGGTGAGTGTCGCAGAGTGGCCCAGACTCACTGGGATATGTTGAACTAATTGCTTGGAAATTGTGGGGGTTCATAGTACCCACAATCCTGCAGGTGGGACCGAACCATAAAAGTGTCACTTTGTGCTGTTATTGTGTCCCTCTAGCACCACCCCAAGGTGGGGTGACTGAGAGGAAGCAACCAAGTTATTACAGAATAAAATTTCTTGGGGGAAAACGAATGGTGCCAAGGATTGAAACACGTATAGTGACGGAAAGAGGCCACCAGGGGGCAGTGCCGCCTTAGCCTGTCCATCCAAATGGGCAAAATCCTGCGGGAGTCGGAAGAAAAGTAGCCGCTGGGCAAGATTTTTATTCCTCCCCCTCCTCCTTTTTTAATTCTCTGCGGGTGTTATTGTCCTAGGAGGCTCACGTGCGGGGGTGGGGTGGAGGGTGAGTGGGTTGTTCATAGTTGCATCTAGAGCAGAACGGAAGAGCCACCTTGGGCTCAAACAAGCTGTTCCCCCAAACCCAATGAGGATGAGCTGGCCACCTTAGGCCATTCTCCACCAGGGCCACTGCTCTTGGAGCAAGACATAGACATTAAGTGGGACCTAGAGTTCAACACCCAGGAGCATCTCACGCCGAGACCCAGGGGCACTGGGCTGGCCGTCTCGAGCCCTTCTCCCAGCCCCTGCTCTGCAGCACGTTGGCCTTCCCTCCTTCCTCTTCCAAAAATACTTGGTGCCCAGCTACTGTGCTTCAGGCACTTTTCTAGGCCCTGAGGGTACTGGCAGTTCTGGAACTTGGATTCTGAAGGGGAGGAGCAGAGGTCCTGCACAGCTCCTCCCACCTGACTGCCACCTCCACCTGTTCCTGGAGCCTTAGACGCAAACGGCCAGGCAGAAGATTCTGCAGTCGACTCAGACCTGCCTTTGGAAGGGCGTGTGACAAAGGCCTTCTCACCCTTTTTGTCTCCTGCACCCACGGGCGTGGCGAGGGTAACTGGGATTGGTGCCGCGGAAGAAGCTGTAGGGGCGCACAATGACCACAAGGGGGAGCGTGGAGACACCAAAGGGGCGGTGATCGCAGGGACCAAAGGATTTTTCTGGGGCTACAATATTTCACAGCGACAGGGCCAGCATGGCAGTTCTTTGGGCCAGCTCCCTCGCCCCCCCCACCCAACCTTGCTCAGAAACTCCCAAGAGTGCCCTGAACACAGAGATAAATATCACCTGCAAGATGCGGCCGTCCGACTTCCACCCAGGGTCAGAGCGGGAGTAGACGAGCTAGGGTGTGTAGGGCAATTTGCTCTAGACTGAAAACTGAATTTCCTTGTACCCTTTAGATTTCTGTGCTTCTTTCTGCCTCCTTAACTGGGTCCAGAAATTGGGCTATTGCCTGGGAGAGCTGGGCCTGGAGTCCTGGCTTCTCGTTTAGGTGTTAGATGCTGGACTTCTCCAGCACAAAACCCTCCTATAGTTGTGCAAAGCCTCCTGCCCTCTCTTTTTTCCTGCTTTTTGGTGGCTATAGATTGTCTGGTGCCCAGCGTTTTAGATCCCCACTGAGCTGGTTTTGAGAAGATAATTCAGCCAGGAGTCTGCATGTCTGACATTTGATTGCAAATTGCAACTTTCCAGGCTTCATAGCTCTGGTGTTGAAAGTGAGAAAGTGAATCTATCTGTAAATATCTTTCTCCTTGAAAATGTGTTCTCTCACACCTCCTTACTTTTTGGCTGCAACCCGGTTTTGGCACAATGAATACAGCTGAGGTCAGCAAGGCGGTGATATTTCTCAGTCCACAGCAGAGTGAGGACCAGAAATGAACGTTGGTGCCCCAAAGTAAGTGAGTTGTCTGCCTCAGGGTCCAGGCTGGGCTGTGATCGGGGCACTTTTGTCTCTGGCTGTAGTGAAAATGAGGATCGAAGATGAGAAGAATTTTTGCCTTGGAAGTTGAATCAGGTTATTCAAAACACGTCTGAATTTCTGGGTCCCACTTAATTCTTGCTCCATGATCAGTGGCCCTGGTGGAGAATGGCCTGAGGCGGCCAGTTCGTCGCCCTGAGTTTAGGAGGGCAGCTTGTTTGAGGTCTGGTGGGGAGCTCATCAGAAAGGACCTGAGCTAGAAGATGGGGGCTATGAGTACCAGCCACACCCACCTCTAGGTACACATGGGTCCCCCATGCCTCAGCCTTGATCCCCAAAATGCCTGAGTGGCTTGCCATTGTTTAAGCAGTCCAAGTGGTTCTCAGCAGTCTCCTGAATGCTGGTATAAACCCACTTTTGCTTAACTTCACAGCCCACTGGATGCAGGACCCTCACCTGCTCAGCGTGCTGTCGTAGAAGAGCCAGTTGTGGGTGGTCCTGGCTCTGACCTTCGTGCCATGTCAGCACCTGGCTGCCCTGGCCTGGGAAAAGGGACACTGCTCTCCTGTCTGCTATTTCATGCAAAGGGGTGGTAAGCTTTTTCTCTTAATGTCCCACACGCAGCTGAGATCAGGCTGACCTTTCGAACAGGACTGTGCTGGGGGCTTGGACAAGCAGAGGCCAGTGACTTGCAGAGGGTTCTGCATGTCCACCTACCAGATGTGGTGGACCTTAGGGCCACAGTCCTGTTCTTGAGAGCATGGGTCTCTGGCAGAGTTCTAACTGCCATCATCTCTCCCACAAAGAGGACTCTCTATTTACCTTTCCCATACCCCTGCCTTCTGGCTGGAGAGAGGGTGGAGACTTGCCTTCACCTTTGGGACAGACTTTACTTCGTCTCCAGGCCCGGAGAGAACAGGAAATGCCTTTCCCCACACAGCCCGTGCTCAGATCCTCTCCTTTCCTGTGCTGGGACCTGCCTTGCCTCGGACATCTGACTGGGGGGTGTTCATCTACTTCCCCACAGGGCCAGCAGCCCCACCGGCAGGGCAGCCCACTCCCTCTGGCCGGCAGGAGGAGTGTCACAGAGCTGCAGCTCGCAGGCTGCACGCTGGCCCTTGGTGCACAGAGGATGCGGAGGGTCAGCCCCCCAGCATCAGGCGCAGCTCCTGTCTGCCCAGAGGGTGCACATTCGGGCTCCCAGTGACTATGCAGGTCCATGTGGGGGTCACATGGGGCATTTGCTGCATTCCAGGTGGTGGTCTTAGAAAAGGGCAAATCTACATTGGAGTGGACGTAAGTATTCACTCGTTAAGGAAGCAAGCTGCTTGCAGCCTTGGAGTATCACTCTTCCTTCCCCTCAAACCTTCTGCCCTACCACCTGCCCTCCATTCTTGGCAGCTGCCCTGACTTGGGAAGAAAGTGAAAACAGCTGCAAGGTTTTCCCCAGCTCCCGTCAACATCACGCAGGTGGAAGTGGTCGCTTTGGGCCCCTCCCACTCTCCTCCTGTCACACTGGAGAAGGCTCACACTCTGCACTCCACCAAACCTGGCTCTCCTACCCAGGTTGGTGGCTGTGGAAGGCAGCTTCTAAAAAAAACCCTGGTTCCATCTTGCTGAGTCTCTCTTGCTTCTTCACTTGCTTGTTCTGCGGGAAGCTGGTCACCACATTGTGAGCTGCCCTGCAGGAGGCCCATGAGGCAAGGAAATGAGGGAGGCCTTGGGCCAACAGCCAGGAAGGAATTGATGTCCTCTGTCAGACAGCTTGTGAGGAACTGAATCTTTCCAAGAGCCACATGAGTGAACTTGGAAGTGAGCCCTCCCTCACTTGAGTCTTCAGATGAGCCCACAGCCCTGGCCATACCCCTTGGGCAACCTCATGGGAAACCCTGAGCCAGAAGACCCTGCTGAGCCTATCCAGATTCCTGACTCACAGGCACTGTGAAGTGATAGACGTTTATTGTTTTAATCTGCGAAATTTTGAAGTAATTACACAGCTGTAGAGAACTAAAACAAGGGCTCTCAGACTTGTCAATTTCTCAGCCCTGAAAACTTGGGAAAAATCCCTGGATTCACATAAGGTTGCCACATTTTTATTTTCTAAAATAGTTCTTGAAAAATGATAACCGATTTTCACTCTCATTATTTGTATAAAACAAGGAACACTTTTTAAATTTTAATTATTTTTTAATCACAGTATTATTTACATATGACATAGTTCATTCATTTTAAATTTGAGGAATTTGATAATTCTAAATAATTGTGCACTCATTTCCATAATCAAGAGGTGGGATGACTTCCTCACCTGAAAGTTTTCTCATACTTCTTCGCACTCGACCCTGCCCCCCCACAACCTGGGCCCCATGCAACCTCAAGCACCTTCTACCTGCTAAAGAGGAAGTACATTTGAATACAAAAATACTTAGGAAGGATGTAATCTCAAAATAGAAGGCAACCTTTGAACTGAACGCATTTAAATTCATAACCCCAAGTCTGTGTACGCATGGCCTTATTTAACTCCTTTTCAGCACCGCCCTTCTGCCCCTGTGTGCACTAGGTAAGCGGGGCCGTTGTAATAAAGATTCTCTGGTACGTTGTGTCTTATGTGGGATATGTGCCCAGAAAAGGGGCCACATGCTAAACCTTAATAGTTCAAGGGAGGCCTTACATTCCAGACACCAAAGCAACCACAAGTAAAAATTGCTGAGTAACGGTGGTCCCCGTGGGCAGTCATGGTCTAGGCCTGTAGCTTTCTTTGACAAAAGCCAAGCTTTGACTTTGAAATTGTCTATTGTCTTGGTGCATCCAAGATAACATACCTTTGAAATGGCAGAGTGATATTTTCCCAGACCTCTCGAAAGCACAACTGCCTCATCAGAGCACGAGACGACACTGCTATCTCGTTGCCCAGTTGCCATGTCTCTGTGCTGGAAAGGGAAACTGTCCTGCACCCGCCAGTGTGAGAAAGGACCTGTCTCTCCGGCCTCGGAGGTGTCCACGCTTTGCTTTCTCCCGCCTCCCTAGTCTACCACCAAGGAACTCCATGTTGCTCCCTTACATGTCTTCCTTTGATTCCAGAGCATAGAATAAGCTGCGAGTCTGCTGTTCTCTGGAGCAGTATGTCAATCCATTGAGATATTGTTTCCCAGCAATTGTCTGTTTGGCTCATATAAACTTGTACAAGACTTTTGTCTTAAGTGAAAACTCTTTCATCAGCAGATAGCAGAGTTTCTGCTCCCTCACATCCTGGCCCAAAGGTAGGTGGGATGTTTGGACAGGTGGAGGGCTCCGTTCCACGAGGCCATCCAGGAGCCCAGCCTGGTGAGCTGGTTGCACCAGCCTCTGCAGATGGCATCCTTCTCTGGGTCCAAAGTAGCTGCTGCAACTTCCCGGCAGGAAGGGACAGAATGTGTCCATAGCAGGTGTCTGTAAGGAAATAACTCAGAAATTTCACGCCTAACTATTGCTGGCTCAAATAAGTCGTATGACTAAACTGAACTGTGCGGGAGGGGAGAGAGGCTGGGAAACACCATATCCAGGTGACCAAAGGCCCAGTGAAAGCTGGAGGTTTCTGTTACTTACCGAAAGGGGGAGACAGCATGATGCCCTGTCTTCTAAAATGTCAGCCTCTCCCTCTCTTCTGCTTCCAGCCACTAGCCTTTTAAGTGTTTCTCATCTTTAGAGTTCCAATCTCATTAGTATTGAATCTTTTACCCCCTCTTACACTCTTCCTCCTTCAGTCCTGTTCACCCCTCAACCCAGGCTAAACGGTTCTCCCCCAACACTGCTTTGAGACCTGTGGCCCGTTTTTGTTGAACTCATGCTTTTCAGTGCTTCCTATTACTGGACTAAAGGGGTGGTGTGTGTGTCTGCGTGCATCAAAGCCCAATCAAATGCAAAGAGGCATTTGCAGCCTAGAAAGTAGGGGTTTGTTAGTTGAGGAAATGGGGCCAAGCCTAAAGTCACGGGTAAGCTAATGCTCAAAAACCTGGCTCCTAGATAGCTCCCAGGGATTGGTTAAAGGGGAAAAGTTGTTGATCATGTGGCTAAAGGAGTTGGGGCTGTGGGCTCTGCTGATTGGTTGGGGCTGGGGCTGGGGCTGGGGCAGGGCGTGGCTGACAAATGTATGAGGTCCTGCTGTCAGCCGTGGTGGTGTTCTGTCTGGTTTCCTGAGTGCTGGTCCGTAGGGTCTGTTTGCCTTCGTGGACCTGGGGCTGAAACACAACTTAAGTCCAGATGTTGTCTTTAGCCTGACTGAAACTCTGTTTTTTGTGGTCAACAGACCTGAAGCTTTGTTCTTGAGACAGCTTGATGCTGACAAGAATCTGATGTCCTAAAGGCTCCATGATTAAGGAAGGGAGTGGACTGATAGAAAGGAGAAAGGGGTCATATTAAAGAAGTGGAGTTTCTACGTGGTTACCTTCCCATGCTGGGTGTTTCTTCAGCTTCTAGTGCATCTACGTCCTCTCCTGAATGCTGTCATTGCTTCGTTCATTTGCTGCCATGACTTCATGTTTTCCCCATTCATTTAGTCCTTCCTTTTGTCAACCCCTGAATGATTCCTCTGCTGCCTCCTATAATCTCTCAGCATTTCCCAGGGCAGGGCTCTCTCTTCTCTGTACACACACCTGAGCAGACCCATTCCTATGGTAAGTCAGTTAGGCTGCATGTAACAGAAACCCAACGGATGTGGCTGATATAGGCAAGAGGCTCATCTTTTTCATGTAACAGAGTTTGGGGGTAGGCTGTCTGTCCAGGGTCGACTGGGCTCCTCTGCCAGCATTAGCGTGTGGCTCTTTTCCCTGGGGTATGCCATGGCTGCCATATCATTAGCCACCACATTCCAGGCAGGAAGGAGACTGGAAAGAAGCAAAGCCAAAAGGTGATGCTGACTAAGACTGTTACAGTTCATAAAAGCTATCTCAAGAGTGCCCACTGCACCCAGCGCTCCTATTTCAGACAAGGTCCCACGTCCTCCCCTAGCTACAAGGGTGTCGTGAGAAGCAAGTACTCTGGTTGAGCACAAGCAAACCTGAACACAACTGGGAGTGTTAGCAGGAAAGAAGATGAATGCTGGGTGGGAAAACAGCAGCAGGGACCACCCATGACTTTGGCACCCACCTATCTGCTGACAGTTCAAACACCCACGTCTTCTGTACAGTTGGCCAATAAGGACATGCAACAATCCCAAGCATCCCTAGTCATGGGGAAATGCAAAGTGAACCACAATGAGATACCACCTCACACCCATGAAGATGAACATGATGAAAAGAAGTGTTGGTAAGGATGTGCAGAAACTGGAACCCTTGTGCACTGCTGGTAGAAATGTAAAATGTGCAGTTATTGTGGGAAAGAATATGGCGGTTCCTTAAAAAATTAAATATGATGTTGCCACTCGACCTAGCAATTTTGTATGTAGGTATACACCCAGAGGAGTTGGGAACAGTGGCTCAAATGGATATTTGCACACCCATGTTCATGGCAGCATCATTCACATTGGTTGAGAAGGGTGGAAGAATCACCCCTATCCATTGACAAATGAATAAACAAGATGTGGTATAGGTGTAAGTGGAATAGTAGTAAATATTAAAAAGGAATGAAATTCTGAGACATGCTGCAACATGAATAAACCTTGAAGACATTATGCTGAGTGAAAGAAGCCAGACACAATAGGACAAATACTTTATGATTCTGCTTATATGAGGATCCTAGAATAGGCAAATTTATGAAGATGGGAAGTAGAATTGGTGTTACCAAGGGCTGAGAGGGGCAGTTACTGTTTAATGGGAATGGAGTTTCAGCTTTGCAGGATGTAAAGAGTTCTGGGGATGAATAGGTTCTGGTGATGGTTATACAACAATGTGAATCTATTTAATGTTACTGAATATTTGCTTTGAAATGGTTAAAATGCTGAATTTTGTGTTATGTATATCTTACCATAATAAGAAAATCCACATCTTCAGTTTTGAATGCCCATGATTTCAAGACCTACTGATTCAGGTGCTGAACATTTTAATTTGGCTATGTCATCTCCAACACGCTAAGCTCAGAGCTGAACTCAGGAAGTTCCACATGGGGCTCTGGGTTTTAATCCTCTGAGGTCGCATTCACAAGCTTAGTCACTGGCCAGCAAAGCTTCCCACGGTGCCAGGGCAGGAGGCTCTGGAGCCTTTCCAGCCACCGCCACAGGCCAGGGAACCAGCCCCTTCATAACCCTGTGCTCCTGCAGGCTAGTCCAGATCACCTCCCCTCCAGCAAGCAAGTGAGGAAACAAACAACATCCCCTTTCCTCCTGGTGACTTCCTCTTTGGGGCCTTGTTGTCTTTTCCTGATTTGATCCTCAGTGAATACCGCCCTGTCCGTGTAGCCAGGTTTGGGGTAAGTACTTAGACTAGCCTTTGGCACAGAGCACTGCCCGCTCCCGGAGCTCTGCGTGTCCCGAGATCTCAGAGAAAGGACAGCCTTGTCAAGCCTCCCAGTGTTTCATATGCTCCTGCCTCAGGACCAGGGGCCTACCTGGGCTGTGATGGATCAGCAACCTGGTCAGTGTCCATGCCCACGCCTGTCATTAAATATGCTGAATGATACCCCAGCCTAAGACTGTGGGGGCCTACTCCCTGTGGACTGGTGGTCCACTGACACCCTGAGAGGACAGACTATCTCCACAGGGCCATACAGAGTCTGTCTACACACGGAAGAGACTGGTAGAACAGAAAAATTTCTGCTTCACTCAGCACTTCTGCACATGTGAATTAAAGTAATTCTCAAGAATTACGATCTGAAAACTGTGTACTACACTCATTGGGAGACGTGCTAATTAGCAGGGGGGATGGAGGAAAAGATCTAGATTCGGGAGACATTTCTGGGTGTATCAGGCATGGGCATTGGCGCACGAACATGGAGGATCTGACTTATTACCCCAGAGAGCCTGACTGGAGAGTGTGTTTGTTGTCCATTGCTGGGGGTCAGGGAATGGCTTGACTGAGTCTCAAAATTTAGCGGCTCACTACAACGATATTTATTATATTTCACAGTTTCTGTGGGTCTGGACTGGCGTCGCCTCTCAGGCACAGGGTCTCACAAGCTGCAGTCAAGGTCTCAGCGGGGACACAGGCATCTTAGGCTCAGCTGGGCAGCATCCTCTTCCAAGTGCCCTGGGTTATGGCTGGCAGGCCGGGCCCACCCTCTGTCCCCTGCCATGTGGACCTCTCTGCAGGGCAGTTCACGATGTGGCAGCTGGCCGCATCAGAGTGCTCACTACGGAGCAGTGATGTTCAACCTTTTCCACTTCATTGCACATATAAAGTAATTACTAAAATTCTGTAGTACACCAAAACATATTTTTGTCAATCTGACAAAAAATGGTATAATTTTGATTGATTTACAAAAAAAGAATGATAATAGTAATTATCCTTTTTTGCTCCAAAGCAACTTTTAAAAAAATCTTTTTGAAAAAATGTATTTATGATACTTTGTAATCTGAAATAATACTTAAAATTATTTAAAACAATTTTTATTTATTTTCCTCTACTTGCATTTAATATTTAATGAATTATCTGAACTTGATGTTGTTTTAGAATGTCTTCTGTGCAAAGTCAAAATTTGGACAGTCATACTCTTAAATCTTTCAGGGTTTCTAGCCATGATCTATTTTTGTTCTTAATATTATTCATTGCAGAAAAGCTCAATTTGCACAAATGTGCTGTGGAGAAAGGAAGCAGTGCCGTTTTTTGTAATACTGGGAAATTCACTTCTCAGAGATGACCAGAATGAAGTAGTATCCGTTCTTGAAGTATTATCTAGTATGTTTGTCTCTGGTAAATCACCCTCTGCTGTAATCTTTAAATTTGACAATTGGCACGTACTTAAGACAAATGGATCTCTTATCCAACCCAAAGATGGTAAATCAGGTGAGGGGAAATATTTTTCAGTATTTTTAAGTGATCTTAAAGCCGGTAAAATTAGACCTACAGCGTTTCCATCCAGTTTGCCCTTTTTGTTTGGCCCAACATTTGCATTTTCTCTTCTGATCCTTTCCTCCCAAAGCATTAGTTTTTCTTTGAAATCATTAATTTTGTCAGTGCAGGTAAGAATATTTTTACCATCTCTTTGCATACATTTGTTAAGTATGTTCAAAGACTGAAATCAGCAAGAAACGTGACCTTACTGCACCAAAGCTCATCATTGGGAAAATCAGCTCGGATTGTTGAGATGTCAAAAAACTCAGAACTTCGCTTCTAGTTCATGAAACCTTGGTAGATCTCGACCACGAGAGAACCACCTAACTTCTGTCTGTAACAACTACTGCGTGCGAGACGCCTCCACTGAGGACACAGTGCTGCGAACAGTCTGGGCTGTCACGACCCACTTTTCATGCAGTAGCCAGCTGTGACAGTCTCGTCTACTAAATAATTTTTTCAGGTCCCAGTGATTTTGACACTAGGGCTTCTCTGTGGAGAAAACAAGGAGTAAAAATAATTCTAGGATTCTGTTTTTGAGCCATTGTAACAAATCCTTTTACACTTACTGACATAGAGCGGACACCTTCTGTACAAATACCGATGCAGGAATTCCCAAGACAAGTTATGACAATTTCAGTAATTACCAACAACATAAAAAATATCTTGGTCCTTCATTGTTTCTGGGAGTGGTTGACAAAATAGAAACTGTTCTATAACCTTTCTTCATAAATAAACCTGCTGAATACTAGAAGTTCAGCTTTGCCAGTGGCATCAGTTGATTCACCCAGTTGAATGGCAAACATTACTTCTTTAACGTGAGATATCGCTTGCAATTCAACATCTTGGGCAGATCCTGAATACGTTGACAAATGGTGTCGTCTGACATTGGAATTTTCAAAACCTCCTTTTCCTATTCTTTGCCAAACATGATTTTTACAATTTTGTAGCATACTGGTAAAATTACAGATTCTGTAATTGTGTGAGATTTCATTTTTTTGGCAGTAATGTCTGCAATTGCATAACTTGCTTCTAAGCTTTTTCCGATACCATTACAAATTCAGTCCATCTTTTTGCTTGATTAGTCTTATCCAGTACAAGTCTTTTAAATCATTCAACTGGCTTTTGCACAAGTGAGAATGTTTAGATTGCAAATGTCTTTCTAATTTACTTGGAACCATAGCTTGGTTTGCTAATTTTTCACCACAAACTACCCTTGTGGGAACGTGGTGGATTTTCTCACTGGATATAAAGCTGAATGACAGCTAATATTCCTGCTGGTGGTGAACAATAGTTTTTAATTTAGCATTAGAAGAATCTGTGCCAGGGAAGGTACTAGACGAGATATCACCTGCTGATGTGTTGGGCAAAGCAGCACTCGATGTACTAGCATCACTTTCTTTGCTGTCTTCTGACTTTCTTTCTTTTTTTCTTTTGGAGGGAATTTATTTATTTTTTAAAATATATTTTATTAATTACATTGTTACAGTTGTACCATTTTTTCCTTTCCTTTTTACCCTTCCACCCTGCACTGCCCTGTCCCACCATCATTCCCCCACCTTACTTCATGTCCATGGGTCATACATATAAGTTCTTTGGCTTTTCCATTTACCATACTATTCTTAACCTCCCTCTGTCTATTTTGTGCCTACCATTTATGCTCCTTATTCCCTGTACCTTTTTCCCCACTCTCTCCTCCCCGGTCCCCTCCCTGCTGATAACCCTCCTTCATGTGTCCTCCGTTTCTATGATTTTGTTCCTGTTCTAGTTGTTTGCTTAGTTTGTTTTTATTTTTGTTTTAGGTTCAGTTGTTGATAGTTGTGAGTTTGTATTCATTTTACTGTTTGTGTTTTTGATCTTCTTCTTTTTCTTAGATAAGTCCCTTTAACATTATATATAACAAGGGCTTGGTGATGATGAATTCCTTTAACTTGACCTTTTCTGGGAAGCACTTTATCTGCTCTTCCATTCTGAATGAAAGCTTTGCTGGATAGAGTAATCCTGGATGTAGGTCCTTGCCTTTCATGACTTGGAATATTTCTTTCTAGCCCCTTCTTGCCTGCAAGGTCTCTTGAGAAATCAACTGACAGTCTTATGGGAACTCCTTTGTAGGTAACTGTCTCCTTTTCGCTAGCTGCTTCTAAGATTCTCTCCTTACTTTTAATCTCGGGTAATATAATTATAATGTGCCTTGGTGTGTTCCTCCTTGGGTCCAACTTCTTTGGGACTCAGCTTCCTGGACTTCCTGGAAGTCTATTTCCTTTGCCAGATTGGGGAAGATTGGGGAAGTTCTCCTTCATTATCTGTTCAAATAAGTTTTCAATTCCTTACTCTTCCTCTTCTCCTTTTGGTACCTCAATGATTTGAATGTTGGAACATTTAAAGATGTCCTGGAGGTTCCTAAGCCCCTCATTTTTTTTGAATTCTTGTTTCTTCATTCTGTTCTGGTTGAATGTTTATTTCTTTCTTCTGGTCCACACCGTTGATGTGAGTCCTGATTTCCTTCCTGTCCCTGTTGTTTTCCTGTATATTTCTTTTATTTCACTTTTCATAGCCTTCATTTTTTCATGTAATTTGTGACCATACTCAACCAATTCTGTGAGTATCCTGATTACCAGTCTTCTAAACTGTGCATCTGATAGGTTGGCTATCTCTTTGTCACTTAGTGGTATTTTTTTCTGAAGCTTTGATCTGTTTTTTCATTTGGGCCTTTTTTTTTTTTTTGTATTGGCACACCTGTTACATAGTAAGGGGTGGAACCTTAAGTGTTCACCAGGGTGGGGCAACCTATGTTGTTGGGTTGTGACATTGTATGTGGGGCAGGGGTCTGAGAGGGAACAGTGGCACCTGCTCTGCTCTCTGCCAGTTTTCAGTCACTTCCCCCACTACCCACAAGCAAATTGGGCCCTTCTGGTGCTGATTCCTGGGTGGATGGGCTTGTGTACGTTCTAGGACCCTGTGGGTCTCTCCAATGACCTCTCTTGTGAGGCTAGGAGTTTCTCCTGCCGCCGCAAGACCACAGGTGTTTTCAGTTAGAGGTTTTGAGGCTTTATTTCCCTGCACTAGAACCCTGGTTTTCACGGTCTGTCTCGCTCCCCACTTGTTCCTCTTGGTTTATCTTCATGTAAATATGGGACCACCTGGTCTGCCAGCTGCTGTCTTGCCATGAGTCCTCTCCACTCTGGCTGCCTGTCTGCCCCTCCTACCAGTCTGAATAAATGTTCCCTCTTTAACTCCTTGGTTGTTGGACTTCCATACAGTTCAATTTTCTAGCAGTTCTGGTTACCTTTTGCTTTTAAATTTGTTGTCTTTCTTTTGGCTGTGCAAGGAGACTAAGTGTTTTTACCTCCGCCTCCATCTTGGTCAGTTCGGAGTTTCTTTTCTTTTAAATTAGAAACTTGTTCATCTTAAATGGAATGCTATTGCCTAAAAAACAAAACAAAACCCTAAACAACTCTTACCAGTCAAAAGAAAATATGGATATTAGTTGAAATTATTTGTGAACACACTTGTCAAAAGTTCAAAACTAAACTGTTGAAATGAAATAAATCTTACACAATTTAAACTATTTCACCATCCATAAGTTTCTATGCATACAAACAGAAAACTCCAGATAATAAATTTTGGCACTGATGGTATTTAGCAAAACTCACCTCCCTTCACAGGATCTGTTGCGATGAAAATTACCGAGGTTGCCCAAGGACTTAGTGGGCCTGCCAGCACGCAGGGGCGGAGGGAAGAAGTGAAGCTGCCCCAGGCCTGCTCCAAGTGGCCCGTCAGCTCTGTGCTTTCCAGGACCCTGGCAACATGTCTAAATCACTGCAATGCTCAAGCCCCGTGGGGTGGTGGCTGTCTTTTAGATGGAGCATTGAGCTTAGCCATAAAATGTGTCATTTCTAAGTGATTTCTTTTGCAACACACCTGTTGGAAATTGCTGATCTAGAGGACCCAGAGAGAGATATGCAAGAAGGAAGTCAGTCTTATAGTCTAATCTCAGAAGTGCCATCCCATTGCTTTTTGACTATATTCTAATTTGAAGTATGTACTAGGTCCATCGCACACTCAAGGGGAAGGGCTACACCAGAGCATAAACCCCAAGAGGTGGGGGCCACTGGGAGCCCTGGTAGAGCCCCTACCACAGTGTGCTCTTTGGGCTTGGGATATTTCATCTCGCAGGGAACTTCAATCAGTCAACCCAATCAAAGGTTAAGAGGTGGATAAATTTGCTGACAAATTTTTGAGTAGTTCCCCCAACTTCTCTGTGCCCATCTTTTCCACTAGTGTCAAGTTCCGTGATTTTAAGCACAGATGGTAAACTTGTAGACTGATTGAAGGGCCAGGTTTCCCCTCAGACTGTGAAGGCGGAAAGGGAGCACTGGTTCCCAAGGCTGCCTTTCCTCTCCTGGTCTGACTCGCTCCCTGTGGCCTGGCTTTGCTCTGCGGTTTGTTTACATGGGCTGCACAAGAAAGATGACTTAACTCAGCCAGGCTGCTAGGCCACATGGAGCCCTGGCAGGGCTGATTTCAAAGTGAATCATTAGTCACAATAAGCCATAACCAATTAATGAGCAGAAATCCATGTCTTTGCTATAGACATACCACAACCAATTACACCCTGTGCCTTGGCATGTGGTGCTCCCCATCTGAAATGCCCTCCCTACCTTGCCCATTCAGCCTTCCAGGTGCCCCTTCCCAAACCTTCCTATTTCTGTCCACACAGCTCTTTCCCTTTCTCCTCAGAAGTTTTAGAGCAGCTAACATCTGTGCTCCCAGTTTAGCTTCCGGCCACATCCTGTCTCATTGGGTTCTTTATTCGCCACGTGTGGGCCTTGTGCCTTGCCTCCAATAAGATGTAAATTTCTCTAGGGCAAGAACTGTTGCCTAATTCCTTTAAACCCACCGTGGTACCTCCCTAGTCTCCCCGCACAGTGCCTGTTCCTGGTGGGCTTTCTCTAAATCAATGTACACTTGAGGTTGGTGTCCATGGTGTTTGCAGAGTCAAAGCCTGTGATGCAGAGGAGGGTGATGGAGAGGACTGCAACCTCTTTCTGTAGACAGCAGTTGTGTGGAGAGAACTTGTTTGCACTCACATACCCCTCTCAGCTCATTTCATGCATCCTTGTCCATTTCACACACAGGTCCCTGTGATGCTGGCACTCACAGGCCACCTCATCCAGCTCAAGCCCATGGGGCTGCTGGGGCTGTGCCACCTGCGTGATGATGACTGGTCTAGAGAAACCTCTCTGACTGGAGAAAGGGAATCTGGATCTTTATTTTGGGGCAAGCAACCTCCTCCCCCACAGTGTTCCTGCCTTTTGGAAGGACAGTTGCTTTTCTGCTTTGAAGGAAATAGAGGAAAAATGTGTGTGAGAGCTGCAGGGAGGAGCTTGGCCATTGCTTGGATGCCTGCCGTCACAGGCATGGCCCAGGTGCCAGACAAGGGGTCTGGGTGGGATGGTGCAGACAGAGGAGCTGGCCTCTTGCAATGATCACACTGTGGATTTTGTCCTTGGCTTTGCAGTTCCAACTCAAAGGACAAGGCCAAAAGTCTCCTGGCACCTTGGTTTGCCATTGGGAACAGGAGGAAGTATGGTCCTTCTGGTGGGACTGTGTTTCCTGTGAGCGCTGGGGATTCGATGACTACAATGGATTCTGGGTGTAAGCTGGGGTGAGGGACTGTTACTGCTCACATTCTCCCATAACCAGTATTTATAACCAGTGTTTACTGGGCACACCCTGGGCTCCAGACTTTGGGGTGGTGGGCACTGAAAACACAGGCAGGTATGGCAGGCCCTGGCCCTGGAGGAGCTCTGGCAGCCTAGGGGGAGGAGGAGAGAATGATCCAGAGCTCTGCATCCCTTGCCATGGGTGCCCAGAGCCTCAAGGAGGGGCCATTGCAGGTGGGGGGTATCAGAGGAAGCCAGAGGAGGCCATGCTGAAATTGAGTTTTGACAAGTAAGAATTAGTTACTTGGAGAAGACTTCCAATACCCGTATGGAAAGGCCCAGAGGGGTGCAAGTGCACAGTGCATTCAGGGATGTGGAGTGAATTTCCTGGCTGCTGTGTGAGGGTTTGAAGCAAGAGTAACACTCAGGCTTGTACTTTTGAACAATCACTGTGTCTGGGGCAGAGGGGCTGGAGAGGCACAGGGCACAGTGGGTAGGCCGGCAGAGGCTCTGCTGTCACCCAGGTGAGCTAATCCAGAGAGCAGGAGGCCATGCAGGAGACATCAGGGGAAGGCAGCCAGAGTTCCTGAGGCTGTTTCGTGTGTATGCACGTGTGTGTGTACGAGTGTATGGGCTCCATACGTGCCTGAGTGTATGTGTGTGAATGCATGGGCCCACGAGCATGTGGATGTAGGTGTGTGCACACATGTCAGTGCATGTGTGGGGGGCACTGGGGGAGGGTATGATAGACGAACTGGGGCACCTACATTTAGTGAACTTAGTACAGTATTCATTGTGCAGTGGGTAAACTGAGGCTCTCGTGTGTTAAATAACTTCCTCTCTTCACTTACAAATATTTGATCACCATCCATTTATAAGGCATATTCTACCATTTTCAATGCTTACAGAAATGTTATAAAAAGTTACTATTATCTCCCCATTTTATAGGTGTGGAAACAGGTTCACAGAGATAAGAATCCTGACAAGACTGAGCTGGGTGTCAGGTGTCCGTGGTAAATGTCAGCTGGGACTTTTTCAAATAGATGGGCTTCTCATTTTAAATAACTCAAATTGTCTCTTGTGCTCTTGTTCTTTCTCTTGTTTAATAAACAAAAAGGGTAATCTTGGTGCCTTTCAGAGTCCTCCAAGAATATAGACAAGAAGAAAGGTAAGGATTTCTTAGAACAATAAGGAGTCTGTAAGCACGCAGTCCTCCTTAGGGCAACTGACTGAGACAAGGTGAATGGGAGGGAGAGGGGAGCTCTGCAGAGGCCTGTTTGAGGCAGAGCTTACTTCTGTTTTAATGTTAACCCTCTAGGTCTGGTGCATGTAAGCACCATGTTAAATGGAAGGAGGAATGGTTGTGATATAAGCTGTAAACTAGCACTTCCAAGTTTTACTGTGTATATGGGCCACCTGGGGATCCTGTTGACTGTAGACTGGGATTCAGTAGGGCTGGGTGAGGCCTGAGGTTCTGCATTACTAACGAGCTCCCTGGGTGTCCAGACTGCAGGGTTGGGACCCCCCTTTGAGTAGCAAGACTGTAAAGGAAATAAAGAGGTCAAAGGTGCCTGTGGTGAAAGAAGAGGGGAACATGGAAGAGAGTCTGGGGGGAAAGGAGAATGAATTTTGTTTTGGATATGCTGCATTTGAGGCACTCAAATTTTTCTTGTGGGAAATTATGTGGTGATAACTAGTGGTGTTAGAATTCAAAAAGAGGTCAGCAAGAGGTCAGTGAGAGGTCAGAGCTGAAGATGCAGACCTGCATCTCACCACCTAGGAAGTTGCAGTGGATGCCTTAAGGGAAATGAAATTGCTAAAGAAGAGGAGAGAGAGAGTTTCTGAGGAGAAAAAAAAATAGGGTGTAGGGTCCAGGACAAGACATTCAAGAAGACAGAGCAGTGAGGAGCCTGACAAGGCATGGTGAGAACATTAAAAGAACAACCAGAGGGTGAGGGTGACAGAAACCAAGTGAGAAGAAGTCAGGAGGAGGAGGGGGAGTACTGGGTCTTTCTTGGTCCAGGTCCTCCACCCCCATTCTTCTCACTGTGCCCTGAGCCCTGGGAGGAGTGCCTCTCACACCAAAGCAATGGGCTTTCTTGCCTTCGGGACTCTGGTTGGGTTTGAGCCAATGGGGAGCGCTGGCTGGAGGTTGGAGGGTAGAGCAGAGTGAGTTGGGGTGTGTATTTCCCTGGCTCATACCTTCCACCACAGAACCCCACTCCTGTCAAGTGACCCTTTCCACATAGCTCATTCTGTTCTGGTAGCTCATCCCTCTGCTACTGGCTCCAGTCTACTGCAGCATCCCCTGTGAATAAAGGGACTATTTATAGAGGTGTGAGATAGTTTGGGAAAAGCAAACAAGCTTGTGTGTGCCATCTGTATCCTGTCTGGACCCTGACCAATAGGGAGGGATTGGTCAGCAGTGCTAAATGTTGTAAGAGGAGAACAAGAGACAGTACATAAAATTTGGCAATTGAGAGCTCTCCTTGTTTCCCCAGAGCCATTTCCCAAATATGATGGGCATAGCGAGTTGAGGGCCGAATGAGACTTGAGGAAGTATAGGCTAGACTACTCCTTCAAAAAGCTGGGCTATGAAGAGAATGAGGAAGTAGGGCAGTAGCTGGAGGGATACTGGGATTGAGGAAGGGGATTGGAGGGTTGGTGGCCCTGGAGTACATTTATGAGCAGACAGAAAGGTGCTGTCAGAGGGGGAGAGACTGAAGATGCAGAAGAGCAGGGGAGTGATGGACAGAGAGGTCCCAGGGGGCCGAGACCTTAGCATCAACACAAGGCATGGAAGGCTCAGTCCTGTGAAGGAGGAGGCATGTTTCCTTCATAACAGATAAGGAAGAGAGATGGGTGAGTGACAGAAAAAGGAATTTGTGGAAGAGTAAGGGGCATAGACAGATCTCTTAGGGATTTTGATCTTTTTACTGGCAGAGGGGACAGACCTCCACCTGAAAGTGAAGGAGTGAGGGATGGAAGAAGTTTAGAGAAAGCTACTGTAAGGAGGGAATCCAGAAACAGCTGGAGAAAAATGAAAGGAGAGGTAGCACCCAAGAGGCCTCTGTCATATTCTGTGGTCCCCAATTTCTCTCATCAGGTGGGCCACCTTTTAAGCATCTGTCTATTCTCTCTCCCATCACAACTGCTTCTGCCACAGCATTTAATACAAGATGCATTGTAATTGTGAGGTCTCTTGCTTTATGGGGTAATTACTTATCTTTCAGAATTTCTCCTCCCTCTCTCCTCTGTTCCAACATGGTATCTGGGTGCAGGGTGAAGAGCATGAGTCCTCAAAAGTTTTTTTTTGTTCAGGTTGAGGGTGCTATTCCCCTTCTCAGGTCTATGGGTACCTGTCTGCATCCTGTGTTTGGCTCAGCTCACCATGGCACAACTCTGGCCTGATCTGGAATTACAGATCCAGAATCTACCTCCATCTTATCCTTTGGGTCTCTTGTTTGAAAGGAAGAATCTGACTGGCTCAACCCAGTCAATGGGCTGGTTTCTCTTGGACCAGGTCTCCATGGGCTCTCAGTCAGCTGTGCCAGGGCATGGGGCCCTGTGTTACAAACGTGGCCCCACAGACCCCCCGGTCAGCAGAAATTGCGAATGGTGTTCAAGCAACTTTATGAAAGAGGCTCTTACTGAGATTAACACCCTCAAAAGAGTTTTGGCTTTGGACTGATGTGAATAAAATTGTTTTAGGAAAATTCTTTTGGTCATTTTCCTGGGATGCTGAAATCTCCCTAAGGCATAACAAGGAATTAGATAATGGCTCTCTAAGATACTTCACCATAAGGTGGAGCTCCCTAAGAGAAAAGAAATGAGTTTTCTCATGATTCCTATTTCCTTTCTGATCCCAGCAAATTGAGCTGGCTGGTGGGGATGTGATTCAGAGGCTGAGGTGGTAGAAATAAAACCCGGGCATGTTCATTGCCCATGCCTGCTCAGAGCTGCTGCACCCTTAGGCAGAGAGATCTCAAGATCACAGGCCTGCCTGGGCCAGGTAGCCCAGAGAAGAGGCTCCAGCCTGCTCTTTTTGGGGCACATTGGCGAGACTTAGAAAGAGACAGGGATTTGGATTTGGAGGGTCTTGTTTGAGTTCTCCCTCTGCACCATATAATTTCAGGCAAATCTTTATCTAACCGAGATTATAATTTTTAAGAGACAATATTTCTGGATGGCTAATACATTGGGTAAAATTCACACTAAGGTGTGGATGGCAGATTACTCAAACTTTTTCTTGGTGCCAGTTCTAAGATGGATATTGAGCTTTGAATAATAGGAGTAAAGGGTATATCATGGAAACAAGACATCAGTAAATCCATAGGCCAGGAATTCTATGAAGAGATTTCTACATATTTAGTCCCGGACTGATTGTTCTCAAGTCTAAGTGCATAGTCTGGTGCCCACTGGACTTTCTATGTGGAAGAAAGCCAGTACCTGGAATGCTTGTAAGGGTCATCTCTGTCATGAACTTTAATACCTGGGCTCTGTTTTCCATGGTTCTCCTTTCCTGAGATACTTACTGACTTTCCTCTTGCCTTCCTGCACCAACCCTGTTTGAAAGAGAGAATTTGAAACACTGTCAAGAGTGTTCAGCTGCAACCCTTCAGCCTGCTGACCCCTGAAGGTATGTGTTCTCTTAATAAAGGGCCAAACTGTCAGGCTTATGTTATTTTTCTTAAAAAAAAAAAAACAGCTCCAGCTGGTGTGACTCAGTGGACTGAGTGCTGGCCTGTGAACTAGAGGGTCGCTGGTTCAATTCCCAGTCAGGGCACATGCCTGGGTGGCGGCTGGATGCCCAATGAGGGGCATGTGAAAGGCAACCACATGTTGATGTTTATGTCTCTCTCTTTCTCTTTTCCCTCCCCTCTCTCTAAAAATAAATAAAATAAAAATGAAAAAACAACAACAAAAACCTGGAAAACCTTCTTCCCAAAGCAATAATAACAATACCACCAACCTAGAGACCCCATTGGGTCTATTTTTCAAAGAAACAATCCATCAAGTCTCACATGCCACATGCATTTCTTTTGTAAAAGATTCCTGACTTAATATCTCCCCGAGGACTTTGTGAGGATGATCTCACCCACTGAAATTGGCAGGGAAGAAACATTCCGATTTCATCTTAGCGCAAGAACAGAAAGGTGGTTGTTAAATAGAAATTATCCAGTTAGTAATCAGACAAGCCCAGTCCCTTCTTCTAAAAAAATTTCTGACAAATTCTGGAGATACTTTCTGCAGGTAGGATTTACCCTAGGACCCCCCCACCCCCACATCCACTTTTGGCTTCTGTAAGAGGTTTTAAGGTCCGTTTTGTTTTGAGGGTCTCTGTGAAGGAAAAAGGGAACTTGGAAGGAGTGGAATAATGTAGAACTCTTCCTATTACAAATACATGGAAATGCAGGATTAAATGAAAACCAAATTAATGTAGTTGCTGGAACTGAAGAGGGAGTGGAAAAACAGCCGGAAGTGGTGAGTGGCGCTGCAGTGAGCCAGGGGTGTGGGTGTGTCTGTCTGTGCTCTCGTTTGGATGGGATACAGCCCATGCAGAGATGAGAATTAAGGCCTTGGGCCAGTGCTATAGGGGCATAGACAAGAAAGCAAAAAGGTGGGCAATTGCAGGGCTGAACTCTCCATGAAAGGAGGACTAGAAAAAAACATCCAATCATTGAATCAAGAAGATACCACGGACATTTACCTCCATTTGGGTTCTGGGTGGAAAAAAGAAAGCTGAAAAAGTAAAATCCCAAGCTTCTGCTTTGAGAGGCTTTGGAGACCGAATGTATACTATCCATTAGTTGTGGACACCCTGAACTAAGACATACACATCAAAAGTGGTCCTAGTTGTGTTACTGCTAGTATACATTCAGAAGCAGATGGAAAATCACTCTGGTCACAGGAGAGTTCCATTGAAAAATCAAGCTCAGTGGAAGATGAGTTTTCAGTAAGAAATATAAAACACCTGGTGGAAAGATCCACCATGAACAAGAATTGCAGACACAATAAACAGGAGCGTCAATAACTGTGAACTTGGGGTCATAGAAAAACAGTCTGAAAAAGACTATAAATACAGGAATGTTTACATGGTTAAAGAGATGAAAAGAAAAAGTAGGAGCCACAATGAAAGAATAACACATTATAAAAAAGAATTAGAGAACACTGATAATACAAGACATGTTTACATTTAAAAATAGTTAGACAAACCGAGGAAAACACTCGGCACCAACCCACCAACCAACAAACCCCAACCACATCCCTCTTTCCTCTCAAAAAAATTCCCCCATAGAACAACAACAACAACAACAACAACAACAACAACAATGTCCAAAAGCCAGTCCTTGGAAACAGAAAACGGGAGGCTCACATTTTGTCCTGGCATATTTCAACCCACTGAAGGTCAGCATGGTTCATACGGTCTTGTACACTATACCAGTTAGAGTTAGCATTATCATGAAGATAATGCAGGCATTCAACTTGGCTATTTAGGACATCAAAATAGTCTTTCTAATGTGATAATGGAAAGAACTTGGAATACTGGACCCTATGGCTCCTGTGAGTACTCCTGTAAGATCACACAGTGGGAGAGAGTGAATGGGGAATTTGAGTAGAATCATGAGATGAAAAAGGAAGTTAAACAATTGAATAATTGTAAAATTCAAGCATACACAGTAGAGAACTTGGGGAGTGGACGTGCCTGGTGATCAGCCACCATCAGCGTAATGAATCAGTGTTGGCTTTGCCTCTTCTACCTTGATCATGCTTGACTCCACATATTTGTGAGTTTTCCATTTTTTCTCCTGTGGCAAACATTTAGCAATACATGAGTGTATCAAATCATCACATTTTACACCTTAAATGTACACAGTGTTATATGTCAATTATATCTCAATAATGTAGGCTGACCTTTATTATGTTGAGATATGTTCTTTGTATTCCTAATTTGTTGAGAATTTTTTTAAAAGATTTTATTTATTTATCTTTAGAGAAGGGAAGGGAGAGAGAAAGAGAGGGAGAGAAACATTATTGTGTGGTTGTCTCTCTCACACCCAATACTGGGGGCCTGACCTGCAACCCAGGCATGTGCCCTTACTGGGGATCTAACTGGCAACACTTAGAACTGGCAACACTTCGGTTCACAGGCCAGCACTCAATCTACTGAGCTACACCAGACAGGGCTGTGGACAGTTTTTATCACGTGTTGTATCACATTTAATTTTTCAAATTTCATTTAATTTTTTGCTGGTGTATCACATTTATTGATTTTTGTATGTTAAACCATACTTGTATTCTAAGGTTAAATCACTCTTGATTATGCTATTTAATCCTTTTAATGAATTGTTGGATTCCATATTCTAGTTTTATAATTTCATTAAAAAATTTTGCATTTATCTTTTTAAATGTTTAGTGGAATTCACAGCAAACCATCTGGTCCTGGGCTTTTCTTTGTTGGGAGATTTTGCTTACTGATATAATCTCTTTAGTCATGATTGGTCTGTTCATATTCTCTAGTTTTTCGTAACTCAGTCTTGGTAGAATATATGTCTCTAGGAATTTATCCATTTCTTTTAGGTTGTCCAATTTGTTGGTATATAATTGTTCATAGTTGTTTCTTATTATCCTTTGTATTTCTGTGGTATTAGTTGCAATTACTCCTCTTTCATTTCCAATTTTATTTGTTTTCTCTTTTTTCTTAGTTAATCTTGTTAAAGGTTTGTCAATTTTGTTTATTTCCTAAAAAAAATCAGCTCCTATTTCCACTGATCTTTTCTGTTGCTTTTCTGGTATCTTTTTCATTTTTTTCTGCTCTGATTTTTGTTATTTCCTTTGCTGTACTATCTTTGGGCTTAGTTTGCTCTCCCTTTCCTAGATCCTTGAGGTGTAAAGTTAAATTATTTATTTGATATGTCTTTTTTTAAGGTTTTATTTATTTATTTCAAAGACAGGGGAAGGGAGGGAGAAAGAGGAGAGAAACCTCGATCAGTTGCCTCTTGTGTGTGTCCTGTACTTTCGTTGCATCTGCTATGTTGTTTCCATTTTTTTCAAGATATTTTTGATTTTCCATTTTATTGCTCTTTGATCTATTGGTTGTTCAGTAGTATATTGTTTAATATCCACATATTTGTGAAATTTCCAGTTTTTCTCCTATTATTGATTTCTAGTTTCATACTGTTGTGGTCAGACTTTCCCGCCCACATACCATACTTGGAATGATTTCAACCTTAAATTTGCAAAGACTATGACCTGTCACATGATCTGTGCTGGGAACTTTTTCATGTTATTAATTTGCATACTTTCATTTCAGCTTGAAGAACTCCTTTGTGTTTTTTGAAGCCTGGTCTTATGGTGATGAACTCCCTTTGCTTATCTGAAAAAGTTTTATCTCTCCATTTCTGAAAGACAACTTTGCTAGATAGAGTATTCTTGGTTGGAAGGTTTTTTTTTTTTGTTTTTTTTTTAGCACTTTGAATATATTTCCCCACTCTTGGGTTTCTGCTAAGAAATCAGCTGATAGCCTAATGGGGGTTCCCTTGTAACTTACAACCTTCTTTTCTGTTGTTGCTTTTAGGATTATATCTGTCTTTGATTTTTTTCACAGTTTTATTATAGTGGGTCTTGGACAATATATCTTTGTGTTGAATTTGTTTGGGGACTTCTTAACTTAATGAACTTGAATGTCCAAATCTTTCCTCAGATTTGAGAAGTGCTCAGTTATTATTTTTAATCATAATTTTCCACTTCCTTCTTTCTTTCTTCTTCTTCTGGGACTCCAAATATTTACAAATTCTTTTGCTGTTGTTCTCCTCTGGATAATTTCAAAGTTCATGTCTTCTAATTCACAGATGTTTTCTTTTGCTTGATCCATTCTGATGTTGATGCACTCTATTGCATTTTTTTAAAAAAATTAATTCATTGTGCTCATGATTCCAGAATTTCTATTCTTTTTATGATTTCTCTTTGTTAAATTTCTCATTTTGTATATTGTTCACCTGATTTTTTTGAATTTTATTTTTGTGTTTTCTTAAAACAGATATTTAAAAATCTTCATTGAGTAAATTGCAGATTTTCATGTGTTTGGCATTGGCAATGTTTGATATTTGACAATAATACTGGAAGATTATTGTGATCCTTCGGTGGTGTCGCTTTTTCTTGATTTTTCATATTCTTTGAAGTCTTGTGTTGCTGTTTTCACATTTGAAGTAGCAGTCACCTCCTCCACACATTACTGACCAATCTTTCAATGTATCTGAATGCATAGATTTCTTTTCTCTAATAGTGTATTTGAACTTCTCCATGGGACTCCTGGATTTGTACAAGAGCTCTCTCATTTGTGGGTAATTATCTAAGACAGTGTTCTCCAGGGACTCCTGGACTGTGGCTAGAGGGGCTCGAGCTGGTTCACAAGGCCACTGTAGGCCCACAGCTAAAACTGAGGTCTCTATGTCTCCTACACAGCACACGGGTGGATGAGATTCCCCTTGAGTCCCTTGGCATATGATGCTGGATCTCTCATCTCCTATGAAGGCACTTTTGTCTGTGGATAGATGCCAAATTACTGTTGAGAAGGGGATACAAGCATGGACTTATTTGACCATCTGGATGATTTCACTCCCCTAGGATTCTTACTGGAAATATTTTTTCCATTATATTTTGTGAAATATATCAGACTTACTAAAAGTTTAGAGAATAATTTAATGGAAACCCATGTATGCATCATTCAGCTTAAGAAATTTAAAAAGTGCATTTGAAACTTCCTGTGCCCTACTCCTCTGCCTCCTATTACCTGCCCCTCTTTAGTTCTGAGGTTGGTGTTCATCATGCCCCTGCATATGTTCATAGATTTATTACATTCACCTTTTAGCTCCAAACAATACATAGAACTATTTCATATGTTTATAAACTTTATAGAAATGGCATAACATCATGTGTATCCATCCTTCTATAATTTGTTTACCTCACTTAATATTATGTTATGAGATTTATCCACATTGATACTACTAGCTCTAGCTAATTTTTATAAATATGTCATTTATTTATTTACCTAGGTTGCTTTCATTTTTCACTGTTACACATAATACTGCAGATAACATTCTGGTTCATGTCTCCTGGGCACAATTAGGGCTTCTGTAGCTGGGTTGAAGGGTAGACACACTTACCACTTGAATAATGCCACACATTTCTTGGGTAACAATTAAAATGCTAGCCATCCTGTATCTTAGAGTCCTGGCAGCAACCTCAGAGTCTGGTCCTATTTTTTCTAATAGACTGTTTATCTTTTTTTTTATAACTATTTTTTTAGAAGTTTTAATAATGTGTTCTGGATATCAGTTTTTTGTTGGGTATATTTATTGCAAATGCATCTCCTAGGCTTTTCTCTTCATTACAGTTTACTCTGCTAAAAAAGTTTAAATTTAAATTGTGTCATAGTTATTAATCTTTTCCTTTATTCTTTATTGTTTTGCATCTTTATTGTTTATTCTTTATTGTTTTATTGTTATTGCATTTTGGGGCCTTATTTAAGGACTTTTTCATCAAGCCCTACAATGGAAGGATTTATTTCTTACTCAATTTTGGCAGGTTATTTTTAGTGGCATAATGGGTTTTACTTTCTATGCTCTGGTACGGTCCTCTGGCCAGCTCTGGTTTTCTTTTAATCCATATAAACTACTCCTTAGACCTGCAGAGACTCAAGCAGCTTCAGGGACTGCCAGACCCATTCATCTCAAGGGTGGAACCATCTTAACCTGTCTCCCTATAATTCTCCAAGAGAATTATCAAGATTTAGGCAGTGAACGTCACTGGAATTTTTCCAACAAAAGCTTATTAAAATTCTTTTCTGGAATAGAGTTAGATGGAGATTGATAAATAAAAAATAGAAATTGTTTAGTATGGGTTTTGGAGCAAGACAAAACTGGTTTTTGAAATCCCAGTCAAGTCACTAATTCTGGGTCTTAGTTTCTTTATAACATGGGGATAATGATATCTAAAATGAAGAATTTATGAGGCGTATTAAATGCGCAAATCTGAACGTAGAGCAAGCATAATAGGCAAAAAGAGCTGCATTTGTCAAGCACTTAGTATGTGCTAGTCACAGAACTACGTAAGAGTTTTACATGAATTATCTCACTTGGTCTTTGACAATCCTCTGAAGTTAAGCACCTCTACTATCATAATATAGAGGAGGGGTGTCAAACTCATTTTCACTGGGGGCCACATCAGCCTATGGTTGCCTTCAAAGGGCCAAATGTAATTTCAACTCCTTAACAGTTAAGGAGTAGTTACATTTATACAGTCCTAAAATTATTTCAGCCCTTTGAAAGCAACCGTGAGGCTGATGTGGCCCCTGGTGAAAATGAATTTGACACACCTGATATAGAGGTTAAGGTAAAGGTTTTGATGGAGTTCCAATTCCAGCTCAGCAATTTGCTGTGTGACCTCGAGATCTTGAGTTTTGGTTTTCTCATGTATAAAGTGGAAATATAATAATAATACAATACGTGTTTATTAGCCAACTACAGCTGCTCTAACAAAGTGCCGCAAACTCAGTGGCTTAAACACAAACTTCCCTCTGACAGTTCTGTAGGCTGGAAGTCTGAGATCAAGGCGTCAGCAGAGCTGTGCAGCTGGGAAAGGAGCTGTTCGGACCTCCCTCCATGCTTCTTGTAGTTCCTTGGCCCATGGCAGCATGATGCCAATCTTCGTATGGTGTTCTTCCTGTGCATATGTCTCTGTGTCCAAATTCTCCCTTTTTATAAGGATCTAAACCATATTAGATTAGAGGCCCATCCTCCTCCAGTATGACCTCATTTTAACTAATTATATTTACAATGACCCTATTTCTAAATAAGCTATAAAAATAAGCTATAAGTCAAATCATTTCACTTTGTTCTTAGTTTTCCTAGCACTTATTTACTGCAACACATCACTAAAGCTCCATTTTTCTTCTTGCTATTTGTTTCACTTAGTATAACCCAAACCCGAGACCCACGTCTCCTCACCAGGACTTCCCTCCTGCTGAGTTCTCCTACTTAAGCCCCATTCTTTTTTTCTTAAGATTTTATTTATTTTTAGAGAGAGGGGAAGGGAAGGAGAAAGAAAGGGAGAGAAACATTAATGTGTGGTTGCCTCTCAAGTGCCCCCAACTGGGGCCCAAGGCGTGTGCCCTGACTGGGAATTGAACCAGTAACCCTTTGGTTTGCAGGCCTGCACTCAATCCACTGAGCTACAGCAGCTAGGGCTTTATGCCCCATTCTTATAACAAGGCTCTCACCCAGGTGTCCTGGTTAAAAAAAATCAATGAGATAAGCTTTGCTGGGGGATATGTGTTATAACCCCAGTGGGTTCCCAAAGGCTGCAACTCTGACAGTCTGAGAACTGGGAATAGTAGGGACAAGTAAGAGACAGTCATGGCTGGGCAGGGTTTGGTCACAGTGTAAATGTTGAGAACAATTTACCACGTCTGGTCTCAAGTCCTCGTCTTCAAATTCCTTGTAGTTTCCAGGGTGTCCAGTTCTCTCTCTCCTTCAGTCCCTGCAGCAGGGGTGCTCTCCCATGGGATGCATTTCTTCATTTCCATTAGGAGCCTCCCTCCACCACCCCTGGCAACAAATTTGGAGACTAGGTAGAGAGATTTTGCTGTAAATTCAGATGCATCAGGCACTGAGGAATTGTGGCCCATTTTTCTTTTCCTCTGGTGTGGTTTGTTGTGCAGCGAATTCTCATTGGTTATGCTGAGGTGAGGATTCTTTGGGATTTTGGAAGGAAATTTCCTCACATTTTCCATTCCTTTCTTCCCAGAGACAGTTTGCTGGCAGAGTCACAGCCACTTCTTTCGGCAGCCAGATGAGAAACAGAGCTTAAGGCAGAGGCAAGAACTCCGGGCTTATGTGGACTGCACCGTGTTTTAGCATTAAAAAAAATGTCAGACCAACTTAGGGTCATTGTTTGGAAAGTGAAGAAAAATGAAAAACTTAAAAAGGACCTAGTCTCAAGAGGAGTGAAACTTGCTCTTTGAGGAGAGAAGACTATGGCTGAGATGACAGTGCCACTTTTCTCTTTCCTCCTGGGTCGTAGCTGCTCGCCTTTGTGCGTCACTAGCACTAGTTGGGGTCTCTGATGGTGGCCTCTGTGGCATGGTCCTCTGCCTCATCCTCACCAGACTGACTAACCCAGGCTCTGTGCCCCAGGGATTTCCAAAAAGGGCCTCTATTGCGGAGACAGCCCCCATCTCAGGTGTCAGGCTTCCCTACAACAGTCCCCAAATCACTCACTCCTGCGGTCCCTTCCTGCTTAACTCAGCTGTGGTGCCTGAAGGCAGTTCTCACCTTCAAGGACTTGTGAAGAGCTTTTACAAATGCTGCCTCAAATTTAACCTCTCACTCTGCAGGAAGTTTGTGCTGAAGGAATCACTATAACTTTTTTTTTAAAGATTTTTATTTATTTATTTTTAGAGAGGGAAGGGAGGTGGGGGGAGAGAGAGAGAGAGAGAGGGAGAGAGAGAGAGAGAGAAACATCAGTGTGTGGTTGCTGGGGGACATGGCCTGCAACCTAGGCATGTGCCCTGACTGGGAATCAAACCTGCGATGCCTGGTTTGCAGCCCACGCTCAATCCACTGAGCTACACCAGCCAGGGCAGAATCACTATAACTTTTAAAGAAAATGATAAAATCAATATACACATATGGTGAAAATAAAAAAGCAGCCCTGGCTGGTATAGCTCAGTGGATTGAACATGAGCCTGTGAGCCAAAGGGTTGCTGGTTCAAGTCTCAATCAGAGAACATGCCTGGGTTGCAGGCCAGGTCCCCAGTTGGGGGCAGGTGAGGGGCAACCACACACTGATGTTTCTCTCCCTCTCTTTCTCCTTCCCTTTCCCTTTCTCTAAAAAATAAATAAATAAAATCATTAAAAAAAAAGCAGACAGCCCTGGCCTGTTTGCCTTAGTTGGTTGGAGCATCACCCCATACACCAGGCGGCTGAGTGTTTGATTCCCAGTCAGGGCACGTACCTAGGTTGTAGGCTCAACCCTTGGTGGGGGTGCATATGGGAGGCAACCAGTTGATGTTTCTCTCTCACATCAACTTCTCTCTCTCTCAGATCAATAAACATATTATAAATAAATAAATAAATAAATAAATAAATAAACAAATCAGACAATGTTACAGAAATTCTGGCTCACGAGAGAAGGCTCCTGTCACTCAAGTCATTCCCACCCACTCCAAGTCCTGCTTCCACAAGGAGACCACTCTTAATTGTTGCTTTGTTTCTTTTTAAAATTTAGTTTTTATTTTATTTTATTATGATTTGACAAGTGAAATACTTTACAAGCCTTGTTATTAAAACAGCTGTACAAGTTTCTTTTGGGGATGATGAGAATGATCTGAAATTGGATTGTGGTGATGGTTGCACATCTCTGTAAATACGCTAAAACCCATCGAATTATACACTGTATTTTTATTTTTAAAAATATTTTATTTATTTATTTTTTAGAGAGAGGGGAAGGAAGGGAAAAAGAGAGGGAGAGAAACATCAATGTGAGACAGAAACACTGATGTGAGGCAGAAACATCAATCAGTTGCCTCTCATTGTGCCCTGACTGGGGACCAAACCCACAACCCAGGCATGTGGCCTGACTGGGAATTGAACCTGTGACCATAAGCTTTTGGCAATGTTATCTAAACAACTGAGCTACAGCAGTCAGGGTGAATTGTACACTTTAAATGGGAGAACATTATAGTATATAAATTGTATCTCAATAGAGCTGTTATAAAAAGGGGAGGATAATAAATATATCCAAAAAGGGGTCTCCTGACACCTTTGGTCTCACCACAGGCAACCAATGTTCGTTTTGTTCAGTTTTATTTTGTACTGGTTTCAGGTGAACAGCTCAGTGGTCAGATAATCATATACTTTCCACAGTGTTCTCCTCAATATTTTCAGTACACAGCTGGCACCATGCATAGTTATTGCAATATTATTGACTATAGTCCTCCTACTTCACGTTATATCTCCATGACTGTTTTGAAATTACCAATTTGCACTTCTTAATCCCTTCACCTCTTTCACTCAGTCCCCCAGCCCCCCTCTACTCTGGCAACCACCAGCCTGTTCTCTGTGTCTATGAGTCTGTTTAATTTTCTTTGTTCATTTATTTTGTTCTTTAGATTCCACATGTAAGTGAAATCATATGGTGTGTCCTTGACTGATTTACAGAGGCAACTGCTTTCCACTAGAGAGATTTTCCTCCATATCTCTAACTGGTTTGCTTGCAATGTGATTTCTTATTAATTTGGTTTTAGGCATTCACTATGGATTTCCCAGTTTTTTAAAAAAAGATGAGGTTTTAACTCTCTTTTATATCACTTACCTTAGTCCCCACTGTACAAGATGCACACTTACCAATCCCCATTCTTCCCTTATGGTGTTATCAGTATTTTGGTAGCTCTGTATTCTGTGTTTACATTAGTATGACATCAAAAACTTTATTGGCAGCTGCCCAGTTGTGTGCTATGGAGGAGGGCATCCAAGTATTCAAGTGATTTTTAATTTGTCAACTTCTATTTTTTTCCCCTCTCTGACTGTCACTCCCATAGGTACCCGGGATAGCTGATTCCCAAATCTTTGGATGCATCTATGCTGCCAATCATTTCATTGAGGCTTTCTCCATTGTGGTCTTGGAATACAATTTATTTTTCGAGGGGAGTCCCTAGGTTATTTATCACTTATCCCTCCACTGTCTCATTTCTTAAATGTTGTTGCTATTTTCTCATCTGCCATTCTCCTGTTTTAAAATCCATTTTATTGATATAATTTACATGCCATACAATTCACTCATTTAAAGTGTACATTTCAATGGCTTTGGTATATTTGCAGAGTTGTGAAGCCATCACCACATCAGTTTTAGAACATGGCATTTTTTGGAGGGGTATGTGTGTGTGTGAATTTACTTAAAGCTTCCTTTCCTGTATCCACAGTGGGATTTCAGGAGGTGGTGAGGAGTAACACATATATTCAATCTGTCGTATTTTAACACAGCTTCTATTTAATATCTTTTTATCAGTTCTTCATTATTTATTAAATTTAGTCATTGTCTAATGGCTTCTTGCTATAATAGATGAATCTTGAACTCAGTTATACTCTCCTACTATCATTATAGCACTATTTTTAGTTCCCTCATTAATTATCTTTGTAACTTTAAACACTTTGGTCATCTCTTTATTTTTCATTCCATCAATTACAGATAGCATTTCTTAACACCACACACACACACACACACACACACACACACATTTGAGGGCACTTATTTCTCTTTTACATTTACATCTCTTCTTCACTTATACCGCTCAGCTTGTCATCTGTAATTTTTCCTTTGTGTTTAAGACTAACACACTCATAAGTATAACCATAAGTGTGATTTGCCTGGAATATCAACACACATCTGTTGATCCAAAACTTAAAAATCAACAATAAAGAACTTTGTATTATGAATATGTAAATATTTTCACAGCATATCAAACCAGAGCATTCTGATTGCATTGCATTTTGGTTCAGTTTTTATTTTTCCTGGAATTTTTAACTCCCCTTTTTAAAATCTTTTTCATTGTCTGCCTGAATTATAAGCTAAGTTCTTGTAACTAAACAAGAATAGTATTATATCTGTTGAATCAGTCATTTTCCTTGACCTTTATTCTCTAGAGGCCTCTGTTGTCTGGCTCTCTCACTGTGCCGAACAGCTTTTGTGCTGGAACCCTAACCTCTTGGGTTGAATCTGTTGTTTCCAGGATTCTGTGTCTTCTCCTTTTTTGTTTACTCTTTTATTTTGCTGGAGTAGATCCTCAAGTATATTTACAAAAAGTAGTAAATTTTTCTTTCCTTGAAGATCTAAAAACTTGTTTGTCTTAAGTTTATACTTGATTAATAGTTTGGCAAGGTATGTAACTCTATGTTGAAACTAAATTTTTCTCAGAAATCTGAAGGCTTTCTTTCAGTGATTTCTAGAATCTAATATTTGTGATGCAGTGTCTAATACCAGTCTGGTTTCTGTTTCCCTGTAGACAATTTTATTTTTCCCTTATGGAAGCTTTATAGGATTCTTTTTATCCTTTGTGTCTTGAAATTTCATAATATTTTTTTCTCTCCTCTCTCCTTTTGTGCAGTTCATTTGGTTAATCCGTTAATCTAAAGACTTGTATCTTTCTGCTGCATTACAGAATTGTACACCCAAAACTTATATCATTTCATTAACCAATGTTGCTCCTATGAATTAATTCAATTAAAAAGACTTGTGTCTTTCAACTCTAGGATTTTGGAGTACTATTTTAAAAACAATCCCCCCTGTTTGTTTTCTATACTCGCCCTACCCCCCAGAACTTCCATAAGTCAGATGGATTCTCTCTTACTTTTTTCTTTTATTTAGTATAATATCTATTGAATCCACCATTTCCCTTGAGTTTTATTCTCTAGAGACCTCTGTTGTCTTGCTCCAATGGACATATTCTCGAGTGAGGATTGAAAAAAGAGTGGACAAACTGGGAAAACTAGGGTGGCCATGGAGGACATCTGGAGTCTCTTCGGCAAGGTCTGACTTCCTGTCCTCTCTCCTTAAAGCGAAGACTACCAATGGACAAGATTGGCCCCTACACGCAGACCACCCAATCACCTTTTTCTGCTGCCTAATTCTGAAATAAGACTAAAAACTCACTAGACTTTGAAGGAAGCCTGAGCTGTGAAAGATAAAGACTAACACAAACAATAAGAAATGAGTAATTCAGAGACAGCAGATCTCTAATAAGTATTCTCAGAGAGATTTGAGACAGTGTAACATAAATAAGGTACTATAAATAAAAGGAACAATCCAAGAAGAAATTTAAAGATTATCAGAATGATTGGAAACAGGAAAATCTCCCAGCAAAGAGAGAGGGGAAGGCGGAGAGATAGATAGATAGATAGATAGATAGATAGATAGATAGATGATAGATAGATAGATAGAGATTGAGAGAGAGAGAGAAAATGTTCATCAGTTGCCTCCCATTCAAGCCCTGACCAAGGAGCAAACCCACAACTTAAGTATGGGCCCTGAGCCCCACTGGCCAGGCAGTTTGATCCACTCTTAAAAGAGAAGAATACTGTTTTCTTTGTTTAGAGTTGGTAGGGTGATTAGAGATACCAGAGAGCTAGGAGTTCTGCACAAGAAGGAGGCGGGAAGTACACTGGGGGACAACTGCTCTATAGACAGACTTTCCATTAATCTCCTTGTGTCAGCTCTTTTTCTTACTCTGACACCTGGCATTTCTGAGTAGGGAGCCTCTCTGGGACTATTGAGGGCAGAGCTCTCCATCTTTACCTACAGCTGTCTCCATGAGTCCTGTAGGCTGGCATCCTCCACCCTGTTTCATCTATTCCGAGCTCCTTATACATTGTTTTCTGTCTTTCAGAAATTTATTGAAATCCACCATCCATTGAGGGATACTCCCACTCTCTTTATTGTGTTGTACTTTGAAATATATTTGTTATTTTTAATGATGTCTTGCAAGGGAGTGACAGTTAGCTGTGTGCTTCCTTGAATTAGAAACTTGGTTAGTTTTGGCAAGTGCAGTAGAAAAATCTTAGGTTTGTTGACAGAGCTGGGTTCTAGTTATATAGGTCAATGCATTTTTATGGCCATTCACCCCTTCCAGCTGTGGCCCTGGTATTATGTGGAAGATCGGAGAAGCATTGAGAAGAGTGGGCTAAATAATTCAAGTTTCTGAGGCTCAGGTTCCTCACTTTTAAGTCAGTCATGCAATTAATGAGCATCTACCATGTATGTGGTTTTGTATTAAATGCTGGAGAAACAAAGATGAAAAATAGTCATAGTCCCTTCCTGTCAGGCAGTGGGGTTGGGGATTGGCTAGAGGCAAAGAAGGAGATTTCACAGCAAGTGCTATGATAACATATAACAGGTGATGTACAAGAAAGGAGGAAGGTAAAATCATGGAAGGGTTCACAGAGGAAGTAATATTCAAGCCTACATAAGCATTCTCCAGATTGACAAGGGAGAAGGAAAGCATTCCAGGCAGAGGGATGGTAGTACATCACCATGGAGAGCTTGGTGCTTTCAGGGAACCTGTAATCATGCTATTTAGAACATATGTGCTTGTGCCGGAATGATGAGAAGTGAGAATAGAAGTTAACATGGCAGATAACATGCCTCATATGTACAATTACTATGCACACTTACAGATGAGGAAACTAAGGCACAGACTCACATGACCTTAAGGTAAGTTCTCTCAGTTAACAAGTGGGGGAGGTGGGATTTGATCCTAGGCAGACTGGCTTTATAACTCATTCTTTTTGGTCAATGGGTTAGATGACCAAGGGTTTTGTTAAGACGTTTGTTTGGACTTGTTTCTGTAAACAAACTAGGGCAGGAGAGTGACATGATCAGTGTTGTGTTTTAGAAACATAAGTCTGGAGCCACCATTTTTTTTTCTTTTTTAAAAATATATTTTATTGATTATGCTATTACAGTTGTCCTATTTGTCCCCCCTTTATTCCTCTCTACCCTGTATCCCTCTCCCACCATCATTCTTCCACCTTTGTGTCCATGGGTCAAACATATAAGTTCTTTGGCTTCCCCATTTTTCATACTATTCTTAACTCCTACACCCTGGTTTATTTTGTACCTACAATTTATGCTTCTTATTCCCTGTACCTTTTGCCCCATTCTTCTCCCTTTGCCTCCCCGCTGATAACCCCTCATGTGTTCTCCATTTCTATGATTTTGTTACTGTTCTAGTAGTTGGCTTAGTTCTTTTTTTTTTTAGGTTCGGTTGTTGATAGTTGTGAGTTTGTATTCATTTTAATGTTTGTATTTTTGATCTTCTTTTTTTTAGATAAGTCCCTTTAACATTATATATAACAAGGGCTTGGTGATGATGAACTCCTTTAACTTGACCTTATCTGGAAAGCAGTTTATCTGTCCTTCCATTCTAAATCATAGCTTTGCTGGATAAAGTAATCTTGGATGTAGGTCCTTGCCTTTCATGACTTTGAATACTTTTTGCCAGCCCCTTCTTGCCTGTAATTTTTTTTTTTGAGAAGTCAGCTGATAGTCCTATGGACACTCCTTCATAGGTAACTGTCTCCTTTTCTCTCGCTGCTTTTAAGATTCTCTCCTTCTCTTGAATCTTGGGTAATGTAATTATGATGTGCCTTCATGTGTGCTTCCTTGGATCCAACTTTTTTGGGACTCTTTGAGCTTCCTGGACTTCCTGGAAGTCTATTTCCTTTGCCAGATTGGGGAAGTTCTCCTTCATTTTGTTTTTAAATAAGTTTTCAATTCCTTGCTCTTCCTCTTCTCCTCTGGAATCCCTATGATTCAGATGTTGGAATGTTTAAAGTTTTCCTGGAGGTTCCTCAGCCTCTCCTTATTTTTTTGAATTCTTGTCTTTTCATTCTGTTCTGGTCAAATGTTTATTTCTTCCTTCTGCTCCAAATTGTTGATTTGAGTCCAAGTTTCCTTCCCTTCACTCTTGGTTTCCTGTACATTTTCCTTTGTTTCACTTTGCATAGCCTTCACTTCTTCCTCTATTTTGTGACCATACTCAACTATTTCTGTGAGCATCCTGATTACCAGTGTTTTGAGCTGTGCATCTGATAAATCAGCTATCTCTTCATTGCTTAGTTGTATTTTTTCTGGAGCTTTGATCTGTTCTTTCATTTGGGCCATATTTTTTTTTTTGTCTACCGGTTACATAATAAGGTACAGAGCCTTAAGTTTTCATCAGGGTGGAACAACCCACATTGCTACATTGTGGTGCTGTATGTGGGGAGGAGTCCTTGAGGGAACAATGTTGCTTGCTCAGCTCTTGGCCAACTTTCAGTCACTTCCTCCACTACCCACAAGCAAATTGGGCTCTTTTCATGCTGATTCCCAGATGGGTGGTTTTGTGTATGTTCTAGGATCCTGTGAGTCTCTCCAGTGAGCTCTCCCTGTGAGGTTGGGAATTTCTCCCACTGCCTCAACCCCCACAGATTTTTTTCCGTCAGAGGTTTTGAGGCTTTATTTCCCCACACTGGAACCCTGGGTTGTGCAGTCTGTCTTGCTCCCCAGTTGTTTCTCCTGGTTTATCTGCATGCAAGGGTGGGACTGCCTGCTCCATCAGCTACTGCCTCACCTGGTCCTCCAGCCACTGCCTTGCAGTGAATCCTCTCCACCCTGGCTGCCTGTCTCTGCCCCTCCTACTAGTCTGGATGAATGTTTCTTCTTTAACTCCTTGGTTGTTGGACTTCCATACAGTTCTATTTTCTGGCAGTTCTGGTTATTTTTTGTCTTTAAATTTGTTGTTGTCCTTCTTTTGTGCAAGGAGGCAATGTGTATCTATCGATGCCTCCATCTTGACTGTTGGAGCCACCATTTGAAAACATGTTAGGCAACAGTCAGGGTACCAAGAGAACAAATTAGGGAATGACTGCACCATGTGCCAGGCAATGGATGATGGCCCTTAAATTTAGAAGGGAAATGGGGCTACAGTAAAAGAGGCTAGTAGGAAAGTTCTTGCAGAGGCAGAATCAACAGAACTTGGTCATTGACTAGGTGTGAAATAAGGAGAAGATGGATCAAGATTCAGTGGCTGAGCCACGGGTGGCTTGTTTGTTATATTTGGGATTACTAGACACCATGCTTGGGAGAGAGGAGAGAAAGAGGGTAAGTCAGGCTTGAACATAGTGCAATCGAGGCAACTGTACAATGTTTAGGTAGTCATGTCTAGGAGTGATTGGAAAGATGGGTCTGGAATGCTGGGGAGACATCTGTGTTGGGGGTACAGATTTGGGAGTCACTGGCTCATAAGAAAAACTGAAATCATAGAAGTGGATATGAAGACAAAAGCGATATAAAGACAGCCAAGGTCAGAGTTCTGGCAAGCATCAGAATCTATGAGGGCTGTACTTGAAAAGTTGTTGGATTACATCTTTGAGAAGCAGTGGAGGGTGGTGGTGGTGGGAGAAGTTAGGAAGATTCCAGTACTGCCTTTGGATGCTATGACCTGTGGGGCTGAGGGATGAAAGGGAAAGCCAGGGTCAGGAGACCAGTGGTAAAGCAGTGATGGAGAGAGGAGTTTTCCCAGAAGTGAGGACTGTGTGGTGAGCAGAGGGGAGAGGTGAAAGGAGGATAGCAGTCAGAAGTGTTGGGGGTGGGAAGAAGACTCTTGGACTTCCAGTCAAGATGGTGGCATAGGTAAACTTGGCTCACTTCCTTGCACAATCACATCAAAATTACAACTAAATTATAGAACAATTATCACTCAGAACCAACAGAAATCAAGTTGGGTGGAAGTCTGATGACTAAGGAATTAAAGAAATCACATTCATCCAGACTGGTAGGATGGGTGGAGGTGTGGAATAACCTGGTTCCACATCCACAGATGGTGGATAAAAATTCAGGAGGGATATCTTGGGAGTGAGGAGTCCCAACCCCATACCAGCACCCCCAGCCCAGAGTTCTGGTGCCAGGAAGATAAGTCCCCACAACTCTGGCTTCAAAAACCAGCGGGGATTGAGTCAGTGAAAAAAACTGCTGGAGTCTCAAGCAGATCCTGCTAAAGAACCTGCACATGGATTCACTCAGACTAACTCCCTCTGAGTTCCTGCTCCAGGGTAGCAGCTTGAAGGGCACCAGTGGCATACAGGGAGGAACTTCAGTGGCTGGCATTAAGATGAGAGCTGGGGAACAGCTCTCTCTCAGACAGAAAGGTGGGCAGAGCCACAGAGCTGGCAAGGGTGTGCCATATCTGACATTTCATCAAACTGGCTGACACTGTTTTCCCTGTCCTGGAGATCCCCTGGGGTTCAGTGCCACCCAACTTATAGCTGTTAACAGTAGCTTTTCATATACTTCACAACTTCCTAAATCCTTTCAAACAAGCAATAGCCAGCCTTAGTGAGTCCCCAGCCCCCATACCTCTTGTTAAGTGGTCTCAGGCCCTGTGCTAGCATAGGGGGGCCAGGAGGAGAAGAGAAAAAGCAAAAAATTGGAAATATATTTGAAGAAATGATGAAAGAAGGCTTCCCTAATTTGGTGAAAGAAATAAACAGGCAAGTCCAGGAAGCACAGAGAGTTCTAAAGAAGATGGGTGCAAAGAGGCCATGGAAGTAAAAGGCCAAAAGTTAAATATAAAGAGAGACTCTTAAAAGCAGCAAAAGAAAAGCAGTTAGTTACCTACAGGGGAGTTGCCATAAGACTGTCAACCGATTTCTCAAAGGAAACTTTGCAGACTAGAAGAGATTGGCAAGAAATATTCAAAGTCATGGACAGTGGGGACCTATAGCCAAGATTGTTCTACCCAGCAAAGCTATCATTTAGTATCAAAGGGCAGATGAAGAGCTTTCCAGACAAGAAAAAACTAAAGGAGTTCATCATCACCAAACCATTATTATATGAAATGTTAAAGGGACTTATTTAAGGCAAGAAGATCAAAACTATGAACAATAAAGTGGCAAAAATACATACTTGTCAACAATTGAATCTAAGAAACAAATGAAGCAAACAGGAAGAACAGAGATAGAATCATGGATATCAAGAGCATTTTGATTTTTTCCAGGTGGGAGGGGAGTGTGGGGGAAATGGTGAAGAGATGAGGGAATTAAGAAGTACAAATAAGTAGTTGCAGAATGGTCATGGGAATGTACAGTATAGGAAATGGAGTAGCCAAAGAACTTATGCACATGAGCCATGGACATTCACAATGGTGTGGGGATTGCCTGAGGGAGCTGGGGATGCTGGGTGGAGGAGGGCAAAGGGGGAAAAACTGGGACAACTCTAATAGCATAATCAATAAAATATACTTTTTTTAAAAAAGAAAGAAGACACTTGACTGAGTCGAGTGACTGAGGGCACCAGAGTGGGTGAATGAGGGAGGGAAGGGAACCATTCTGAACTGACCTCTCTTCTCTCAGCCATTTTCTGTGTCTGGTCTGCTCAGGTGGCTGCCTGTGGCTACAGGTAGATTGAATCTGTGTTCCTGAAGTGCTGCTGTCCAAGAACCACTGTGTATGTTTATATCCACTTATCTGGGTTATGCTGACCTGCGGACAGATGTGGTCAAGTAAGGCTGGCCAGTCAGAGGAAACAAAGAGGATTACAAATCCAAACCTTCTTTCTGTTTTAACTGGAACATCAGGACCCAGCTTTATTCCTCCAATCCATTTTAGTCCAAAGAAAATGGGTCATCTCTGGCTTCTCATTTTAGAGAAGAGTGTGATGATGGCATGCCACATGTCCGATTGGCTGGTCTGGACCACAACATATACAGGTGCTTGGCCACTCCTGAGGTCTCCTTCCAGACTCTATGCAGGTGTCTTGGGTGGTTTATAAGTGTCTGCTGACATTTCTCAACAGCCTATCTAGTAGGCATTATATTACTCTTGTCTGCAACCAAAAAATAAAAAATAAAAAAAGCAAGCTCATGGAAGGAACTGGAGAGCATTGTGCTAAGTGAAATAATCCAGGACAAATACCATATGATCTCACCTATAAGTGGAACCTTATCAACAAAGCAAACAAGCAAGCAAAATATAATCAGAGATATTGAAATTAAGAACAAACTGAGAGTAACCAGAGGGGAGGTGGGAGCAGATAACAGGGAGGAAGGGGGGAGGGTTTTCAGGGACATCTATAAAGGACATGAGAACAAAACCAAGGGGAGGTGGGATCAGGGCTTGGAGGTGGGGATGGCTGGGGTGGGGGGAAAATACAGACAACTGTACTTAAACAACAACAAAAATAAAGTAATAAAAAAGCATGCTCAAGATCAAACAAACACTAAAAGGGAGAAGTAGAATTTATTTAATTAAACTTTTCTTTTGTTATTTTTGTTATGAAATATTTAAAACAAACAGAAATATTCCAAGAATAACATACCTGATCCCTTCTGTACCCATTGATAGCTCTATGAGACTCGAAGACATTCCTGTACCATATTTTTAAAAAGAAAATATTAACATCATAGTTGAAGCTTTCTGCATCTCCCTTCTTGATGTTTTACCCTTCCCTTTCTCCTTAGAGGTAACCACTATTTGAAGTTGATGTTTATTATCAGCATACACACATTTATATGTTTATTATTTATATTATACTAAAAGATAATCTATGGGATAGTTTTGTATGCTTTCAAGTGTTGCATAAATGGTATCAAACTCAACATTTTTCTTCTGGATTCCATTTGAATGTATTTAAGACACCCATTGGAGACAGCAGAGTATGCTAACTTCAGCTCCCACTGAGCAATCAGCCCCAGCCAGCTCTCACATTAAGGGGTCACAGACGCTGAAAGGTACCTCACAGTCCCTTCCGGTTCTGATAACTCAGAGCTCTAACTCCTTGACTCCTAATCTGGTGTTTAGGTCGATCTCCAGACTTCCTCAAATAATATTCTAGGCTTTATTTTTGGAGGTTTGTCTTGCTCAAGCCTTTCTTGCCAAACCATTGTGTATAATGAAAGAAATATGATATTTTCCACAATGCAGAGGTGGACTGGAGGGTGGCGGAGTGCAGATCAACCAAGAAGGTAGAGGACATGGGAGTATCAGAATCCTTTCAACAATGTTTACAACAGTCTCAAGGTTCTTTATACTCCTATTTCTTCTAGATGAATTTCTTCCCATTTGGCACAAGAAACTCTCCTGGTATCACATCCAACAGAAAGTGAAATGTTTGAGTTTTATTGAAGGTTACTTCTCAAGTTTTGCCTGATATTTTCTATGAGTCAAAGGCAATAAAAAAATCATGCCTACCTTCATCAATGATGACGTTTTCAGCTCTAGGGCCGTGATATATCAAATACAATGTTTATTGCAGAATTCCAGAATGTTTGGAATTTTCTGCAATTATGGAAATGTTCTATACCTATGCTGTGCAGTGCTATAGCTATCAGCCACTAGCTGCATGTGGCTTTTGAGCCCTTGAAATGTGGCTAGTGTAACTAAGGAACTGAATTTTAAATTTTATTACATTTTTAATAATTTAAATTGGAATAGCCTTACAAGGTTAATGACTACTGTATTGGACAACACGGTTCTGGAGGATTTAAATCACTATATTTTGGGAGAGTTTCAACAAGTCTTAGTAAATCAAATGAGTTCAAGTTAAATTGCAACTGATTTATTTGTTCTTCCTTTTACAAAGTCTGTAGTTAATATAAAAAACTGGATAGCTTGGAAACTATTGCATAAGGTATTGTTTATCCAAGAGCTGCCATTAATCTATTGTTTGTAGTCAGCAAGTCTTTATGATTTTGTTGGTGTTGATGATTGACAGGTATTAGTGGTGTATCTGCTTATACCCACTGTCACCGTCCTTTGCCTCATAGCTCACTCAGTCCACAGCATCTTACCCCAGTTCCACTGATTCTGCCTCCTTTAAATTCAGGTTGTCCTTAGCCTCCTTTAGGTGTAGCAGTCTCTCTCTGGGAGGTGGGCAAGAGTGGAGACTAGGACCTATTCAAGACCTGATTTCAGTCCTGGTTCTGGGCTCTCTCCAAATCAACTTTCATTTCTTTAACTTTTTATTTCAAAATAATTTCAGGCCTACAAAAATGTTCCAAATACTGACTGACACCTGTTAGAGCTGAGGGGGCTGGGGGCCGGGTGAGAAGGGTGAAGGGACTAAGCAAAGAAAAAAAGAGAGACTCATGCACATAGACAGTGGCATGGTGATTGACAGAGGGAAGGGGGATGGGGGAGGTAGAAGAGGGTAAATGAGAGATAAATGGTGATGGAAGGAGACCTGACTTGTATGGTAAACATACAGATGATATATTATGGAATTGTATACCTAAAACATATATAATTTTATTAATCATTGTCATCCCAATAAATTCAATAAAAACTAAAATGAGATGCCACCTCATACTTGTTAGAAGACTGTTATCAAAAAGACAAGTAATAACAAGTGTTGGAGAGGATGTGGAGAAAAAGGAACCCTCATTCACTGCTGATGGGAATGTAAACTGGTACAGCCAGTTTACTATGGAAAACTGTATGACAGTTTCTTGAGAAACTAAGAATAGAATTACCATGTGATCCAGCAATTCCTCACCTGGATATCTACCTGAAAACTTGAAAACATTTATTTGCAAAGATATACACACCCCCAAGTTCATTGCAGCATTATTCACGGTGGCCAAGACATGGAGACAACCAGAGTGTCCTTCAGCAGAGGACTGGAGAGAGAAGATGTGGTGCATATGTACTATGGAACACTACTCAGACTAAGAAAGGATGAAATACTGCCATTTTGTGACATAGATGGACCTTGAGAATATTATGCTAAGCAAAATAAGTCAGAAAAAGCTAAAACCCATATGATTTCACTCATATACGGGGTATAAAACTGAAACTCATGGACACAGACGACAGTACGGTGATTACCAGCGGGAAGGGGTGGAAGGGTAGTAAAGGGCGAAGGGGTCCAAACACAGTGGTACCTTGGTACTTGTCGTCAGTCCATGCCGGTGAGTGAATCGGAACACTGAAATGACGACTGGTGAAGCCCTTTCTCTTGGAGGGTGGCGTCGTGACTCATGCAACTTCTAGCAAGTGCAGTGAGTGGCGAGCAAGCATGAATGCTGAGGCATTTTTTTTCTTTTCAACCAGGTTTGACGAGTTCTGAAGCTGACAAGTACTGAGGTATTGCTACCAAATGCAACCAGTAGACAGCCTACTGCTTGCCGCCAACGGGCAAAAACTCTGGAGGCAGAGTTCGGTGGAAAGGAAAGGAATCTTTTATTTAATTAGTAAAATGTCTGGCAAAAATAGCTGTTTAAATATTACAACTACTACATAGATTCAAAAGATGAAAATAACACGAGAACAAAAATCTGTACAAAAACTAAGATGTTAAAACTATATAGTAGAGATTTCCTGAAAAGCAAGGCCTGAAAAGACAGGAATCATTTATTTAACAATCATATGCCTCTTGCTCCAGTTGCTGACAGGCCCACAGGGCCTGCGGCCATTGACAGATCCGCTCTGGGGAGGGGCGTGGCGATGGACCTGTAGCCTGAGCCTCTTCCCCTCTTCTTCTACTGTTTTCCAGGTCCAGGACCCAGGAACCCCAGCCCCTGGCAGACAAAAAGCAGGAGAAATGTCCACACAACTGCGGGTTCCCCTCCCTCACCCCTGCCTCCCTCAGCTGTCCCCTCCACAGCCACCAGCGGATGCCACGAGGGCCACTCCAGGCTTGGGCCCAGAGTCTGCCCACACCTGCTGCTGGCTCGCTCTGCCAGCCACTCCTCCTCGGGCCCCTCACCTGCCTTCTACTCCCAGCCACTGTTTACTCTCCCCCTCAGAAGCTTCTCCCAGAGCCCCTCTCAGATCCCCTCACAGAGCCTGCCCTTCAGGTACTTCTGGTGTGTTCCTCTCCCTCCTTCCGCCCCCCCCCCCCGGAATCCTTGCAGTCCCCAAAATCCATTGTGCACATGTGCACCTGGGCCTTGGCTGCCAGGGTGATATGAGTGTTGTAGTGTGACTGTACATGGTGACAGAAGATGACTTTGTGTGCTGGGCACACGATGCAATATTCTGATCGTGTATCATAGAAATCTATACCTGAAACCAATATAATCTTTCTGACAAATGTCACTGCAATAAATTTAATGAAAAATGTTCCAAATAGTACAATGGCACAAAAAATCCTGCAGTATATTCTTCACCCAGATTCTCATATGTTGATGTAGTTAACATCTTACTACCTTTGCATTATCCACCCTCCCCTCTGTATTGACACCTATGTCTCTCTCCACATCAAAATCATAAAATTAACACAAATACAATATTACTATTTGATCTATAGACCTTATTCAAGTTTTTCCAGTTGTCCCAATAATGTCCTTTATAACAACAGTCAGCACAACAAAAATCTTCAGGTCCAGTACCCAGGCCAGGGTCACGAGCTGCATGTGTTAGCTTGTCTCGTAGTTGCTTTAACCCTGAGCAGCTTTGTAGTCTTTCCAAGGTCAGGGCATTTCCAAAAAGCACACATCAGCTATTTTGTGGAAAAGCCCTCAATTTATGTTTCTCAGATGTTTCCTCATGGATTTAGCTTATATATTTTTGGCAAGAACATCATGGAAGTGATGTACCCTCAGTGCACATGTGCGGAAGCATATGGTATCAATTTTTTGTTTGTGATGAATTCTCCACTGCAGGTGGTATCTGCTAAGTTTCCCCATTAAAAGTCACTATTTTTCCTTTTGGAATTAATAAGTATCTCCAGTGAGATGTTTTGAGACTATGTAAATATCCTGTTTCTCATCATACTTTTGCCTATTGGTTTCAGTATCTACTTATCATTCTTGCTTGAAACAATTGTTACCATTGTGGCTGCCAAATGGAGATGATCTAATTATCATTCTTTCTGCAGTCTTTTTGTGTGTGTGTGTGAACATCCTATTATAAGGAAATTTTTCAAATCTCCCCCTCTTTCTATAACTATTATCTATCTGTCTATCTATCTATCTATCATACATCTGTATATCTCAGTACGGACTCATGGATGATTTGTTTTCACAAATTATATTCTATCACTATCACTATTTATGATGCTACATTTTACCAGATGTAGGTAGTGAGAATTCCTTCATTCTGGTTCCTTTGCTCTTTGACCTCTTTCCATATTTTTTGTGAGCAATTTCTTACTTTCTGATATAACTAACTGTGTCAGTCTCATCTTGTACTTTTTGTGTACCAGTTCTGTAATCAGTCCCTTATTCAAGGACTAGCTTTCACTTTGATGATCTCATGCTGATAGAGTGAAAAGGAGGCAAAAGCCAACAAAGGACCTGGGACCCTTAAAGGCAACACAGTCAGTGTATGAATGAACTAGAAAAGGACTCTTCCTTACAGATAGAAATAACAAGGAAGCTTGCTTGTCAATGACAGGTTAAGGGAGAAAATTTTTTTCTTGAGAAATCTTTTTTTATAGATAAGGAAAATTTTAATAAATTAAGACCAACATTCTTATGCCAATTACTAAATTACTAAACTCTTAAGCCCTTTTCTGTTCTGCTTTGTGATGCCAGGAATTGGATCCCACAAGCTCCATTTCTGCACTGTCACCTCGTTCCCTGTTAGGCTCTGGCAGTAGTAGGGGGTGTTCGAAAAAGACTGGGAGACCAAAGGAGAAAGTCATCTTGTTGGCTTCAGTTTTCTTTTTGCCTTCTTTCTGTTCCCGTGAGTATTAGCCCAGCAACACTGCACCAGGCAGCGGCAGCTCCTTCCTGCAGTGTTAACTGTGACTGGTTTGCAGGCTTTCTAAAGCTTGCAGAGAACGAATCATAACGTCCCAACATAAGCAGCAGGCGAACGCACTCCTTCCTCAGAAGTTTGAGTCCCCACAAGGTCCCTCTTCTACCTGTCTAAGTTCTAACAACCTCTTTTCTTGTTCCCCCAACCTTAAGGGTGGTGCTAGCTACTTCCTGCAATTACTGTTCTCTTGAGAATTCTCAACCATAAGCTGGCACTCATTTAAGTTTGGAACCAAAATTTACACTACCTGCATGATTCTAAATAACTTTGGGTCAAAATTTATTTTAAAAGAGTTGTGAGTTGGTAGTGATTCTAGATATCTATAAGGAGCAAATATAAATCCTCTTTGGAGAAATGCAATCACAAGGCAAACCTCAAAGTTTCCCATGAATAAAGTCCTGAGGAATGTGACACGCTCAGAGTCAAAATCAAAAAGCAGTTAAGAAGACAAGGCACTATGAGCAAAAGCCAGCAGAAACAACAAAACACAGAATCAGCAGCAAAGATTTTAGATGTGGGAATTATTGAGTACAAAATATAAATTAAACATGTTTTATATATTTAAAGAAAGAAGTGTAGTGATTATAAATTCAAGGTACAAGTTGTTATGAAAGGTGAATAGGCACACATAAAAAGCAAGCAAATAATTTTTATAAAAGCCAAATAAAAAATTGAAATAAAAATGCAAATGATGGTTTAAAGAGAAAATTAGATATAGGTGATAAATCCATGGGCAGAAAAATAAATCTGAAGGAATTATCCAGAATGTACACTAGAAAGACAAAGAGGTAGAAAATAAGAAAAACAGGTTAAGGGCCATGGAAGACGGTGAGAAGGGCTAACACATGTCTAATTGGAGAGGGGGAAGAAAAGGAAAGAAAATGGAGGAAAGGAAATTTTTGAAGAGATAATCGCTGAAAAAATTTTTGAATTGATGAAGCATACATGCACACTTTGGATTCAGGAAGCCCAGTGAATTTATAGCAATATAAACAAAGTTTAACTTGGGTGGATACTAGTGAAACTGAGGAATATCAGAGACACAGGAGCAGCTGAGATTCCCAGCAGCTGGGTGAGTATGCCGTTCATCAGCCTTGAAGAGTGAATCTGGGCAGAGCATTACACTACCCACCACAAATTTTCATAATATCAAGTAAAGAAACACAAAATAGAAAATTGTAGTGCAATTTCAATATCTTTAAATGGGCATATATGAACAAAAATGACTAAAAGAAAATAAGCTAAAATGCTTAAGAGGTTTTGTCTTGATGTTGGAATAATGGATAAGTTTCATTTCCCCTCCAACCTATATCTTATAAACACAGAAAAAACTTAGAGTTGTTTATGGAAAACATAAAACCACCCCACTGATTTCTCTCTATGAACTGTTCAAATTAATCAGAAAGTGAACATGAGTGTCCCTCAGCAGGTGAATGGATACACAAGCCGTGGTACAAGGATACAATGGAATATTACTCAGCAATAAAAAATGAGCAACCAAGTAATAACAGGAATGGAGGAAGCTAAAATGCATATTGCTAAGTGAAAGAAGACAATCTGAAGATGGTGTACACAGTATGATTCCAGCTTTATTGTATTCTGGAAAAGTCTATGAAGACAGTAAATATAACAGAGGTTCCCAGGGGCTTGATCAAGGGGACAGAGGAGGAGGAGGGATGCAGGATGAGGAACTATTCTGCATGATATTGTATGACACATTGGGGATACATGTGCATTTTTCAAATTCTATAGGGCAGTCTAATGCAAAGAGGGAACACTAGTGTAATCTGTGGACTTTAGTATTGATTCATCAATTGCAGCAAAGGTACTGCACTAATGCAAGGTGTTAAGGAAAACTGTGTACATAGAAGAGGGGATATATGGGAATTCTCTATACTATCTTCCTAATTTTTCTGTAAACCTAAAACTTTTCTAAAAAACAAAATCTATTTAAAAAAGAAAAAAGTGAGCATCCACTTCTGCAATCTATAAGAGGCAATAAGATTAGCAGTAGTTGAGATTGAATTTAACAGAAAACATACTTAGCAAGCTGAGGTGAGGAGACCTCTGTGCAATGGTTGGACAAAGCCCTCTCAGGCAGTCATGAAATATTAGAACATAAATCTACAAATAAACAGCTGCTTTGTTTATGGATGCATTAATAGGTATCACAACAGCTTGACTCCTGATTCTGAATTCTTGCTGTTTCCTCAGTGAACCATGACACAACTGTGGGGTCTTGCCCTGCGCATTCATAGAATGGCAGGGAGTCTGGTCCTGTAACAGGACATTTGATAAACAAACAAGGCGAATTGGAGCCGATTCTTCTGGTGACTGCCAGTGCCGGCGCCTTTTTTCCTTCTGGCACCTACCCTAAGTTCCTGGCATATGCTCTTATTTTTCCTCTCAGGCCAACTGCAAAAAGGACTTGACCTCAGCTGACATAGAATGTGGAAGAATGTGTATGGGTTGAAAAATAATCCAGTCAGCTGACAAAGTTAATAAATTTTCATAGGGATTCATTCAATACCACCTAGTGCGAGTTCACACTTTGGATGTTTGCTCAAAGGCAGTGGGAAAGTGAGAAGTTGTTTATTACCTCCGGTTCTTGAAAGAAAACATTATTTCAGATAGAGCTTCCATTTCTATTGTTAATTGGCTTAAACATTTAGACGTGTTGAAATTCTTTGTTTGTTTTTTCACTCAACTAACGCTGATGAGCTACTATTCTGTGGCAGTCTGCACAGGCATAGGTTTGTTGGTGAAGGGCTACACTAACACATGTTCTACCACGGTATCAGGGTGTGGAGGGTGAGAGGAACCTTTTGCTTTTCTACGCTTATTTTTGCCTAACTATAGAGAAGACAATTCTTTCCTGCTCTCCGCCCTTTTCTTGCCTTTCTTGGGAGTCGAGATCTCTCTGACTGGCGAGATTATAAGAATCTTCTGCCTATAGGAAGTGCTACCAGTGGACACAGTTATTATGAATTATGAGCAAGAAAACTTCCTTACATTCTCTTTTCTTTAATTCATCTAAAGTCTATTTTTATGTAGCAGAGATCGAAATTTCACCTTATTTTCCCCGATTAGACAGGCCTAAACTTCCATATATTTATATGTCTGTTTCTGAAAATTATTCTATTGTATTACCATATACTGGCTACACTTGTCCATTTTCTTTTTCAATTAAAATTTATAATCAGTATTTGGAATTACTTAAAAACCTCGGTAGGTCTCTTTAATGGCACTGATTTGAGTTTGCAGATTACGTACTTGTGAGAGAAGTGACATCTTTTCAGTACCAAGTTCCACTCAGGAATGTAGTACTGCTCTACATTTCAGGAGAGTTCATAGGAGTTTTCTAAGTTGTCTTCCTATAAGTTTTGCACATTTTTGTTAGGTTTATTTCAGATATATGCATCTACATGAAAAAGATATATATTTACAGGCATACTTTGCTTTATTGTACTTCACAGATGTTGTGGTTTTTACAGATTGAAGACGAGACCCTCCACCAACAAAAAGATTGCAGCTCGTTTTATGGTGGCACCAGCTTTATTGCAGTGTTCTAGAGCCGAACCTGAAAGATCTCTGAGGTGTGCCTGCATATAAAATTTATATATCATTTAAAAATATAAATATATGCAGTTAATTTTTTCTATAATGAATGGACAGTTTTCTAACCAGTCGTGGTCACTTACAGTTTTGATCATGTACCTGGCTAGTTCACTGGCCTCTTTTATTAATAATTTTTAACTTGGTTCTTATGGATTTTTTAGGCAGTCAGTTACAATACATTATCTGCGAGTACTGACAATTTCTTTCTTCCTGATATATTTACAATTACTTAAGATTTTGTTTGTGTTATTATGCTGGCTAGGACCAGAGGTTGACAATATTGGTGATGGTTATAATTCTTTCTCATTTTTTATTTTAAAGGAAATATTCCTAATATTTCAACTTTAAGTATAATGTTTGTGTAGGTTTTTGGTGGATACCTTTTATCATGTTATAAAGCTTTATTTTCTGTTCCTAACTTGCTAAGAAAATTAAAAATTAAAAAATCAATTACTAGTCACTATTAATTAAAAACAAGAAAACTGTGTCTATGACACAGTGCTGGAAGGGATTGTTTCTGGTTTTTACTAGTGGCTCCAGATTAAATAATGATGATAATCTTCTAAGAATCTCCTAAAAACTAATATTGAAAAGCATGTAAAAATGCCAATCTAAACATCAAAATCCTGTGAAAACCAATAGTCTCAGCAAGTAACGTGTAGAGGCCGAGGCCTGATGAGAGTGAGTGTTTGTTTTTGCAGCTTTGCTGGGGCGCATGGAACTGTCTGGCAAGGGCTGGTCTTGGACTCCAGTCCTCCTGGAGCTCTGCAGGTCTTGTTCCTCGTAGCAGCGACATGTTGTTGGAGCAGATGCGGATGCGAATGAGTCTGAAAGTCCGGTTAGCCTGTGGACACACAGGAAGCAAAACCACCGAAACTGTCCATGTGTGACCCAGACATTGACAATGGGTCTGTGTCAGCACCAAGAACTGCTCATTACACCCAGTTCCGTACGGCGCGAAGAAGGCAGTTGAACGTGGCATTAGAGAGGAGTACTGTAGCAAGTACTTACATGCTTGTTTAAAGCAGGAAAGAGAATATTTCTTTTTGGAGAAATACCTGGGACCCACATTACTCCTGACAAGAAAAAACTCTGAGATGACCTAAATTAAATTTTAGCAGGCCGGAGGGTGGAAGGAAGAAAACAAGAGAGCCGAATCAGTGAACAACTGCAGGCCAAAACCAGCAAGACTGCTTACATTCCTGAATGTATGTCGAAACTTTGAATTAACCTCAGGTGGATACTTCTGTGATTATCTCTGAGAGAATAATGGAGTAGCCGACCACAGACGCCACCACATCTTGCTGATGCATGAACTTCACGGACTGTTGCCCACAACCAATCCAAAAGTGCAAACATGTTTTCCTTATGGACCACGCACCTATCGCAGAGCCAGCCTCTTTTATTTATAGCCAGTGTAAATTCTTTCAAAACAACTCACGTCTTTCCTTTTCAAGTTTAATGTATAAAAGAGCCCGGCAGCTCCAGGACGGTGCCCATGCTCCCTTTCTCCTCACAGCCCTGCTGCTGGTGGCTTTGACAGGATGCCCCAGGGCCAGGTCCTTTCTCTGGCTAGCATATGGATGAATAGACCCTTTCTGTTTGAAAAGCTTTTGGTCATAAAGTTTTTTTGTTTAACACTCCTTTGTGGATGGCTTTATTTACCTGAGCTTTTGAGGTCTACCAGCTTTGCCACCATTTGGCATGAGAGGCATCGGACAGGGTCTGTTGGGACTTTCCCTCAGCTCAGCCTCATCAGCTATCAGTACCGTTCTCAGGGAAGCTGTGCCCAACAGTTCAGTTATTACCACCAGGAGTTAAATAGTCCTTTGGTTCTTTGCCACATCCTAGTGTCTATATTACCAAGTCGGCTGTCTTTAGCCAACAGGACCATGTAGCTGAGCTAACAAACCTCCCAAGCCCCAGTTTACCTGCAACGTACCTGAATGCGTGCAGCCTGCATTGCCACCTCTTCCTTTCTTGCCCATCCTGCCTAGACTTACTCTTCTCAATTTCCTGTCTGAGGATCTCCCATTGTCTTCCCTTCCACCCTTTGGAGCCTGCCTTCTGAACATGTGGTCCACCTCTGCAGAGACAGAGGCTGCTTCCCACTCACCGGGAATCCGTCCCACCTGGGGAGAAGTCCATTCCTGCAATTTCAGATGAATGCCAATGCTTCTAAGTCAGAATGCGTCCGAGTCACCTTATCTAGGTACTGCTCTTTGCTCCACAAGAGATTTGTTTTGGAAATGTAGATTATCATCAGAATTAAGCAAGTTTCTTAGAGAAGCCATAGGAGTCCTGTAAATAATTCTAAGAGTAAAACTAAACAAAAAGCTGTGTGCTCCGTATCCTGCACAGTTCGGGTGGGGCTCACAGGGAGGGAAATGTCAAAGGGCTTGTATTTAAAAAGCTGTGAAGACAGAGGGCTGTGGTCTTGCATGGCCAGTCCTGGGGGAGCACATTTTTGAAAGGGGCAAGTCCTGTCTTATGACTTCTCCTTTGGAAGAAAATAAGAAGTTTTCTGGACTCTTAGCACTCATACCCAACATTTCTTGTACTTTTAAAATGTTTTGCAAGAATTCAAATCACTTCACTGCACAAAGGCGAAAGGAGTTGTATCCATGTTACTATTTACTAGAAGCTCCCAGTGAGGATGCCACTCCCACTGAGTGTGCACAGTTAATCGAACATATTCTAGCAGAGCTTTGCTTTGAGCTGTTCACTGACTCAAGTGTTTTGTTAACTGCTGTTGTTGCTTTATGAGTACATGGCGAAATGATATTTAAAATTCAATAAAGGAGATGTTGCACAGTTTTAACTGCAAAAATTAAAATCGGCCCAGCTTAAGTACATCAGGAAGAATTAATATAAGTACATGACCATTTAAATATTGAGTAAAAAGAAGAGTTTAGATTATGCCTTGAGGAGTTTTAAGGCTTCCACATTGTTTAGGTATGATAACTTCAAGCCAACACAATACAATTATAACCCAGATAAAATCTGTGTGTTTTGTGCATGGAAGCTCTACAGCCTTATACCAAATGTTTGATGATTGTAAGTGAGATGAAACTTGCTTACAATACGTTTAGATGGACAAGTGTTATACTGGTAGTTATGTCCTTGCGAGACTCTAGAGAAAGGCATATTTTTCCCAAAGACAGAAAGTTGGACTTAGTGATGAGTAATTGTGGATCTCCTGCTCCACTTCACAGTCAGCACCTGCCTGACCAGTGATCTCAGTCCCGTCCCCAGAGGTTTCTTTGCTTAGTCACCTTGACACGTCGGAGCACTGCTCAGAGTAGTTGAAGCGATTTCATCAGAAAGTTGGTCGGTAATGCAAACAATATGCACAATTAAAAATTCTTACCGTACAATAAGCATCTTTTCCACTTCTACTATGTTCCTGGTTTTGTTACACTTAAATTAAATGCAGCTGGAATTGATTTTGGTGTGAGGAATGAGGTAGGACTCCAACATTTCCCCCTGCCAAATTGCTAGCCAGTTATCTCAAAATGATTCAATGATTAAGAATGTAATTTTAAAAAAATGTCTATGTGCCCAAAATGCTATGAAAATGGAATAGTAATGAAATCTTGGAAAAAAATTCTGACTTAATTTTTTGTTTGCAGATGGTTTTATTCCAATGATAAACTCAAAACTTGAGGATTTGTAAAGAAACAAGTTCAGGAATGATTAAGAGACACTCTTTCACCTATTAAAAAAAATGTAACTGGAGGAGCTGAACTGAAACTGTTAAGAAAAATAAAGTGGTTTGTATCAGAGATGCAGAAATAATAATCATATTTTGAAGTGTATGTAGATGGAAGGGTATTCACTGCCACACTGTCTGTCATACTGCCCTGTTCCTTGAGCAGCTGCGAACCTCTGGAATCCTTACTCTGCAAATCAAATCAATCATAGCCAAAATTTTGTTACAGGCAGCTAGACGTAATCCTAAAAGAAACAATATTTTTTTTTGTGCTCTGTCTCCACTTTTCATTCTAATTTTTCATTTAACATGAGTTACTTTTTAAAATTTAAAACCACTGCTGGAAATAAGGAATATTACAAATTGGATAGCTAAAGAAGAAATAAGAGTAATCAAGACAGCAAAAGTTTAGTGGAGGACATAAAATAATTTGAGATAATTTCATTTGCAGAACGACATGGACAATTTTTAAAAAATATATATTTTATTGTTTATGCTATTACAGTTGTCCCATTTCCCCCCTTTCACTCCCCTCCACCCTGCACACCCTCTCCCACCCACATTCCCCCCCTTTAGTTCATGTCCATGTGTCATAAGTTCTTTAGCTTCTACATTTCCCATACTATTCCTGCCCTCCCCTGTCTATTTTCTACCTACCATTTATGCTACTTATTCTCTGTACCTTTTTCCCCTCTCTCCCCCTCCCACTCCCCTGTTGCTAACCCTCCATGTGACCTCCATTTCTGTGGTTCTGTTCCTGTTCTAGTTGTTTGCTCAGTTTGTTTTTGTTTTTAGGTTCCGTTTTTGATAGTTATGAATTTGTTGTAATTTTACTATTCATAGTTTTGATCTTCTTTTTCTTAGATAAATCCTTTTAACATTTCATATAATAAGGGCTTGGTGATGATGAATTCCTTTAACTTGACCTTTTCTGAGAAGCACTTTATCTGCTCTTCCATTCTGAATGAAAGCTTTGCTGGATAGAGTAATCCTGGATGTAGGTCCTTGCCTTTCATGACTTGGAATACTTCTTTCCAGCCCCTTCTTGCCTGCAAGGTCTCTTGAGAAATCAACTGACAGTCTTACGGGCACTCCTTTGTAGGTAACTGTTTCCTTTTCTCTTGCTGCTTCTAAGATTCTCTTCTTATCTTTCATCTTGGCTAATGTAATTATGATATGCCTTGGTGTGTTCCTCTTTGGGTCCAACTTCTTTGGGACTCTCTGAGCTTCCTGGACTTCCTGGAAGTCTATTTCCTTTGCCAGATTGGGGAAGATTGGGGAAGTTCTCCTTCATTATCTGTTCAAATAAGTTTTCAGTTCCTTATTCTTCCTCTTCTCCTTCTGGTACCCTAATGATTCGAATGTTGGAACATTTAAAGATGTCCTGGAGGTTCCTAAGCCTCTCCTCATTTTTTTGAATCCTGGTTTCTTCATTCTGTTCTGGTTGAATGTTTATTTCTTCCTTCTGGTCCACACCGTTGATGTGAGTCCTGATTTCCTTCCTGTCCCTGTTGTTTTCCTGTATATTTCTTTTATTTCACTTTTCATAGCCTTCATTTTTTCATGTAATTTGTGACCATACTCAACCAATTCTGTGAGTATCCTGATTACCAGTCTTCTAAACTGTGCATCTGATAGGTTGGCTATCTCTTTGTCACTTAGTGGTATTTTTTTTCTGGAACTTTGAACTGTTCTTTCATTTGGGCCTTTTTTTTTTATCTTGGCATACTTGTTACATAGTAAGGGGTGGAACCTTAGGTGTTCACCAGGGTGGGGCAACCTATGTTGTTGGGTTGTGACATTGTATGTGGGGCAGGGGTCTGAGAGGGAACAGTGGCACCTGCTCTGCTCTCTGCCAGTTTTCAGTCACTTCCCCCACCACCCACAAGCAAATTGCGCCCTTCTGGTGCTGATTCCTGGGTGGGTGGGTTTGTGTACGTTCTAGGACCCTGTGGGTCTCTCCATCAAACTCTCCTGTGAGGCTGGTAGTTTCTCTCGCTGCTGCCTCAACTCCCACAGGTGTTTTCAATCAGAGGTTTGAGGCTTTATTTCTGCACATTGAAACTCTGGGTTGGGAGGTCTGTCTCACTCGCCAGTTGTTCATTCCAGTTTATCTGCATGAGAGTGTGGGACCTGGTCTGCCAGCCACTACCTTGGGGTGAGTACTCTCCTTCCTGGCTGCCTGTCTCTGCCCCTCCTACCAGTCTGGATGAATGCTTCTTTTTTAACTCCTTGGTTGTCGGACTTCTATACAGTTCGATTTCCTGTCAGCTCTGGTTGTTTTTTTGTTTTTAAAATTTGTTGTCCTTCTTTTGGTTGTGCGAGGGCACAGTGTATCTACCTATGCCTCCATCTTGGCCAGAAGTCCCAACACGGACATTTTGTTATGACCAGGATGTAAACACTTGAACAATTTATGTTTTATTTTTATAACAAAGAGACAACCAGTAAAAGAGTTGATTTTAAGAGTTTATTGTTTTTTTTTTTGTTTTAAAAACAACAACCAGGGTTTTCATTGTACAGGTTTAGCCCAGTCTCTATAGCATGGTACAGCGATAACTGAATTTTTTATAACAATGACTCAGAGGCACTGGAGGTCCATAACTGTCTTCTGAATTATCACAGAAAGAAGAAAGAATTAGAAGAAGAGTTTAATGTTAAGTGTATTAAAAATCATATTCTAATTCTTTTAAGTTGGTTATCCAAGTATGATAATATAGTAGAGCTCAGATAACTAGAAAAGGCAATTGACGAGAACACCCCATTCCCATCTGGTGTGCATTAACAGACTTCTTACTGCACATAACTTTATATAGTTTGCAAACTAATTCAACCCATTTTACACAGCATTAATTATTTTTATTGAATTAGCTTTGGGGTGAAACTGTTGCTCATTATCTCATAATAATTATTATTTTTGTCTGATTTTTTTATGGTTTCCTTCATCTGACACAGTGTTTGGGCTTTTGTGTGTATGAAATTTTGAGATCATCTCTGCTCATTCTGGTAATACTTACAATGAAGTTACTTAAGGCCAGGTATCCAAGACTATTCATTAATTTGCTCTCCATCTCTGTTCTTGACCTTGGGAAAAGAGAGACCTTATGTCTCACTGGAATATGTACTAAGCTCCAGGCCAGAAACTGTGAGTTGGTTAACAGAGAGGACCCCTCACGGTTCTCATTAATGCTGTGCAAACAAGGGTCTCGTCATTTCGGTAACTATTTGTACATTTATAAAAGCAATACAGTCATGGGAAAAAACAACAAGCACAGCTTGGTAGAATAACCTGCCATGAAATATCATTGGCTTTATAATAATTTACTACAACCATTCTTTTTATTCACACTGGGTAGGAAATGCTTCCATCTAACTCATGGAATATGAATATATACAACAAAAAGTTGGGTTTTATTATAAAAAAATTCACGGAGACAATAACATAGGGACTTAAAAAATAATTTTGTGCAGTTTCCTGATCACAATCATATGTCTGCTGCCTTTTACAGGGAATGATACAAGTATGATAGATTTTATAAACCAGTTAAAGAATTTTCCTGCCTGTAATAGCCTACTATTAAAATATTGCCTTGTTCATACAGTATAGGTGTTTTTCTTTTTCAACTGTAATTCCAAATGACTACAGATGATGTGATGAGTCAGTTTTAAGGACACACCCTACTAATCCTCTTCAAAATCATCATATATTTGCAGTTCCCTATTTCATCAAAAAGTTCACCGAAACAACATCCCAGAAACTGCACTGGGCCTCTGACTGCTGTGCTTTTGAGGTCCCGAGTGCTGCATTCTCACCCAATGCCCACCATCTTTTTTCATAACAATGTCAGCATCTGGGCTTGATGTTTCTTTGGGCCGCACACAGTGAGTCATGCGGCAGTGGTGTGGGGTGGACTGTTCTGTACTGCCAGCAGTCAAAACAGTTGTCGTGGGCTCAACAGCTCTACACTGGGAGCCTGGGGGACCCATTCTTCTATGGAATGGTTTTCTGGAGTCCAGCAGCGTCCCTGCAGGTGGCCGAGACATTCTGGCCCCCACTTCAGGAAGGACTACCCTAAAGAAGAAGCCTAGTATTCTAAAAATAGGCAATATGTGCTAGGCTGGAGCTTGGGGAGGGAGGTTGCTTTCATAAGTCTTGGAAAACACTTCTGATTTTAGCTCTAGGAGAATAGTTGGGGATTCTCTGGAAGTGACAGGCTGGGAAAAGTGCTGGGTTCGGTGCATGTGGGGGAGTGCCAGTTTGGCATTAGCACTGCAGGTTTGGTGCCTGCAGTCCAGGCAGTGTGCCCAGATCCACGTTCCCCTGATTGTACCTTTTATGCCCAAGGGTTCCCCCGGGCCCCACCACCCCGTGCCTAGCAATGACAAATAGGGTTCATCTCTCTCTCAATTCTGACTGATGAGTGGTGGCTGTTTGGAGTTATGATTTGAAGATTGTGAAGAAATCACTGGGCTCCATGGGAAATAGTGCTGTGATTGATAAGCAATGTCTGTCGAGGCTACAAGAATTGGTGTTAATGGAATGAATGCCAAGTCCTTATGTCTCTGTACTAAGTAAGGTGAAAGAATGAGTCTGGCTTGATTTGTTCTGGAAGGATCTTTGGAGACCAGAGCCCAAAGCACTAAGTTTATATTTATATTGATTGTGCTTTTTTCCTGAAAATATTTAAGAAGTTTGGGAGAGTAATTTTAAGACCTGTGGAAGGCTGGAGCAGGGGAGATAATTTTGAATAGGCTGGCGCAGGAGGCCCTGGACAATGTCCATTTCCACCCTTGGGTGATGAGGCCTAATGTTTACAAAGTGCTGATAGGGCTTACTGCTCACAACAGATTCAGAAAGACTTGGAGCAATGAAGTAAGTCTAGGCATGGTGGGAATTTCAGGCTGAGCATTTCTGGTTTATGCCTCTGGGTCAACAGCTGATAATAAATTGTGAGTATGTTAAAAAGCCAAGGAGAAATCTATTTGCATCTACATACATGCCTTGTTTGGGGTTAATCAAAGAACCTGGAGATAGTTTTCTGATTATGTCAGGACCGTTGTCTCTCAGCTCTACCTAGAAGTCTCTGATGCATAACTCTACCAAGAAAGGAAAATAAAATCAGTGAAATTGTGTGGTAGGTGTGAGTGGTGCCATTTTGGGAAGATCAACTTACATTTGCCTCTGGAAAACAGGATCAACCACTTCTTCATATCTGAAGTGATTTAAACCAAAGCCAAACCTTGATTTTTAACACCAATCATTAACAGGTTGCTTGTCAACAATGTCTTGTCTGTGGATTCAGGGGACCATGTTGGGCCAAAGCCAGCCACCTCAAGCTGCTGATGGCCTGTGGGTTTTAGAAACTGTCGGACGCTCCCATCAGCAGGTCCCTTGTTAATGCACACACCTGATTTCACTTACACAGCAACATGGCTACATACCTTTTCCATCAGTAAACACCTGCTCTCTTCCTCACTTGGAAACCGGGAGAATTTGAAAGGAAAATGTGGCATATTTTTACTCCTCTGAAAATCTCAGTAAGACATGGTTTTGGATATCTGTCTGATGTTGAGTTTCTTGCCACAGTGGCCATTTCAAGCTTTCCCCAAAATTGTCAGCAAAGGGTTTCCACCTTCCTGGGTGGTGCATAGGGGTGAGGATTCCTTGGTTCCTAGGCCAAGGTCCACAGTTAAATGATGGAGTTGGAGTGGAGGAGGAAAAGCATTAGAAACTCAGCAATGTTATTTCTCATCCGACTCTGCATTTCACCCTCAGAGAAATGATTTCTTATTGGTCTTCCACGAGACACATTCCCATTTAGAGCATCTCAGCAGTTTCATTGTCTCTGGAACCTTCTAGAGGTGATGTCTGGCTGGCTATAACTGTGACTGTAGTTGCCTCATTTGTTTTCAGGCATTTCAAAATTTCGATTTCTTCCCATGGATCACAATTGTCAGCATTTTGGCATTACGAACCGAATTTTAAAGTGTGTGAACATCACCACTGGGCTTTATCACCACTCATTTCCAAAGTGGAAGCCTCCTTTAACTGGAAAGACTTGCTCTAACAACACAGAGGAGCCTCCTCCTTAAAGTTTCTGAGACTGCCCAGAGCAGGAGCTTTGGGTTCTAGACAGAAGGCCTAGGAGGAGGCCGGGACGGGGGTGGTGCCCTGTTGGGAGGAGGAGCCTGAGGGGGCGGGGGAAGGGTGGAAGGTGGAGATGGAATTGGGGGAGTGGGAGCACTGGGGGGCGGGGGAGGGCAGTGGGATGCAGGAGGTGGGGGAGTGTAGATCGGGGCTGGAGGTGGCGAGCTGGTGTGGTAGGCGTTGTTGAGGGGGTACTTGGCGGGCGGATTGTTCTTGACCCTGGTGAAGTTGATGCAGCGCCCCTGGAAGAGAACCAGAGAGAGGGAAATGTGAGCAGAAGCTTGCTGTGGCCTGAGGACAGGGCAGGGAGAACAGCGTGGGCGGCCTGAGAGAAGCACGGAGAACGCTGACACAACATTCATGGCAGCGCTCTGCTGGAGTACAGTAGAACTTGGCAACAAATAAGCTTCCTGTTTCCTTTTTCGGAGCTTACTCTGTCGAAAAATTATTTGTTAAAGGTAATTTTTCCTGCAGTCTCTCAAGGAGGAGTAAAGGAAGGGGCCCCGGCCTTAACCAGATGCATAGGGTCAAGCTGAGTACAGAGGTCATTGCCTTTAGTCTCAGCAGCCTGGCAATGCCAGGTATGAATATCCATTGTTGTATTTCATAGATGAGGAAACTGAGGCTCAGAAAAGGTAAGTCACTTTCCCAAGGCCACACAACTAGGAAGAGGTGGGGTAGGTGGAGTTTGAGCATCAATTCCCTGTAGGACACACAAGTGTGTGAGTTGAGACTTGGCTTGGGGTGGCAGTCACTGCAGGGACGCAGTGCGTGTTGGTGGGAGACGTGCGGGCTGAGCAAACCTTTGCTCGCATGTGTGCATCTCTGCTCATCCTTCAAGTCGTAAGTCCAGTCCCTTCTCCGTCGCACACCTGTCCCTGATGACTCCAGCCTCCGCTCACTTAGCCTTTGCTTCCCTCACTAAGTTCTCCTCTAGTTACAATCCATGCCGCGCACGGAAGCCTGCATACTAACACCGTGTGACCTGTAAATGCGCTGCCTCCCTGTTCAGGTGAGAAACTTCTGGAAGGGAGTGGCCTTGTTTTATATTTTGCTGCTACACTGTTGGTTTAGGAATTACAATGCCGTACTTAGATGCCAGCACCGCATCTCCTCTGAGCTTGCATTTCATGAGATCAAACCAGGGCCTAACTTTGTGAGGTCCTGATTGGGGTCCACTAACTGTGTTGCCCAGAGCTCCCAGATCCAGTGCAAGTTTTCATGCCTCCGGTTGATTTTGCAACCCAGTACTGTAAATTCCCAGTTGTCCAGCAGCCCTCTTTCACAGCTTGATAAATCTAAGCCTTGGTTACAGTTTATTTGTGATTCTGGATAAAACTCTTTCCTTGAAGATGTTAAAGTCCTAATGGTTACCATCTGTGATAAATTCCTGTAATGGACAGCTCAGAGTTTGGGATTTACTGTACTACACAGTCTGCCCTTCGTTCCTAGACATGCTAAGTCAGAAGGAGAGACAAGAGATTCATATCCTTTAAAGCTGAAGGAAAATTCCAGTCCTGGGGAAGGAGCAGCTGGTGCCTGGGGTAGAGTCCCTGGGTGGCTTTTGATTTCCTTTAGGGCTGGCCATCCCCTGTTCTCTCCCTCCCCCTAGAGATCAGTGATGTGGGATGGATCAAGAGAGGAGGCCCATTAATCCAGAGGCTGGGAGTTGGGTGTGAGGTGTGAGAAAGACCTTCCTAGTCAGCCCCTCCAGCTGCCATCATTGCCTTATGGCTAGAGCTGCAGGGGGCTGGGGTAGGCTGAGGCGGGGAGAGGCATGGAGCTCCCTTCCTATGTTCAGTAACACTCCAGGACTGCACTCCAGGTCTGCTGCTCCAGAGCATGGGGCTGTGGCTCACTAGAGACCCTAGCACATTAGAGTAGACGTAATACCCCAGAGCACTGGTTAAGCAGCCAGAGGGGAGGGGTAAGCTCACCGCCCCCACCGCATCCCTGCCACAGGACACCTCACTGTGTGATGTGGGGTGGGATAATGATACCACCTGCCGCTGATAGTCATTATGATAATTAACCTATATAATCAGTGCTGGTGAAGGTCTTGGAACGGTGCCTGGCACGTGGTGCTTGGATAATGAAGTTATGTCTAGATTCGGAAACACACTCAGACACAATAATGGCCTTATCTACTGTAGAGAGGCAAGCTGGAGGTAGCATCAGGTTTTCTGACTCCTAGTTTAGTGCCTTCTAAGGGAGCTGCTGGCTAGAACCTCTACACACCACGCCTGGCTTCTGTAATAAAACTGACATACGGGGGAAAAAATGTAGCATTGGCCATGTGACGGGAGCAGACCTCAGACCTGCCCTCTTATGCACTCTCTTCTACGTAACTCCTGTAACCTGTTCTCATAGGACCTCCCACAGTGCTTTGCACACCCAGTTTACTGATTATGCATTTACACATACTTATCGTCCTGAACAAAGGTGCAGACCTGGCACAAACAAATCCCTGGGGTCAGTTACAGTAAGACGCAATTAGGGCTTCAGGGAGGGGTGTGGCTACAAATTAAGTTCTTAAAACCTGGAGCCTGAGGAGCCAACACAAACATGGTAACACTTAGACCACATAATTGGCCTAAAGATCAGTTTACACGACATCATTTTTTGCTTGTGAGAGGATAATAGAAAGGCCAGATGTTCTCAGTGTCCTGTATGCCAGTGAATCTGCACCAGTGTTTGCTTAAAATGTTGCTAGGACGATGGGAGCTCTCAGTTCCGACACTGGTCTTTGTAACCCAGTTTAATTCTTTGCAGGACTGTTTTTCAGTGGTTTGATGCAGATCTAAGATTTGGCTTTGACCTCAGTTTACCCCAGCTTGCTCATTTATGAAGAATGAATGCCAATTATTTTCACACATTAGCAACAAAATGCTCTAGATAAATTCTAAGGAGAAAATGCAACAACGTCTCCCGCTAAGTGGGAGTTTGGCAGAAGGCGAGGTGGTGTTCCTCCCAGGCTGGAAAATACCACTTTTATCTGACGGAACCCAGTGGTGTTGGGAAGAGGATTAGGAATGTCCAGGCACAACATCTTCTTTATTATCAAGTCCCTATGAGCTGAGTCCTATTATCTTCACTGTACAGAAAAAGACTGACGGCTTCAAATAATGTGCCCAAGACTGCACAGCCAGTGGAGGGTAGAAGTTGGATTAAAACCAGCTCTGCTTGTTGTAAGGACTAATCCTTTCCTCACTGTTATCCTGAAGATGGACTAAAAGTATGAATGATTTCTTGAAGCACTTATAGATGGTCTCACACAGTGTAACACTTGGCGACAACCCATCGGCTCTTGACCTGGCTGTCTAGTGATGTTTCCAGAAGGAATCTGGTCAATTCACAGCCCAGTTCAAAGTTCTTCAATGGCTCCTCATTGTCTTTAGAATACAATCCAAACCTCTCTGATGGCATATTAGGCCTTTTGTGTTCTGGTCTGGGTTCACATCTTTCAATTTGTTTCTTGCTCTTGCATTGCAGGGTGTCCAGGCTGGCCCATCCTCAGCCCTCCACAAGAATTCTTTCAGTGGAAGGGATATACTATGCCAGCTGGCACTCTTCTCAGTATAAATGTTGCTCCCCAGCTGGTGGGTATTTCTGAGACACCTTCCAACAATACTGCTTTTCTCCCTGAGGCTTTTCGAGGTGGAGGGAGCCTTTGGTGAAAGCTCAGATTTTCCCTGAAAGTTCAGGTTCCCAGAGGGTCAGAGGTCCATGAACTCAGCGGCCGTGAAACCAGGTCTCCTTGCTCACCCTCTCAGGATCTCTTTGGACATACCCCAGGCTCTTGGGGGTGGGGCAGTGAGTGCACCATGCACTCCCCCTGATTTCCACACTAGACATGTTAACATGTTACCTTCAAAAATAGTTGTTTTTTTTTGTTACTTTTGATTGATTTATCAAAGCAAATTATCGCTCAACAAAACACTTTACCTAAATTGGAGGTGACACTCTGAAACAATCACAGTGCAGTTGAGATGACAGATCTTGGTGACCCAGGTTCTGGCTTTTCCACAGTTTTGAACCACAGACACCAAGGGTCCAAGGAGAACAGAGACGGGGGACAGGAGGCATGGGGCTGGGGCTGCCCTGCAGATCAGGCCCGGGAGGCAGAGTCCTGCCTCCAGTTCTGTCCCTCAGCTGTGCCTGTGGAACCTGGAGTAAGTCTCCTTCTCTTTACAGGCCTCAGCTTCTTCGTCTGCAAAATAGAACTGTGCTGGCTGGATGACTGCCAAGGTCCTTCCAGCCCTAATATTTTATGATTCGATCAAAATTCTAGTTGTTTTGGAGCCCTTGACTCGAATAATCGGAATTCTTTTGGGGAAGTTTGCACAACTTTTTGCACTACTTAGTTTGGCTAACTCTTTGTATTCCATGTTTTCCAGTTGGTTATCAAATTTATAAAACACTAATAAATTGAATTTCATAATTGGACTCTCCATCCTCTGCTCTTTGTTACCATGGTAAAGTCTCAAGCTTGCCTGTGCATTTGAGTTTGTGGGACAACGGGAGGGATGTGACAAGAACTGTGGGCTGATTGGGTGCAAGTGTCTTGCCAGTGATGAGCTCATGTGCGCTGAGTGTTATAAAACATCTGTTTAGGTATCAGGCACGATCAGTGGAGAAGGGGCTGGCCTTTGGAGATGGTTAAAAATATGCCACGTTCCCACAGATTAAACAGAATAGTTTCCTATGAACAGAGGTCACTTAAGGAAGTTGGATTGCACAGGGAGAATATGAAAATCAGATGGAAAACATATAACATGTATGCCAAGTTTCTTCTGACAAACACCTTTTCTCTTTGGCCTAGTTCTCTTCATTAATTGTCTTGTTTGGAGAGCTGTAGGTATTTCTCAAGTTACAAATGGATTGAGTTTCTGAAGTTTGTTTTAAGTCATTTGTTTAGAATTAGGAGCATAATTTCTAACTTAAGTCACTCTTGTTAATGGGGGCTGGTCTCAGGTTAGACCACAAAAGCTCATTGGCGAGTTGAAGGCAATGGATGTGATTCTGCTGAAGGTGGTGCTGTGGTGATCAATGGGACACAGGCGCGGTGAACGGATGGAGGCTGGGCCGGAGGACTTCATGGTGCTCTCTGTCCTACGATTCTCTTCATTTGTTAAGTGCTTCGTGCGTTCATGCTTTTGACAAGTGGTTTGTGAGTGCCAACTATGACCTGGACACCTTCTGAGGTGCTGCTGACAACGCTGAGCAACCAAAAGCAGTCTCTGCCTGGTGAGGAATCTTGTCCACAGGAGGAGAGGGACAGCAGTCAAGTGATCCCACAAACAATCATATTTGAGCTCTGTGACACCTACCCTGAGCCAGGCCACTTAGATTCCCTCTTCTGGGAGTTTGGAATCACGACTGAGTCTACAGGCAGTCAGTCAGGGTTGATCTGCTGCACAGAAGGGGTGTACGTGGGAACTAGGGGGTGTCCATCTTCTGCCTCAGTCGGGGAGAAGCAGAGTCCTGTTTCTATCCCTTAAAGATCCTTCACACCCACTCACACCTCCCCACCCTCACTGTCACTCATTTCTATAACTTGGGCCACTAAGTAAACCAGGCTTCCTGCCTTCAGCCTTTCTCTTTTCCAGTCATATTTTGGTTGCCATATAAAATTTATATGCCACACATATATGCAAATAAAAGTGTGTATGCACATACATACATGTGCATGCACATGTATATATAGAGGTATATATAAAGATGTACATATGCCTTTATACATAAAATTTCATATGTTTACACATAACGTATATACATATACATACACATACACACACATTCAACATTGTTTTCCTGTTTAAACGCTTCAATGCCTCCTCACCTTCTAAGGAAAAATACCCAAGTTCTTGGCCCCTGCTCCCCTTGCATTCCTTTCTGCCATCCCTCCGCTTTCCTTTCCTATACTTCAGCTCTGGTTCATCATTTGAAATGAAGCCACCACACTCTGGCTTTTCATTTAGCAGCTTTCATTCATAGGCCCAATTCTGTGACAGGGACAAAATGGCACAGAGACACCTGTCTTGTTTTTTCCTCTTTCCTAAAGCCTGAGCTGGGGGCAAAGAGAAGAGTGTGTTGTGAGTAGTGAGGCCAGGACCCTTCTCAGTTCCTTTTCTCCACTTTGAAGTTGCCCTGTTTATACATTTTGTATAATAATCTGCCTTTTATGTGCTGTTCATGGAAAAGGGACCAAGGTCAATTCATTCTTTCAGTTACTTGATTCGTTTTGCTGACATGCATGCTGCGCACTCTGCTTAGTAATTTCCTCGGATGCCAAACTGAGGGTGAAATGAGAGCATGAATATTAGGTAACCAGAGGAAATGGAAAAAGGGAAGGGCAGAAATAAAAATGGTGCATCTTTAGTGGGACACTTGGAAACATAGGGTTTGTTAAGAATTACTACTGAGGTAAGAATCACTTAACAATAAAATTCACATTTTCCATCTAATCACAAAATTCCACCTTTTCTTTGTAAAAAACTTGGAACATGAACAAAAGAAGGAAGAAAAGAAGATTAGAATTTCAGATGATAACGCTCAGAGGGTTATCATATTTTTCAGACTATAAGATGTACCCCTCAAATTTGGGAGGAAAATGGGGGTGCATCTTATAGTCCGAATGTAGCTTACCTGGCTTGCTGTACAGGGGTGGGGGCAATGGTGGTGGAGCAGGGCCACAGGTTATTAAATATTTTGCCACATTTTTTGCTTCAAAATTTTTTCCCTATTTTCCTCCTCTAAAACCTAGGTGTGTCTTATGGTCCAGTGTATCTTATAGTCCTAAAAATATGGTAACAGTTTGTGCCTATCCTTTCAGACTGCTCTTTTTCTCTCCTCTCTCTCTCTCACACTCACACACACACACACACACACACACACACAGCGGTGCATATATTTACAGAAATGGAATCGCCCTATAGAAATTTTTCGATAATATGCTGTGCCCATTTCTCCCCTGACATTTTCAGTGGTTGCATAATCTTCTATCACCTGAAAGCACCAAATGAAGTTATTAAATTCTTCATGGGGAATTTAGTTCCTCTAACTTCTAGTTATCACAGCATTTCTAAACTCAACTCCTGAAAAGTCCCAGAGTCCATCATTAATCTTTGATTTAGGGTCTTTACATCCCATTTCATATGTGAGATTGGCCCTTTTTTCTTTTGTTGTTTACTGTTTTGTCATCAGACTTATGATAATGCCACAAAAGAATTTGTAAAGATTTTTATCTTTGATGTTGTATATTTATGAAATAACATAAAGTTATTTGTTCATCAAAAGCACAGAAATTTCTCTCAAAATCTTTCTGAACATGCTGTTTTTCTAGAGTGCAGATCTTTGATGACTTTATCAGTTTTTGTCACAGGTATTCACTTATTCAGGTTTTGTACCTTTTCTTGAGCCCATTTCCATAATTTAGCCTTTCTTAGAAAATCATTCATTTCATCAAGATTTTTCGAAGCATTTGCCCAGTTGCGTACATAGTACACAGGGAACTCCTACAGTTAAATACACTTATTTGTGGTGATACCTCTTTTGTTATTTGTATTAGATTAATATTATTCATATTTGTGTGTTTTGACATTTTTTGACTCTCAAAATTTTTTCAATAATGTTGGTATTTCCAAAGAAAATTTTCTAAGAGTTATTTTTCAGTTCCGCTGACTTTGCTTTGTTTCATTAATTTGTTCTTATACTCATAGATTCCCCATTTCTGTGTTCTGTAGATTTGTTTTATTTATTTATTTATTTATTTATTTATTTATTTATTTATTTATTTTTAGAGAGGGAAGGGAGAGGGAGAGAGAGAGAAACATCAATGTGCGGTTGCTGGGGTACATGGCCTGCAACCTAGGCATGTGCCCTGACTGGGAATTGAATCTGCGATGCCTGGTTCGCAGCCCGCGCTCAATCCACTGAGCTACGCCAGCCAGGGCTGTTTTATATTCTTTTCTAAATTTTAACTAAATACTTAGCTCATTTGTTTTCATTTTTCTTATTTAATAATAAAAATATGTAAGGCTATAGTTTTTTCCAAACCCCATAAGTTTTTATGTGGCATTCCAATGATCACTTCTCTAGAATCCCAGTAATTGTAGTTTTGATTTCCTCTTAGACTTGAGTAATTTATGAGCATGTTTTAAAACTCCAAAGTGCTTTTTTAAAAAAGTGTAATTTTTTACTGCTAACTTCCAGCTTTATTTATTTATTTTATTTATTTATGGTAGGAATATGTGGCATGTAAAATACTTAAAAAAGATTTTACTTGCTCTCAGAGAGAGGGGAAAGGAGGGAGAAAGAGAGAAAGGAGAGAAACACTGATGTGTGAGAGAAGCATCGACTGACCGGTTGCTAAAAGTACTTTCTTTTTTCAGGTTTTCTTTCTTGCCCAAGTTATAGTCAATTTTATAAATTTTAATAATATTAATTTTTATATTTTATGGGTACACTGTTTAATAAATATCCACAAATCATTTGTATTAGATTAGTTAAAGTCTCTATATTTTTTATTTATTTTTTTCAACTGTATCATCTATTGAAGTCTAAGGGTGGTAGGGGCTTATTAACCACCCCACTCTGATATTTTAAATAACAATATTTGCTCAAATTTGAGTTTGCTGCTTTAGTTACTGGGCCACCCAAGAGCAGCAGGGCGGGGCCTTTCTCAGCAGTCTGGGCAGAGAGAATTTCTTCTGTTCCAAACAATTCTCTCTTCTTGTTTGGTGGTAGCTGGTCTGAGAGATTGCTGCCATCAACTCCTTCCCTCCTGCAGGCCTGGGCCCCTCCCCCATGGTGAGGAGGCATCTGTTCCTCCACTGCCTGGAACCTGGGTGGGCTTGTGATAGTTCTGAATCATGGAATATGGTGGGAGTGATACTGTGTTAGCTTTGAGCCTGACACTAAGGGTCCTGGAAGTTTCTGCTTCCTGATTCTGGTGCCGTGACCTCCATGTGAGATGCCCAGGCCACTTCACTGTAGGAGAGGCCACACGGAGGAGACTGAGGACAGAGGGCATCTTGGATGAAGAAGCCCTCTCGGACATCCAGCCCAGTCCACCTTCCGATGACTTCAGCTCTAGCCACTCTCTGAATGCAACTTCATGAGACAGCCCAGCCAGCCCATGCCAACCCATAGAACTGTGAGAGAAAGTAGCAAATTGTTGTTTTCAGCCACTGTAAAAACAATACTAAAACAAGTGGCAATTCATCTCTTTGCTTGGTAGGGTCATTCCTGGTTTGTGGAGTTGAGTATAGGACTTGCTGTGGGTTTCTCTTTTATTAGGACCCTGAACTTGGCACCCTTCCTAAAGTGTCGATAAGGATCCACGTCTATGCTTTATTCATTGCCCAACTGGCTCAGACTTCACATTGCTGGACTCCAAAGGCCCCAGGAAAAAGGTAAGATCACCAGATGAGAGAAAGATGTAACCCTAAAGATAACCAACACATATTTCCCTTTCTGTTCTCTTGCTACTGCCCTGCGCTACTCATTATGAAATGTAGGCTCCTATTGACAAGAAAAGGCTGAAGTGGGAGAGGACTAGGAACATGTTGCCAGATTGAGAGGGTTTTGTCTATTTACACACTTGTGCAAGTTCCTTGTGTGAGCTGGCCTGAGACATCCAGCCACCTGCTGCCATGCTGCCAGGTCAAGGTTACAGTCTCCTCTGCTTCTGCAGTCAAATGAAACACATGTGCTCGAATAGCCATTCTGACCTGAAAGTCTTTAAACATGCTTTAAAAAGTACCCTGACAGAGAGGAAACACAGTAAAGAAATGCAGTTTTGCCACCTAAGTGGGGATGAATAAACTGTGTAAGGTTGCCTGAAAGACTGCTGAGTGCCCATGTCCAACTGATGTCAAAAGTTACAATGAATTACTTGTCACACAAGTGAATGAATCAGTAAGTCCATGTAGAGAAGGCCTTACTTACTCTGATGTCCCCTGAGGAAGATCAATATGCTTTTGCAGCCAAGTAAGACCAAAGCAAACATGGTGACATAATGAAGTGTTTTACAGATGAAACGTCCCTACCTGATGCTTAAATTCCTTCCTTAAGTCTTGTTATTATATGAAACCATGGCATGTTAGGTCTGTACCTATCTAGTTCTGACAAATATTAAAAAAAAAGACAAAGTAGGATTGGAAAAAGGAGGTCCAGGAAAAGTGATCAGGTGGCCTAGTGCTGTCAGGGGGGACTGGCTGTAGAAACTTGGGCCTTTCAAGGTAGCGCGACAAAGATGCATGCTGAGATAGCACGGGCAGCACTCTTCAGCGGTGAAATCAGTTGAAAACGTTTGTTGGTTCAAGAGAAGCAAACGGTGCAGAATGCTCTGACCCAATGTAGCATACCTTAGATACTGTTTCTGCCTTTGCTTTTCTAAAACCCAGCCATTGGCACCGACCAGCCTGTCTTTCTTGGTGGTATCAAGTTCAACGTATACTCCGTAGGTCCTGCTAAGCGAGGCAGCAAGGACTTCTCCAAAAAGCCTGGTTTTAATTGACATTTTGGAGGGTTTCAGTAATAAAGTTGCTTTAATATCCTCTTCTGAGACGAGAAGCACTGTGGCATGGTCATGCTGAGCGAGCGAGAGTCTGACCCACGATGAATGGATTTTATTCAGAGCCTGCCTTCTCTCCCTCTCTGTCTCTTCCAGCTGACAATCTTGAGAATATTTCTCCTGCCCTTGTCCATGCACTCTAATTACTGAGAACTATCAGTAGTATAGTCTTTCTACTTATTATTGTATTTGTGATAGGTATTTACCTTTAAAAGAATTGGTACCAGAAGATAATCTGAGATTTGTTGGCCAAAAACATTATTTAGCTTGAATGTGAAAATGTGAAATTATGAAGTTACTCATTTATCTGCTGCATAGCTCAAACCTCACCCTGCTCCTTATATGAAAGTTCATGGAGGAACGTTTGTTTTTTCTTTTGCTCAAAGTGAGAATTCCGATCTTAAGGATGAGTTCTTTTCCTGTGCCTGTAGCTGTAAAAGTACTTTTTCTAAAGTGAAGGGAATAATAACTTTGAAAAAGCAATTTTGTTTTTGTGATTACCAGGTTGTTGCCAGTGAGTGACACCCTAAGTGGGTGTGTGTCCTTTAAGTTCTTAGTATCTCACACATGCACTTTTTCCCTACCCCTGACCCTGTCATAAAGTCTAAGCTTCCTGTTTGAGGGACTAGCTGCTTGATACCAGGTGAAGTTTCATGCTAATTATGTCTACCATTCCCTGAGCCAGGCTGGGTACTAGGTGTTTTATATACATCATCTTATTTTGTCCTAATAGCACTGTTGGTAATTATTACCTTGATTCAAAAATGTAGAAACTTGCTCAGAAAGACTAAGTGATTTGCCCAGGGTCTCTCTGCAAGTGCCTGCCAGAGCAGAGATATAAATCTAGATCTGTTTAATGCTAAATTCTTTCTTTTGAGCAACATGTGCTTTTAGGTTGCAATGAATCTAGGGCAGAAGGAATCAGGAAGTATGGTACTTAACAGAGCTGGCCACCAGTAATGTTATATAGCTGAGAATTTGCTTTGGGTCCCAATACTTCCTCGTTCCCACTGTTCCCTTCCAGCTTTCCGTGTCTTTTGTTTTTCTCTCTCCCTCAGAATTTCAGTGCCTTCCAGCTGCCCTTCCTGGAAAAGGGCCCCAAGTATCCCTCTTCTTTCTTCCAGTCAAAACTTGCTTGTCCTGTGTACCTCTCTGTTTCAACCCTTCTCTGGGCTTCCCACGTGACAAATTCCTACTATGAGGGTTTATTCTTTAATAGGTGCTTTCTTTCGAAGGACACATATAGATGCTGTATCAGAGATGGCTAATTGTCTCCCATATCCATTTTTCAGTAGTAACCCTTGAGTTTCACTGGGCACATGACCATCCAGTAATGACTACATTTCCCAGCCTCCCTTGCAGAAGTCAGTTCAAGAGGCAGCAGGAGATGCTGAAAGGCCTGACATTGTGTGGTACAAGACCTAGTGTGGCTTCCTCTGCACTGAAATGTGGTGTATAACCTATATTCTGACCAGGTGGATGGGAGCAGACATGCTGTTTACAAACTCCAGGTTGGGCCTTAAAAGGAGGGGGCACCCTCTCCCCTTTTCCTTTCTTGGGCTGTGCAGATGACAGTGACACTCCAGGGATAATGGAGAAACAAGACAGAAGGAGCCTGGACCCTTGACAGCTTGGAGCCACGACACTGACCCTGGATGGCTTATCCCCAGAGGGTTACATGTGAGAAAAAGGTTCTATCCTGTTTAAGACTGTATTATTTTCAGATTTTGCTAAATTACTTGAACCCCTAACCTAAATAATACAGCCTCCTAAAGGGAACCTTCTGAAGACAGTGTTTATCCTGAAGGTGTTGCCGCAGTGCTGGGTACTTAGGGTGCTGGGCAGGCTGCCGTGGTGCTCTCCTGGGGGCAGGCTGGGCTTGGGGATGCCTTTTCCATTTTGACTGTGCACTTGGCTGCCCGCTCCCAATTTACACAACTGGCTCCAAGAAGCCTCCTAAAATTTCCTGGACTCTTTTGCTTTTCAGGTAAAGGTCGCTATGATCCTGCCAGAGTGCCTCACAAATTGAAGCCAAGGGAAGACAGGAAAGTAATTAAAGCTCTGAAAGATCATGGCTGATACTTGCGATCGGCCAGATGTAGAAATGGAAAATTTATAGCACTTAAAGTCTGGGACTCATTTAGGAGTAAAACACATTAAGTTATCCAACCTCAAAATTGGTTTCAGACCTCCATGGCGCCCAGTACTCTTCCTAATTATGAGACTGTGTAGAGTTGGATCTGAAATGCAAATATGACCCAGGATCCAAATACCTCACTTCCATGGTATGGAAAAATCTCACTAATTCAGGCTGCACTAATTAAATATTTGTGATAATTCTCCCCAGGCTGGGCTGAGCATGTTCTGGAGGACCTGGGAAGAAATTATTTGTTACGCTGATATTTAGGGAGCACGCAGGAGGAATCTTTAAGAGGAAGAAAAAGTATACCTTATGGAAAGAGGTGGGATATAAAATATAGCAAAACTTTTGGGGGATGTCAGCCCTCTAATTATAAATAAAGGATGTTGCTAATGACCAGTGAATGTTATTTGTTCAGTAAAAGCCGACTCAGTAGAGACCTCTGCTCGGAAAGACCATGAGTGGCATTGCCCACCTCATTTCTGTCTCAGTGGGCCCTCCTGGTTGCCCCTACTGGGGTGCACTAAGTGCCCCCAGGAGCCCGCATGGGTGTCTGGCTGCGGAATTCCTTCCAACCCCCTCCCACTGGTCACATTTCTGTTCCTGGCTTTCAGCATTTTTTACCTCCTGAACAATGGGCTCCCAGACCCTCCTATTTTTATGGATTGATGAGACCTTGGAATGACCTGGACCTTTGTCTCCCTTGGCTTCATGACTTACTCCACAACCTCCCCCCGCAGATGGGCCTTTCCCAGGCCCTACAGAACAGGGGTGGGGAGCGGGCTGGAGCAGGTGCTCACATTTACCTGACAGGAATAAGGCTGCCTCTGGAACACAGACAATCGGGCTTTTTATTGGTTTGCCTTGTGGCCCCTCTTCCCCACTACAGTTTCAATTGAACTTGGTAAGGCTATACAGTCAGCCCCCATATCTCTGGGTCCCACATCTGCAAATTCAACTGACTGCGGACTGAAAACATGAGGAAAATAAGTTACGTCGCTGCTGACATGCACTGTGTAGTTAGGCCTGTGATGGGTGTGTCTGTACTAAACATGTACAGACTTATTTTGTCCTGCTTCCCTACATCATACAGTATAACGACAGTTTATATAGCCTTTACGTGGTATTAGGTAGTTGATTTTAGGTATAGAAGGTATGTGTGTAGGCTCTATACCAATATTACACCTTTTTATGTATGGGACTTGAGCATCCTTGGGTGTTGGATCTGCTTGGGGTCCTGGAACCATGCCCTGAAGATACCTAGAGACAAGTGAACTGTACAAATAACTCTAGTTGCTGGCTTGGTAAGGGCAGTTTGGGAATGTAAGTTGCTATTTGGAAGAAAGCCTCTTTCTGCTCACCTGATTTGGAAGGACTGAGAGCTTGGGGCTGGGGGCTGCCTGGACTGCAGGAAACAGGACAACACACAGAGAGCTTTCACCTCCTAATCAGTTTCACTGACCCAGAAAGAAGTATGGATACAAAGGCCTCTAAGATGCTGCCTTTATGTGAAACACCAAGTCCTTTACCTCTAACAGCATGAGGAAGGCAGGTTTTCTAAGGGGCTCTTGTCCACACTGGGCATGAGCAAAGGGCAAAGATCCTCTTTCACCAGGCAGTTCAATCTGCCATCATCTCCTGCCTCCTACTTAGTCTCTGAAACCTGGTGGCCCCTTTCTATTACATCCTCAAAGCAGCCACATGAGCCTGAACCTCACAGGATCATGCCACATCCCAGACCCTGCCCCAGCTTCCACAGCACACTGCTAAGATCCCAAATACCAATGTGGCCAGCACGGCTCTGCATGATCAGCCTCACCTCCCACTGTGCTCCCCTTTCTCCCCACCTGCCAGCCCTTCAGCCTCCTGTCAGAGCAACAGTCATCTCTACTTCGTGGCCTGTGCACGTGTTGCCTGGAACATGTTTTCTCCCCAAGCTTGCTTGGCTAAATTCTATTCATGCCTCATGTCTCAGCTCAACGTCATTTGAAAAGGTTTTCTCTGTTCATACCCAATTTCAGGCCCACCTGCTAATCTCTTTCATGGTTTCCTGCCCTTTTCCTTATCAAATTCTGTCATTCATTATTTGTGTAAGGGTCTGTTTGTCACTCTACAGCAAGTTCTGTGTTCTCGTCACCACCCAGAGCTGGCACACAGAAGGGCTGCCAAAGTATTTGTAATAATGAAGGAAGAAAGAAGCAGACCCAGCTTTCTAGGAAGATGGTGAAACATTGGTCAAATACCACATTGAGCCCTGTAAACATTATGATGCTATTTGTATCCTGTGAATAAGCTTAAAAACCTACCTAATAGGCATGGGTGGTCTTTGTTATAACTGTAATAGCCATGATTTAGCTAAGCAGTACACATGTCATTCTAAAACCTCACCACAACCTTGTAAAGTATGTATTACTGTCCCCATTATAAAGATGAAGGACTGGAGGCTCTTAAAGGCTAAGTCCCTTCTCCAGGGCCACACAAATAGTAAATGGCAGGGTCAGGATTCGAACCTGGTTTGGTCTGACTTTGAAGCTGATGTGCTTTTTCCTCAATGCTGCTGTCTTTGAACGTGTCCCTTAGTACTTCTCCAGCTAGCGGGCATTAGAGGCTGGGGGGTGGTGGTTAGGGGGATGCCTGCAGGGGCCTCTCCCAGCTGGGCCCTGGGCCCTGGGCCCTGGTCACAGAGATCAAACGCTGGAGTGGATCCAGCCAAAGAACCCAAATAAACCGTGTGAGTCCAGACAGTCCACGGAAAATAAAGGTGACCTCCTGCTCAGAAAGAGCAATCTTTGTTCTTTGTCTGAAGACCCTGCAATAGGTGGGGAGGGTGCTAGTGGTGTGACTCACTCCCCCTTCTGGTGCCACAGCCACTGACCCCCTCCCAGTTCACCAAGCAAGAGGATTCTTGGGGCTGAGCGATGTGGTGGGATGGAGGCAGAGGAATGCGGTGGCAGGGCAGTGTGGGGACGCGCCGCACTTCTGAGCAGCCCGCTCTGGTTTTGTCTGGGAGCCTCCGCTGTGAAGTGGTGTAATAACGAATAGACAAGAAGCTCAATAGAAGTAGCAATGCTTTTTGTCCTCTTTCTGGCCATCACAGTTTCCACCTGGTCCTTCCATGTTTGCCAGCCTTCGTTCTTTGAGGGCAGGGACTTTGTCATGTTACTGGGTCTAAAACAAGCTTCTGGAAGAGCAGCAGACACTTAATAATTCAATCAATGAGCAGGTAGAAGCAGTCGAAGGATCACATTATGAAGTTGGAGATGTTGGAGGGGGAGCTGGGGAGCGTGCACTGTCAGTCTCTGCGAACCCCATTCTTCTTTCTCAGCTCAGCTCTCTCCTCCATCCTAGCTCCTTCTTTGCTTCTTTCCTGCTCATGATGTTAATGCCTTGGGAGTGAGAGAGCAGAAGTCCACACCTACTTTGTCTTGAGACATCCTCTTCCTACCCGCTACACTCTGGGCATGCTCAGCCTACCACCGGGTCGGAGGTTCTCAACATAAGAGAGGCCTCTGTGGGCATCTCACAGAGATCCCTCTTCAAATGCCAAAATGTTACCCAGGAGGGAAATTCTCTAGACATTGGCACACAGCAATGCATGAGTTTCTCAGTGTAATTATCTAGGCTTTTGAGGCGAGGGAAAGGGCACTCAGGATTGTTCAGTTTGGGTGGTGGTAGTCTGGACAAAGGGAAACAGAGGTTAAATTTTGGTGGGAGTTGAGGAAGCAAAAGGATAAAAGTGAGAGGAGCACTAAAGAGAAAGGATGGGAGGGGCCGGCCAGGACATTAGCACATGTGCCCATCGGCCTTGGCTGGGAGGGCGGCAGGACGAGGGGGGATGGTGGCACCAAAGACACCTCCATGCATATTTGACCCAGGGCTTCCCTTCCCAAATGTGAGCAAGGAACCCCAGACAGATGGTTTAATTTACAGGGAGATTTCTTTCATATGTTAGTCACATGGTATAATGTGGACTAGTCACAGGGTTTTACTATTTTAAGAATACTTTCATAAAAGGGAGTAGGGTTGAACTCCTCTGCTCCTTGCATCATTTTCAGAGGCAAATGACAATTTCCAAGCTATCAGATTTGCATGTTTTGGGAAAGAAGAGTGGGGTCAGAACCAAGAGAAGCACGCATGCATGGACTGCTCTGCAGGACTGCGCCGGGGTGTCGGGAAGTCCTTCACGTCCTTGTGAAGAGGGAGCCTGAGCTGACGGTGGGGCTTGGTAGGCACTTCCTGAAAGAATGGAATGCAAGGCCATTCTCTGAAACTCTGAAGTAGGGCATTTGCTGGCCTAGGTGGGGATCTGGGGACAGGGGAGAGAGGCACCGGGAGGGGAAAGGTGGCGGCGCTGAAGTGAAGAGCATCAAAGGGACCCAGCCCTTCCTTCCTCACATGAGCAGAGTGGTCACGGGAGCTGCAGCCTCAGTCACAGGCCACTGACTCTCAGGTGACCTCGGCCCACTTTAAAAGGGCCCTGACACAGTCTCCAGTCAATGAAATCCAGTGGGATTTCAACCTGCTGCTTTCAAGGAAGTTGTCAGTCTTGTAAACATTACTTCTTTAAGCTTCTGACAAATCATCATGTACAACCTTACCCAAAGGGCAATATCTTCTATAGGAATGAATGGAAAATTTCCAAAGTTCATACATCTTGAAGAGGAAGATCCTATTTGTCTTTTTTTGACTTGCTCATGCCACAGATAATCTGGAATTTGCATTGATAGAGATCATCATTCAAAGGCTATTGACACAGTGGGTTTTTTTTATTGCCTTAAATGCTACTGCAGAGGCAGGGCTCTGGCCATATAGTTACAGTAGATGGCATTGAACCCGGCTGTTGGCAAACCCTGGTGGAGATACGAACACAGTTTATGCACCAGAGTTTATAACTCAACAGGGAAGGGTGGAGCCTTGGTTTTTGTTCACCTGCAGTAGCCCAATGGTTAACTAAAATTGAGAATACATCTACATTTAAGATTACAAAAATTATCTGTAATAATGTAATTTTAAGCCATTTACTCCTTTAGGAAATTCTTATTTGTTTCCCTAAGGACGTTCTTGCCTAATTTTTAGATATTCTTTCTTTTAACACCTCCATTTTGGTTACTCTGACTAAATGCATCCAACGGTCAATGGAAATAATAATTTTTTTCACCCTAGGCCACAGGTGGCAAACACAAGGCCCGTAGGCCGAATCTGGCCCTCCACTTTGTTTTATCCGGTCTGGCACCTTGTTTTTACCTGGTGGAAGTGCCAAGTAAACTGTTAAGTCTCGCTTAACAGTTAAGGAGTAGTTACATTTACATAGTCCTAAAATTACATTCGGCCCTTTGAAGGCAACCACGAGGCTGATGTGGCCCTCGGTGAAAATAAGTTTGACACCCCTGCCCTAGGCAAGCCTCCTAAAAATTGAAACATTTTTGGGGGGTCATTTGGTGATGATTTTTTCTAAGTGCCGGCCCTCGTTTGAGCGGAGTTTCAGCAATGACCTCCCGGTCGGACTCAGCCCGCTGGAGCTAAAGCAGACCGGCCTGAGTTCTGCTGCTCAGGCAGAGGGCTCGTCTTCCGGCTCTCCTTCCAGCTCACTGTGTGAGAAAACCCGGAACTCTCATCTCTCCAGGTTAGTGAATGAGTTGGAGGGGACGCTTACGAATCAAAGACAGAAAACAATGGGAAGGGAAAGTGTGGGGGAGTTAGAAAGGGAGACCTTCAGATGCCCACTGAAGAGTCACGGACACTAGGTGGTGAGCGTGCTCTGGGGGGTGCTTCCGTATCATCCAGCAAGAGGAGCCGGCTGGGTAGGCCATGGCACTGGCGCTGTCTGTCAGTGTCCAAGCTGCTGACCACCGAGTCACCCCTGTCCAACTTTCCTCCCTCTTTGGGCACCCCTGAAGTGACCTCAGCTGTCGGCCATCGTCCCACTGGCCCAGGCTGCCCAGGCCTGCGGACTTGAGATGACCTGTGGCTGAGAGACTGGAAGCATGGGGCACGACGACAGCGAAGGAGCGCTTTCTGAAGGAAATCACAAATGTATGCGCTCTTTAAGTTCATGTCTGAAGGGCCTTAGAGAGTTCAAAAAGGAGCAATTTTAGACGGAGATTATAAAAGTATAATTTATGCAAAATAAACCTCAGAGAAGGTTCTGGGCCAGGTATAACTGGTTTATAGACCACAAATGTCAGAGCCTCACCACCTCAGGACACCGCCTCCTTGTAAATGAGGGGAATCCTTCAAAAAGTTTATCTTGACATGTCGGCGCTGGGTCCCTGGTCCTGTTCTGCTTTGGTCTAAGGAAACCTAGATAAGGCACCTCCTCCTCCAGCACATTTCACTCTTCAGTCCCGTCAGTGGTTCGGGGTTGCTCCCCACGCTCTCTGGCCTGCTGTTGTTCTGACTGGTATTTAGCTCACCAAGTAGTCTCTGGGGGAAAAGGCAGTTTTCTTTTCTTTTTTGTCACTAGAGTTCATAACTACTGTTACAGAGAATGACTAATTATAATTTTGCAGTGTGGACAATGGTGGTAGTGTCGCTCTGGAGTTAACACTAGGAAAACATCACTGTCCACTTAAGACCACTGAAAGACTACTGAACACTGGCTTTTTAAGCTCTCAAGATTTTTCACTTTAAAGGGTTCAAATGTTGGGCCAGACTGCCAGAAAACATTACCTAATAGTAGTCTGTCATTGGGTAACAAAAACAACAACAGCAAAAAAACCCCCAAACAAACAAACTGTGAACTAAATGAAGACTGAATTTCATACCAAAGCTGTGAGTTCAAAACCTTGGGGGATCACTAGACAAATAAGTGACAAGAAGACCAGAGAGTGATTTATAATGATGTTGGCCTCGCCAATGAGTGTCTGGGAGACTGGGGCCCAGAAGGAAGGTGGTGCTGCATGTAACCTGAGCAGAGGTGGCCACTGCAGAGACCACCGAGTCCCAGTGTGGCCACCCACTCACACCCCCTCACCGGGCTCTGGTGCACAGGGCTGGAACATCTCCCCACCAGGGAGTCTAGCTCAGACATCACAGGTCCAGTCCTATAGTCATCCCATAAAGCTCTCATCTGCTTCCTTCTCTCTTTGTCTTAAATGACCACTTCTTTCATTAAATTCAAGCAATTAAGGGCATTAAAAACTTTTATGGAAAAAAAGAGGAAAAAAAACTGTGAGGCTCACGATCCCAACATGACCAGTGTTAATATTTGGGGCCTAGATATCCATTTCCACATTTCATCGTTGTACACTTTGATGGACACCCTATTTTTGGGTGAAACAATGGGAGCCAGAGACTTTTTCTCCTAGCGGGGAAAACAGCCCAGGCAAAATTTAATGGACTCACCGATTGTCTGTCTTTGATGAGCTGCCCCATGGTTAGAACTGAGACTGCAGAGGATCTCTTTCTCTTTACTGTCAGGTCCCCTTCTTACTCTCACCCACTTTAATGGTTGAATTATGATACAAGGACAAGATGTAGCTTTATCCAGAGAGTTTAGAATAAATAATCACTCATTTTGACACAAGAGTTAATAAAAATCCCCAAACTCTAATAGTTGCACATGAGATTTTACTGTATTTTAGGCACATAAAATTATGTAGGTACTTTCTGAAAGATGTCTTTAAGGAGGTCTCGGTGGACATGACTAGTTTGGGGAAGAGTGTCCACTGGGTTCCAGTCCTGTGTAATGGGAGGGTCTCCATAGCTTCTGGTCGACAGGCAGCTCCTACAAATGTATAGTGTCATTTAAAAACCCCACACTACTGAAAAAGAGAAAAAAAGAAACCCTTCCCATATGTTTCTACTTCTCAGTGTAGGCACAAATATTGCTCAGATCTTTCCTGTGGCATTCCATCCATCTTGTCTGTTCTGTAAGTGATGTTTTATTTAACAAACCCTCATCTTATTATGATGATTCATATGCAACACACCAGATAAAATCCCCCTTTGGGTTTGAGGTAACGATAATCTCTTTAAGAGTCACAAAACAAACTTTGTACAAGGCAGAGAAAGCATCGGAGCGCAGGGACCTCCAGGGGTTGATTGCTCCATCCTCTAGTTTCAGAGTTGGTTAGGGTCGGCCCCCAACAACCCCTGCTCGGTGAGATGACAGTGGGCCCATCCTTACCACCTGCCAGAGGAGAGCCAACCACATACTCCACAAGTCCATTCTAAGAGGTACATTCAACTGAAGCTAAGACATGGAATATATGTTTTGAGAAGTTGTTTTTAAAGAAGAAAACACTCACACCTGCTGTAAGAGCAATGATTCTAATTTACAATGATTGTATGGAGCAGAGGCCTTTTCTGTGATAAACTGTGGTTTTCCTCACGTCACAGACCCAGAGGTTTCAAAGCCATGACTTGTGGCTCCATCAACCACACATGGGAAAACCCTCAGTTAATTGTTTATTTACCAACATTTAAGCATTTCTTGTCATTCCATGCACTAGTGGGAATATGTGGTGGGTGAGAAAACCTAGTTTTAGAGAATGATAGTCACCTGCAGCTGTCTGATTTGCTCTGGAAACTCAAAGTCCAGCACAGCATTGTCTATGGGTCCTTCAGGAGCTCTGCATGGGGGAGGCAGCAGGAATCATCACTCCCTTATGTGGCTGGAAAAGCTGAGCCACAAGGAGGAAGGCTAGGGCACAGCTCCAGGGTTTCTCTGAAGCCATGAGACTGTCTTGGTTTCCTATGTGGATATTTCTGTTAAATATTTTCACCTGTTCAGTAGGTGGAACCATCAATGATATAAATGTTAACTTCCCATTTCTTTAGATCATGGCTCTAACTCTGAGAATTTAATAAATGCAAAAAGGTACTGTCTTCAGAACAGAAAGACAGTTTCTCTCTAATACAAAATTCCTTACAGTATACTACTTTGGTTTTCAATACCTATAAGCCTTTAAAAAATACACAGAAAGCATAGAGATGCTTCTGGAAGGGCTCATCCTAAGAGGGCAGGGAACTGCCTGGTGGTAGAGGAGGCTGTGGTCATGTTCAGAGCTGCTGGTCTGGGGCAGCTCCTGCCTCAGATGAATGGGGAACATGGGCACTTTTCAGCACTGTGCTGATGACTCCTGGCTGGGAAGGAGGCCCGAGGCACGGGAGAATGGAATCAGGATGTCAGACAGACCTGGACAAGCTGGAACAATAGGCCAAATTAAGCAAGAAAGTATTTTGGATTAAAGGCCAGGTCTAGCACTTAAGTAGAGAAAATCAATTCTGGCATATGGGATCCCTGGCCCAGCTGCAGTCTGGCTGAAAAGGATCTGGGGGTTTCAGACTGTCTGGTCAACCTGACACAGCTGTGTGGCTGTGCAAGAAATGGGAATGGATTCTTAGGCCCAATGCAGAGCTCAGTGCCCTCCCTCAGGTGATCGGCTGAGTCCCTTCTGCTCTGTGGTGGGCGATGAGATCACACCCACTGGGAAACTGGGAGCACCTCAGTCCAAGAGGGCTCTGGGCAAACCCGGAGGCCTCCCAGTGCAGCTCGCAGCTACATGATCCAAGCATCACTGGGGCTCCTTGTTAAAAACATGGATGCTGAAACCCCACCCTAGACATACTGCATCAGGCTTACCAAGGGAATTGGTCATCTTTGAACGTACTCTGAAAGTAGTTTTAATTACAAAGTTTTGTGAGACACAAAGATAATGAATTTGTTAAGCATGTAGCATAGTGCAAGTCTCAGGTAAAGCATATAATTATTAGAGATAAAAATATGGTGATTCAATAAAAGCACAAGATCTACTTTAGCCAGTTAGCTAAGGGAGGCCAATACCCTAATTTTCATCAATGGAGTGTGTGTGCATGCATGCATGTGTGTGTGCACACTAGTAGATATTGGGATGTTATTTAGGTTCAAGGTCCTTAGAGCAAAGAGATTAATGTTTCTCCTTTTGAAGAGTTTCTGGTAGCTAGGTTGGGGACACGCAGGTGCACGGAGAAGTGTTCTAGTCACAGCAGGGGCCTGTAGCCCACTGTGCTTGCGCACGCTCTGCCCAAGCCCCACATCCAATATTAGGGCCACCAGGATCCCGATAAAGAATCTGGGGACTTCTTCCCAGTAAGAGGCTGGCTTTGGGAAAGGTAGCCCTTCATGTTGGCTGAGGAACTTCTGGTCTTGGGTCTTATTGCTTTAATTCTTTCAAGCATTATTAAGCCCATGAAATAAAAGAAAAATCTGTACATTATAGCCATTAGCAGAACTAAGAAGGGGTCTCCTGATGTCAAAATGAAGTAGCTATTAAGGTTCTTGGCTTGCTTTTTTTTCAAGGATTTTGTTTATTTATTTTTAGAGAGAGGGGAAAGGAGGGAGAAAGAGAAGGAGAGAAGCATCAACGTGAGACAGGAACACTGATCAGTTGCCTCCTGGACATGCCCTGACCGGGGACCTGGCCTGCAACCCCGGCATGTGCTCTTGGCTTGTTTTAATTGGCCCTGGGCCTTTCAGACCAACATCTCTCCAGCCTTTGGACCCATTTATATTCCTTAGGCCTCAGGGCCCCCGCCCCAATTGAGTGGTGAGTGTAGGTGGGGTTAGGATATTTAATAGGCCTTTGGTTTTTTGTTAGCCTTTTATTAATGCTGCAAGTAACAGTGGCCAGATGCTGTCTCCTGGGTTTCACCTTCTGGAGCTGGGTGCCTGGGTGTTGTGGTTTCGTTTCTGCTATGATTTCTGACTCCTGATGAAAGTTAGTCAAAGTCAAGGCTGGAAGTACTGCCCCTCCTAGAACAGCCTCAGGCTCCCTGACATAGAGTAAGTGCTTTGTGAAAAGGCACCCTAGCAGGCACCATTCCCCTCTTGGAGGATTGAAACTTACCCTGGTCACTCTCCTGTCATGCAGTGGGGAGGGCTAAACTATCCTGAATCTTCTAAGCAGTTTGAATTTGTGACTATGGCACACTGAATTGATGACTTTTAAACTGACGAACACTGAAATCTTCCTATTGACTTAACCTTAGTATGAAAATATAAAAGAACAACCAATGCCCTTATTTTTTCCAGAGCTGAAAATAAATGTTAAAAATTCCAGTTGTCATTTATTACTATTGCTTTGAGCTCAAGTACTTTTAAATTAAATTAGATTTAGAAATTGACCTGGGGCTTCTGCAATGCACTGTAGCTGAATCCTGTCAGCTTAACTTTAGTCAACAAAGTTGTGGGATGCCTTTTCTGCAATCTTCCCATGAGGCTTGGGAGCAGAGGCACGAATAACCTTTGCCTCCTGGGTTGACAGGGTTCTTTTGAGGGGCCTCCCACCCGGTTCCTCTTTGTCTCCTTCAGAGTGCTTAAGGAGACAGAGTCCCTCATATGGAATTCTCTGGGGGTTTAGAAGTCACCCAGAAGGACTAGCCTGTGGGATCGCCTGTGTGCACCTCTGCAAAGTGGCTCCGGGAACTCGCCTGGAATCAGGTCATTCCGTCTGACCTGAGGACGGCAAATTCACAAAGCAAGTGACTAAAAGGAGACAGGCATTTTCTCATGATTTCTTCTCCATACAAATCCAAGCTTTACAGGGAAGAGGGTCTTTTCTGTATATCTCCTAATGCCTAGACAAATAAGTAAATTGTGAGCCTGTAAGTACGTCCCTCACACAGGCCCTCCCGCTGGGCCAGTTCCATTCCTTGTCCTGCCCCTACTCCTGAAACAATAGTGATGACATGTGCCAGCTGCTGTGCTGAGCACTTCGTGGACAGTATTGCGCTGAATCCTCACCAGCTTCCCATGACCTCACTGTGCAGGTCAGAGAGGGTAATTAACCCAGATCACACAGTGCATGGTAGATCCGAGTTTCAGACCTAGCTATGCTTCAGTGTAGAGTCTCTGTTCTTACATTCACAGCAAAGCAATCCTGGGCCCTGAATTGGTGTTGCTGATGCAGAAATAATTACACTAAATTGATCTCTCCACACTTCACATTGTGCTCTCGTAACATTCCAGTGGCCCATCCTCTTACAAATCCTAGAGAGGTTAGGGATGAAGGAGCCACTTCTGTGACCTGAACACTGGCCAGCACAGGGCGGGAGGCCCTGAGGCCCTGAGGCCCTCAGCACTTTTGGTGGGAACTGCTGACTGGTGCGGTGGACGTCAGTCCTTGGCAGGAAGCTCGAACAGATTATTAAACAGATGGCTTATAAGTTCCAAAGACAGGAAACAGTGGTCACCCTTGTGAGCAAAGGTTTGCAGGGAATGAACTGTGCCAAACCTCATTTTTTTTCAAATCTTACTAGATTCATAGATGGGGGCTGACAGATGGAGTTTATCTGCATTTCAGCAAATCATTTCACAGAGTGTCTCATGCTCACTTAGAGAAAAGATGGAAGAGTGAGTCGGATGTTCAGTTGCAATTTGGATGGTTCAGATGGTTCAAAGAAGGCTGAACAGCATGCAGAGTGTTGATTAAAGTAGCAGTGACAATGGTTATTTGTTCTGAGTGCCAAACACAGGGTCAAGGGTATAGCAAGCACTTAGTAAATATTTGTTGGTCATATTAAACTCATGGGAATCTTTAGTGGCCCCATGACAGGGCTCTTTCTTTGATCTAGCAAATGTTTACCGAACAGATGAGGAGTTGGGAAGTGGAGGGAACAAGGTCTGGTCTTCAGTGGAGAAAGGAAGAAGAGGGTCTAGTGCTGTCCACTTTCTTTTGACCTCTGGAGCCCAGCCCTCAGACTTGCTGATGGTTGAGGCCGGCCACGAGTCCCTCCTTGTGTTTGGACACACTGTGGTTCGTGAGCACTTGGGGGTTCTGGGAGGAGGCTCAGAGACCACTGTGGGGAAGCTGTGTGTGTGTGTGTGTGTGTGTGTGTGTGTGTGTGTGTGTGTGGCCTCCTGGGCTGCTGCCCATCCAGAGCCAGGTCGGTTTCACTTATCTGTTTTTCACATTGGGCTTTCTGGGAAGATTTCACTTAAAGAAGGAGCTGTCTTTTTAGCTCAAAATTGTTTAAAAACTGTAGACTCTGACGATATCTAAGATTCCTTCTTGCTCTAAAAATTAAGTGGTTCTTGAAACTGTGTGGAGGCGGGAGTGCTGAGGCAAGCTCCGCAAAACACTAGCGTTACTTCCCTCTTCCCTCTCACCTCTTGTTATGCTCCGTCCCCCTGGCAAACCTCTGAAGTGTCCGCACTTGTAGGCCCACCAGCTCCTCTCTTCTGAGTGCTCCCTCCGAACACCTCTCGGGTCCCCAACAACTAGTCTTCCTGTAAGTTCCTTGTGTCAAACTGCCTTCTTAAGTGTACATGACTGACAGCTTCCACTTGCTAGTACAGACGATTGCATTGTTAAAGAAGACCCAAACTGAGAGAGAAGATCTCTGACTGGCGGAGTTTTCAGCTGTGTGGCCAGGTGGGGAATTTTAGGAACGGAGGGAGAGATGTTGTGGGCCAGTGGAGCCTTTGTGATCTTGCCTAGAGAAACTGGCCTTCTGCTCAGGTTCATTAGGTCATTAGAACCACTTTTTAAAGCACCTACAATAGGCCAGGACTCCACTAGACACTGGGGGTAAAATGTTGAGTAAAAGTAATCTCAGTCCCAATTCTCATGAAGCTTAGTTTGGGGAGAGATGGCTACTTTGCTTAAAAATTAACTCACTAATTCAACAATTTTTCGTTGAGTGCCTATCATATGCTGGGGTAGAGTAGTGAATGAGCTAGATGAAGTTCATGCCTCCTGGGCTTATATTTAAATGAGCACTAATTAAAAATATGAGATGTGTGTGATGAATGTTAAAATAGGAGTTTTAGACAGAGTGGTTCAGCCGGCTGGAGTGTCATTCTGTACACCAAAAGGTTGTGGGTTCGACCCCTGGTCAGGGCACTTGAACCCACAAGCCCATAGCGGGACTGGGACAGCTGTGACAGGCAGGCCTGGACACATGTTGTGTGTCTCCTGTGGGGCAGATGGAGCCCTGCAGAAGGAGGTCCAGTGGGATCCTGACCAAGGCCATCTGTTGGGGCAGAGGGACTTCAGCAGCAAGAGACTAGAGGTGAATGCTAGGCCCGGAGGTTGTGGAAATAGCCACAAACACTGGAAATAAGGAGACGTCGCCCATGTCAAGGAAATGGCAGGAGAGAGGATCCAGAAGGAAGCTCCGAAGAACACCCCAGGGGAAAAAGAGTCAGCATTAAACCCATGTCAGGCCCACAGAGCATAAAGCCAGAGAAATGGTCCCAGCTCAAGGAGGATCTACAGTTTCTCCTACCTCTGCTCACTGGTCTGTGCCAAGGAAGCATAAGAAATAGGCTAGTGTGTGGAGGGTGGGGTTGGAGAAGGGCTAAGTGGAGGAACAGAGGAGAGACACCCCTTCTTTTCTCTGGGTCCAGCCTAGCTCCAAGAGGAGGGAATATTTAACTGGATCAGGTTTGAGGTTTTAAATCATCTCTTATGTGGGACTTCCTAACTACTGAACTTCAAGTGTGACTTTGATGGGGAACCTGCGTGTAACCCAAGAGTGGGCTGAACATTCATGGGGCCTGACCAGTTTGTACCTGGTGGCAGGAGAAAAATCTCTCTCAATGAATAGAGTTTACAAGGGTTGGAGGGAAATTCAAACCAAAGGTTTATTTTGATTATGTCACAAGTCATCTTGTGCCACACACTAGGTACCAGAGCTCAGAAGGAGAGAAACTAGTCTCTCTGAGCAGGGAGCTCCAGCCTCATTTTCTCTTCACCTCGCAGACCTCAGAAATGTTGCCCTGCACTCAGCTATTACAGATTCTCAGTTCCTCACTCACATTCAGCTCTTTTTCTCCTATAGGGCTGGCTGGGACTTAGTGTGCAGACAGCTGTCACTCTGGCCTCAGTCCTGTCTGGGCCGAGCCCCCCCGCCACCCCTGACATGGGTCCTCTGGGGGCTGGTGGAGGAACCAGAGGAGCAGGCCAACCTCTCCCCCACACCCGATGTGGGCCCATCGCCATCAGCGCTCAGTGTGCCTGCCCACGTCCCATGGCAGCTGGCACCTGGGGTGTTGTCATCCGTTTGAAACTTGTAAAAGTCAGAGGAGATGTTGACGGCAACCCAGGCCTTTTGGAATTCAGGCTCTTTCCATGAACCATATTTGAGAGACTGGCTTAGGTGCTGCCCGGCACTCTGAAATGGAATTTATGCACAAGCATGAAAGAAATATGTCTCGGCATTTAACAGAGTGCCAGAAGTGGGGTCTGTGCACCTGCCGAGCTGTGCTCCACAGGATGAGCTTTTCCAGGGGGGTGCTCCGACAGGGCCACTGGCCTTCGCAGAAGGTGACCGAGTCAGTGGAAGTGGATTGACATTTGATAAAAGATAAGCTCTTTTGGAAGATATGTGTATAATTAATCTTGTTGGCAACACGTGTCACTTTGTTTGGCATTTTTTAAATGTACAAGGAGAAAGAAGACCAGCCTGGTCCCTTTGGGGAAACAGGTCTGTTACACAGGGGGCCTTTTTGTGTGAATGGGCAGCATGGCGCAGACATGGGGATATTTCTTGTGTCTGTGTCTCAGGCAGTGGGCCATTTGCCTGATGCAGAGACCAGAGCCTGCCTAGCCATGAGAAGCTGAGCTTAAAACAGTCTAACTAGTGAATAAATGTGGCTATTATGAATTTGAGGTTTCAGCCCCAGCTCAAGCTGTCCTGTGGGTTTTAGGCCCCTCTTGTGTAAAAGGAAGGCCCTCCGACTTTAGTGGTTTAGGGTTATTTAATTGGTACTTTGTTATTTGTTTTGTACTAAAAAAACAGTAAAGAAATGGATACATATGCTGTTTCCTTAATAGTGTAACTGTTATAGTACTTATTATTGTTACTAAACAAGCTTAGGTTAAGGGGTCACCATGGGTGCCCATTCTCAGCTATAGCACCTCTGGCAAGTCCCGATGACCCACAAATGGGCACTGGCCTTCAGCAAAGCGGGGCGGACCCCGGTTTACCTCAGCGGGCCATCGAAAGAGAAGCTCATGCATCGTTTTCCACAAGGAAGTCAAGGAGTAGACTTTCCCGCTCACCAACATTCCACTCAAGTGCCATGTCTCCGATCCTGGGGAATTCTCTTTCCCTTTGTCACCTCCACTCTCTCTCTCTTCTCCTTTCCCTCCCTCTTCCTGCCCTCCTCCCCAGCCTCCTTCCTTGTGCTCTCTCCCTTTATCTTCTCCCTGCCTCTCGTCTTCTTTAATAACCACCAAATGCAAGGCATTTGGGACAGAAAGGGGTAGAAACCAGCTATGGAATTCTAAGTGAGTGGGACAAGAAGCATGTGACAATGGTTCAGAGGCAGAGCATCCCCAAAGCTTCCAGAGAAGATAGGACTCAGGTTCAATTACAGCTAGAGGAGAGGAAAGGCCAGGATAACTTGGGCCAGGGAATGGCGTGAGCAGAGGTCTAAAGGTGGGAATATGAAAGGTACATTGACCGAAACAGTGCCTCAAAGGGCAGGCTGTTTTGTGCGGGACTCATGGAGAGCCAGGCAGGGTCTGACTGCCACAGGGCGGGAGCAATACTGCTTAGCCCAGCATTTCCCAAAGTGCCTTTCAGAGTGCATTAAGTGATGCTCCATAAAAGCAGATGAGTCATTTGCAAGTTTGGGAAATGCTGTATAATATATCCCCCTTTTCCAAAGGCCCATCAGCTTATTAAAGCATCTTTGAAGCCCTAGAGAGAGAAAAAATACCTGTTTAACATTGTCAAGCGTGGTATTTTCCAAATTTATGATGCTTGTGAACAGCTGTGGAGTAAGTATTCTGCAAAACACACCTTGTGTGGGCAGGCAGTGGGAGCGAGGGGAGGATTCAGAGGGGACACAGTTCACTGCTCTGAAGGAGTGAAAACTCCCTCTTGTCTGAGAGGTGGGTGTGGAGCGTGTGTGCAGATGGGCCAAACACCTGCTCCGCGGTTGAGCCCCCTCTGTTTTCCTGGGAAGAGACAGGCTGTGTTGGTAGGTGAAGCAGGGCGGGTTCTCATTCCTGAGCAGTGAGAGCATTTACTGCCCTTGGGCACTGACAAAGGCTCAGCGCACAGGCCAGGAAAGTGTATTCACTGGCTGGAGAAGGGGCTGTATATCCAAATGCACGCACGTGTAAACTTTTGCTGACTGGCAAACCCTTTTGGACCTTCTATCCTCCCTCCTTTTCTTTGTTTAGCCAAAGCCTTTGTTCATCCTCTAAGAAAAAGCTTAAGTCAGGCCTCCTCTCTGCAGCCTTTTTGAACCAACCCTGGCCTCCGACTTGCCCTTTCCCCCTACATTCTTCCTTTTCATCTTCCTGTCAGCAGCAAACAAGCCCTTCATGACTCACCGTCTGCTCCTCAGTACAATCCTTCTTCCCTGTCCTCTTTGTGCCCTACTCAGAAGTGCCAGCCCCTGGCTATGCCCCAGGATGCACGGTACATTACATGCACATATGGGACATTGCATTCTTCTGCTTTTCAGGGTAAATGAAGGTGCAACCAACTCATCTTCCTACTAGCCCCAAAATGAGATAGAAAGAACAGTCATTTCACTTTTATTTCCACTGCAGTGATTCTGGAGTGTAGTGAGGCCTTCATCAGCAAGTCTCAAGAGCTCTGTCTCCACAATCCTTCCAGAACCCACCCACTCCTCACCATTTCTGCTCTGTGCTCCTCAGCCACCGCCGCTCTCTCTCACCCAGGACTGTTGCAGCACCCACTTTACTCATCTCCTGGTTTCCACTCTGGCCTCCCTACAACTGAATCTTCCCGCCGCATCAAGGACGGTCCTTGTAGAACATGAATTAGATCACATCTCTCCTCTAACCCCCTACTCCTTGAAACCTTCATGTTACTCCGAGAGTAAAATCCGCTCCCCAGGTGAAAGCCCTGCTGGTCGTGGCCCCTGCCTTCTCTCTGGCCTCACCACCATCCCTTCTCCCGCTTTGCTGGCCTGGCACCGGCCCCTGACTCCCTCCGCTACCACACGCTCTCTCCAGCCTGGTAGGTTTTGCACTGCAGGTTGTTTGTCCGCCGATCTTGATGTGGCCAGTTCTTTCTTGCAATTCCGATCTCACCTTCAACATCAACCTCTCCAAAGAGACGGCTTCTGACCACATCGGGTAGTCATCTGTTCTCTGCCCACTCCACCAGCCTGTTATAATTCTTGGGATAGCACTTGACCCTGGGGTGCTGGGAAGCCAATAGTGCGAACTCATGAAAGAACCACGGCCTCCTGGTCCCCCAGGGGCTCCTGGTCCCCCAGGGCTGAGCACCACAAATACCTGTCTTGAAAGGATAAATGTGAGTTCTTCCACTTATCAGCAGTGAAGCCTAAGCTCTTGAGTCCTCTGAAAAGAGAACTTTATTTGTAAAATGGGAATGAGAACACTTATATCAAAGGGTTATTGGGGGAAATACAGTAAAAAATAATTGCAAATTATAAGATTATTGGCAAATACTAGTCATTATTATGGCTCAAATCAAGTGAGTCACCCTTCTTTTTGGTAAAATGGGGATAATATATGTTTTCCAGGAATTTTTCAAAGATAGATAATCCAACACATGTGCAAAAACTTAGAATAAGAGCTTAAACCCATCGAGCCTTCCTTTCCTGTGATGACAGTGGAGGGAAGAAGTGGAGACACTTCACATGCTTGTTAGCTAAAAATAAAAATAAAAATAAAGCCCTCACATACACGGTTTTCTAGAAATTCATTCCTTGAATCATTTATGAGGGGGGACCCCTCAAAACCCTGATTTCATTGATAAAAAAATGTATATTTATTCTTACATGTTTAAACTTCAGTCACCTTCAAAGTTCTCTCCATTTGAAGCAATACACCTATTGAGACTTTTTTCCACGGCTTGAAACAGTTTTTGAATTCATCAGTTTTGATGCTTTTTAGTGCTTCTGCTGTTTTTTGTATCACTTCTTCTACGTTGGCAAACTGTTTCCCTTTGAGGACTTTTTCATCCGGGGAAACCAAGAAAAGTCATTTGGGGAGAGATCAGGTGAATAGGGAGGGTGGGGCACAGGGTTCATAATGTCTTTGGTGAAAAACTGCTGAACACTCAGTGCTGTGTGGGCAGGTGGGCTCGTATATCACCCATCTTGAAATGGGCAAATGTGTTGAGTCTTCAAAAAAAAAAATTCACTGAAGCCAAACACAGCCTCTCACAACAACACCAGCCAGTAACCTGATATGGGTGGGTTCCTAGAACGCTTACCTAGCAGAGAAAGCCTGTACTACAAGGGCCCACCCTCCAGCAGATAATTCCATTTTTTTGGTCGCCCCTTGTATTCCTCTTTAATTTACTAATTCATAAATTCTAAAGTCTGGCAGCCTTCATTCCGCAATGTACTCTTATTCTTTAAGTCAACTTAAAACCAGAATTTCATTTACCTCATATTGTATTCTGAAATATTCTGCAAATACTTCCAATGTGGTGCTAAGATTTCACTATCTCAAAAGGCAGGCTTGTATGTTTTAAATTGCTTATGGACTCAATCCAAATTCTTAACTTTCTATTTTCCTTTGCCTTGCCCTTCTGCTTCTCACTAGACATTGGTACCACAGTGACTCTGAGCATGGTTTTATACAATGTGATTTCTAGGATTCTGGCAGCAAACATTACATTTCAGTCTTAAGGCAGCTCCCAATCAATAACACAGCTTGAAATGGCAGCTAACACTTCAACACCAGCCCAAGGCTAGTGCACACAGTAGGTACTTAACAATTGATTTCAACTGCCTGTTCTTTCACTGCAGTTATTATGTTATAACATCAGAAACTCTGATAAAAATGTCCTATTTTTCAAATCACAATATTCTCTCCTTAAAAAAAAATGATTCAGCATGATGATCTTCCCCACTTGGGGAGAAGGGGAAGGGAATGGAGGCTAGAATCATTGGGCACTTGGAAAAGATTAATGGCCATAACAAAACAGACAATAGACCATTAATAGATTTGTGTTACTAGATTGCAACCCAAAAGATGTTGAGCAATATGATCAAATTTAACAGAATTTTGAAATCTGCTTGAGTCAACCAAGCGAGTTACATTTATGGGCTGGCTCTTGCCTCTGCTTCCTCTTCTCTTGAATTGTTTACAACTTAGCTGAGTCAACAAGAGTCATTTGACCTTCCTAGAGGCTTAGAAAACAATGAATTAACTATTAAATGTTGGATATTCTAATTGATTCGGGATTTCTGAAAGTGCTAGGTCCATGAATAAAGGTGGCGCAGCTCCTTGGTGAACTAATCGTGCTCAATTCCTGCAATCTTTTAAGAAAGGAACTCCCCCTGCACCTCGCATAAATTCTGGGAGCTTAATGGATTTGGGGAAATAGACACTGAAAAACTAGGCCAGGTCTTCTATCTTTGACTTAGTGCCTTGAAGATCATTATCTTGGAGACAAGAAAGATGCTTAGTAGTCACCAGTAAACTGTGTGCTGCTGATGCCAAGAGGTGGATGGGTTCAGGAAAAGGAGCCACCAGTTCCCCTGGGTGGGAATCAGCAAACACACCAGGGAGAGGTAAGAGCCCCCGTCCTGCAATATTTCTTTTCTGGTTGTCTGATTAGCACAATTTTTTGGATGCTCAAAAATTATGTTTTTTTTTTTCTCTTCTGGAGGCACATTGTGTACGTAGGTGAAAAAAACAATAGTATCAGCAGGATCAGAAAGGCAGTAAATTAGCAAGGAGGGCTGATGCTGATTCAAGGAGAAAACTTGCCCCTTGAACTGAATTTATACTATAATTGGCATCCATTCTCTAACTTTTAACAATCACCTCTAGCATGCAAGACTTCTAGCTAAGAACACAAAGTTTATGATAGAAATTGACCCAGAAAGGCAAAGTCATAGCTGATCCAGCAGAAAACCAGAAAGGGCAGACAGAAACCCATAATTTCTGAAAATCCATAAAATAGAAATGGTTGGAGGACTCAGGGCCTGAATGAAATGATGTTGTCCCCTTCCCACAAGTGTCTTCCAGACCAGTCCTCCAGACTAGCGTGGTCCAACAGAAAAATGACCACTGGGGCGATTTTCAGTTTTCTAGTAGCCACATTTGTAGATGTGGAAAGAAACCAGTGAAATGAGTTTTAATCATATACCTAATTTAACCCAATATATCCCAAATATTACCACTTCAACATGCAGCTAATGTAAAAATTACTAAAGAAATATTTCACACTTTTTTTTTCATACTACAATTTTGAAAAATCCACGTGTATGTTACGCTTATAGCAGGAGCCATTTCTAACCAGCCACCTTGCAAGTGCTCAAGGCTCCCATGTAGTTAGTGGCTGCCTTGTTGGGAAGTGTAGACTTGACTTTTGAGGTGTTCGAGATCTAGACATATCATCTTTTGTTAGTTGTGGGGTAAAAAAGGGGAGGCCACGAGTGACTTTTAAACATGTGACTCCCTCTGTAATTCTGCTATGCTGCCTAGTGTTTGTTACCTACACGGTGGGGAAAGCTCTGGTCGACTCTTCTATTGGCCTCTGAAGAACCTAAATGAAAATTCTTTTAGGGCTTTAATTTAAATTCCTGTCATGAAAATACTTGTATCTTCTGACCTCATGGACTTTCAAAGACATGCAAAACTATTTGAGACTGTATATCTATTATCTATCTATCTATCTATCTATCTATCTATCTACTATCTATCTATTTTCTGGAAGTGATAGGAAGATTACTCATTTAAAATTAAATCAAGATGTTTTGATTGGGCAAGGTGAGGAGATAGTAAGAACAGAGGGTGGGACCTTCTTCTCTTATCTTGTTGTTTCTGGGGAAGATTAATGAGAAGCTGCATTTCTTCAGGGAGGGACAGTTTGTTCCACAGTTTATGAAGCTAGAAAATGTCAATGATCAAATTGTGCCATTAAAAAAAATCAACCTTAAAAATGTAAGGGAACTGAATAGCTCATCAATGGAGAGTTGGAACATTATTACAGTGTAAGCTTACCCCCAAGTTATCGTTCTCCTTTGACACGTAAATATATTACCTATTCTGGGACGTGTTGAGCGTGGACTGGGTGAGTTTTATGAAGGGCAGGCACCAGAGCCTGGCCGTGGATGACACTCAAGGGCAGAACACTCATTCCAGCGTTAGAGTCTACAGCAATGTGGAGGCACAGCAAGGCTGCTGGGTGAAACTGGAGTTTTCACAAGGGCAGGTGAAATCTTCTGGAAGTGTCCATCCATATTGCTTATGAGTGGTCTAGCATGGGATGTAGGCATGCAGGTTGCTGGCTTGATGTTAGTTATTTGTCAGATCCAGTTTTTGCTGGGATACTCGGGGTCACCACTGGCAAGCGTATTTGCAACTTCGGGGCACCAGCAGGGGGCCTAGTGAAGAACAAACTAGTGCGGCTGATGGGGTGCAGTGGGGGCCACAGGCCATGTGGAGTTCTCCTGCACATATTCCTGGTTTGGAGAGGTGCTCACTGTGTACAAAAGCACACACACATTGCCGTGGCCGTGTCTGGAGGACCACACAGCATCTTGTAGGCCTACGGCTGTGGTGGGGCCTTGAGACAATGGCCTCATGAACTCAGGTAAGCTTGCTCCCACCACTGAAGGGAAAAATGCTCACTATCTTCACTCTCCTTTCTATTTTCTCTACCTCTAAGAAACCCAGTTTTACTTGGTCAAAACGACTTTCCTTGCCAGGACAAAGAAGGGGAACACTGTCTGTCTTATAGTGCCACCAGGATGATTCCACAGTGGACTTTCCAGTGGGCCCACTTTTATTAGTTATACCACTAAGGGGAATGGGTGTCTGTAATGATGTACAGTTTTCCAGGCTGTGACATTTAAGAGTTTCCAATTACAAATCACCTTTAGTGAGCAGTAGAGACTATGGAAAAGCTTACACAAAATTTACTCCCTTTTGGAACTTGTATTCAAGTCAGAGCCACAGAGTCCTTGAAAAGTAGCTATGTCACGGTGGAGGCCAGTGCCTGGGTGCCGGATGCCAGGGCCACACCATTCAATGGGGCAACCCAACCAGATGTTGGAGGAAACAGAGGAATGCAAGGAGGTGCTGAGGGCTAGGAGTGAACACGCCCAGCGCCAACTCTGCCGTCTCTGTGGATTCGGAGCACTTTGTTCTTGATGGCATTAGCCAAAAAGAAAAGATGGAAAAACACTAAAATATTAAACAGACATTGTAAGGATGAGTTTGTAAAGTGAAACTAGCAAAGTCTTAGAGGGTTGTTTTTCTATTAAGCTTTCTACTTTCAAACAAATTTTAAATTGTTGAAGTTAATAAATGGCAATGATAAAAAGTATAAAGAGCAATTGTAATAAAAGGTTAGTGCTTTAATACCGAGAATCGGCCTTATTTTATCTAGAGAGGCCCCTAGAAGACTTTGAGAACTCTCTCTTTATTAAAAGGCAGAAGGTTTATTGAGATATTTTTGTCTGCTACTAACATGCAGTTGTCTATGAGGGGACATTATATTGTAAGAGTTCACGGGCAGCTGTGACCGCCGAGGGGTTGCAGCAAAAGTAATAATCCCTGGAACAAGGAAACAAATTAATTCTGTAAGTGAAAGTAAGAAAGTATGAGCTCTGATCCCTTTCCTCAAGCCACTTAGAGTTTACTCAGGGAGGGAAAGTCAACACTGGCTTGAAGCTAAAGTGGTGCTAAACTTGGTGGTAGTGGCTGTAAGCACAGGGAAAAGGAAGGCCGGACAGTGAGCAGGGATTGGGGGAGGGCCTTGGAGGAAGTAGGACTTCAGCTGAGTACAGGAAGGATGAAGGAGGTGGGTAGACTAAAGACTGGAGAGGGCAGAGCCAGGAAGTGGGGTGTGGATGTTTCTTCTTCCCTCTCCCTCCTGTCAGCCTCCTCCTCCACTTCCTTCCCACCTGGGCCTTCACACCTGCGATTCCTTCCAACCAGAAGGCCTTTCCTTCACTTTACTATGAGAGTTCATCCTTTGGGTCTCAGCCAAATGGTCTCTTCTTTCTGGAAGTCTTCCCTGATCCCCTAGTCTGGGTCAAATCTTGCTCTATGCTCCCATGGAACCCCACACTCCTCCCCCATACCACTCATCGCATCGAGTTGCAATTTAGTGTTTTTCTTAGTGCTTAAACGTGTGTGCCCACAAGGGAAGGGATCTTGCCTCATTCTTGCTAACCCCCACGACTGTCTGCCTACTGGGTGCCTGATAGTAGGAGCTCAAGGCCTATTTTTTGAAAGAGAGGGTGTACCCTGTCCTAGACACAGTGTTGGCAGTTAAGGGGAAGGCAGAGAAAGGTGGAATCAGGGAGATAAAAAAAAACACATGAGGTAGTTTGAGAACACAGTACACTGTGCAAGAAGCCAGGCCAGAGTTGGGAGGGTGCCAGTGGAGATGTCATCTTGGGCAGAGTGTAAAAATGTAAAGGTGTTGGGATGTGCAAGAAGGTAGGGATAGAAATGGAGGTGGTTGGGTGGCAGGGACGAGCTCTGCCTTCCAAAGGTGGGTATTGTCCTAACTTCTCTACCAGAGGTCAAGCCCAATCACAATTCCTACCCTCTTCTGGCCTGGAGTGAGGACTCAAGACAGGCAATGTAGGATTGTGGGTTCTGGTTCTGCCATTTCCACTAATTCCCTTTGTGACCTGGAATGGAGCAGGGACTTTATTATTTGAGCCTCATCTTCCCAATATGCAAAAAGGGTATAAGCAGTGATGGGGAGCAAAGGCGAAAATGTACTAGGAAGTTCTACACGTTTTTCCATCTCCTTTCTGGACCTCAATTTCCTTACCTCAAAAATGAAGGGGCTGGGATTATGTGGAATTCCCAATCCATCCCTGATACTGAGGGTCAGGTTGAGGTGGGATGGATTTGGGTATGGATGGCCAGTCTATAGCAGGCTGGCTCTTCTCCACACTGTGAATTCTGGAAGGCTATCTCCTGGTCAGATTTTGCTATCTATGACTCAACAGAACTCTTGCAGGCCAAAACTTGCAGGTCTTGCAGGTCAGCCTGAGGAGAGATGATTCTCAATTGAGAACTATCACAGAGTCATCAACTGTCCCTAGAGATGACCTTTCCCAGTGTCCTCAGCTGCAGCAACAGGCCCGCCGCAGACACCGGCCAGACATAGACATGATGTTTGAACAAGGAGCAAACCTCCTAAAATGTTATGCACTTGGGTGAAATTTTGACCCTAGAACCAAATCCTACCTCCCTCAATCCTGATTCTGTTTGTGAGGAAAAAATGAGGTCAGAAAATTTGAACAGGGGTGTCTTTATTACCCAGCCCTGTCTCATTCAGCCTCTGTACAGCTCCCCTGTTTGCTGTTTGCAGCTTGATACCAGGACTTGACCTTCTGTTGCTGCAGCTGTTTGGGAGATGAGATAATTTTAAGGTGAAAGTCCTAAAAGAAGCTATAAAATGATGATGATGACGATGATAATGATGATGGGTGTGTGCAAGTGTATGCATGTGGGAAAAGGTAGTTTAGAAGATTGGAAGAGAGAAAGAGAGGAGAGCCCTCAACCACATCAGTTGCCTCCATATTTATTTATTCAGAGACCTCCTACTGAGGAAGAAAGAAGTTGGTGCAAGAAAAAAATCTCAAGATGGTATATTTTGCATCATCAACTTTAGATTTGGCTTCTCTGAAGCAAGTTAACTTGGCAGGTTTTGCATACAGTTTTTTTTTGCTGTGGACAGAGGGTGCCTTGAACTTTTTATTTTTCAAATTCAGGAAAGAAAGCCAAGAATGCTAAGTACTCATCTCCCTCTCCAATGAGACAGTGGAGGAAAGAGTTCCAAGGGTGAGAACTGAATAAATCCTACCGGGAATTCAAACATCCAAGGAAGGTGCTATGCCAAAATAAATCACACCCTCTAGGAACATTTCCTATAATTTGCTTTTCCCCACCTTTTTAAAAAATGACCTACTCTTACAAAAGTTTATAAAGGGTCAGGAGTCAGTGGCCAGAAAACTGGACTTTTTCTTCAGAGTTGTTGGGGACTTATAATGTGGTGTCAGATACTGATAGAAATTTTGAAGTTCTTTGTTTCTGTAATGTAAAAAGCCAATATACAGCTTATTGTCTATTGTGCAAGAAAAGATTGATTTTCACATGAAGACTTCAATTTGTAGATACTTGATTCTTTTAGTTATCACTGATTTAAACATGAGACTAATTCTGAAAAGTTTTTCGTACGTGCTGAGATTTAACTAAACTTCTGTGAAATCAGTTGCAGTGTTCTGGGGAAAGAGGGGAAGAAAACAAACCCTGTCTGTTTGAATTATTTACAGGATTGTCATTTTATTTAATACTGATAACACCTAAGGGAGTAGAGATTATGAGATCACTTTCATGCACGAGGAAATTAAAGCTCAGTGAGGCTGGTTAACGTAACTACAGTCACAGGCAGGGATTTAACTTTAACTGGTTCTTAACTTGGGTCCTCTGATGCTAAGACAATTGCTCCCTTTTTCCATGTCATGCTGCACGGAGATAGTGCCACTTTCATCTGCGTCTTACCATGCCCTGCATTGCCATTTAAGTTCCAGCCTAATGATCTGTGCTTGGACCTTTGTAATAATTGATTAACTAGTTACCAACACATTAGACGCACTGTTTCTGACCTTTGGTAGGATGCTCTAATCTAGTTGTTCTGCAAAATATCTGTGGCCACATTTTATACATAAATTTAAAACAACTAAAAACTCTATTAATATCTAGTCAAACAGAGCTTTGCAAGACTTTTGAGAAACTTTGTGTTGCATTAAATTTCTTAACATGCTATATACTTTGGCACTATAACATTTGTCCTAGATGAAGATTAGCTCACAATGGTTGTAGAATTGTCAACAAGTCCCAACCTTTTAGCCCAACCATCGAAGTGGTGAACTCTCATTCACGTTCACCTTCCAGCCTCATGGGGCACGTCTGACTCCCTCCCCTCCAGCCTGAGAGGCCTCTGTGTTGCTCTGCAGGTTGGCCACAGGCACTTAGGGGCTGCATCCTGATTCAGGAGACCTGCTCTCTTGGCCCTTCTATGTTCTGTCTACTCACACAAATCCCGACTTTCCTCCAAAGCCCAATTCAAGTCCTACCACTACCTGAGGAGGTCTCCTGTCAGCTGGGACTGTCTTTCCTCTGTTGCTCTCCTTTCCTTCAGCTCTCTCTTGCTCTGTTCAGGGAGCTACCTTGACCATCATCCATTCCGTCTCCTCAACCAGCAATTCAATTATTTGATTCAGGACGGTGTCTCAGGCTTCTCTGTCTTTTCTGCAGAGCCCTTCCCAGCACCTCAGCGACCACCGCCTGGTCATGAATGTACTTAGTGAAAGGAGTGAACATGTCCTTGGATTTGCTCTGTTTACTTTCAACATTCGGTGTGATCAGAACAGAGGAGTTTCCTAGAGATGCAATGAAGCACATTCAGAGGAAAACAGAAGCCCGGAGTTTCAAACACAGGTTTCTCTGTGAAAAGGAAATGATGATAACAACTAGGACCCAGAGGAATTTCCTATGGAACGTCAGCCAATTTTGTGCATTCTGGATACACAAATGATCAGTTTTCACCAAGCTGTGTGGGTGTTGTTAGAAATCGGATGTGCTGGTACTGGGGTCAGTGGATGTGTTGTTTCACTGACACAGTTCAAATGTGAATGTTCATTTCTTGACATAGACACACACATCTACTTTAAAATCACTGATATTCATGCAGGAATGTTATAGGTAGGGAAGGTCGTTATTTCCACTCTTCCACTGAGAAATAAACCCACAGCAATATATTCGAGGGACCTGATGGGGGTTCTCTTGGAGGTAGAATTTTCAAGTGAACTGCTTGTAATAGTGCAGTTCCCACACTTCTTGCATGAAACTGAGACACCTACCTAAAACTAAAGAAAATGCTGCCAGAGAGGAGCCATGGGATTCTGGAGGTGTGTCTGGTTTCCTCCTCATCCTCTCTCCTTAGCAGCTGCCCACATCTGCCCCACTCCGCTACCCTCATCACAGAAGCTTTGAAATAGGTTCCTCAGCTTCCTGTACTCCCTCCTTCACCCATACCTGACAGCCCACCCACGTCACTGAGAAAGAGTGGCATTTCCTGCTCTCTAGGTCCTCTTAGCTCTTCTCCTCAGGGCTCCTGCTCTACATCAATGAGCACTTCTCCCCTACCTAGTCCTTTCCTGGGCCTCCATCAGGAGCACTTAATCATGCTCAAGTCTCCATTTTCATAAGCCAAAGAGCCTTTTTGCAATGCCATCACTTCCTATTTTCTGCTAAGATTCTCTCCTGCCCCCATCACTCCCCTGAACCTCGGTCACCAAGGTTACCATGACCTTCTAACTACTAGTCTAATTAGAGGATTGGTATCAGTTTGCATCTAAATTTTCCATCACTGTTGACCTCACGCTCCTCCATAATGTATCATTCTCCCTTGGTTTCCATGACTCCAGACTCTCCTATCACATCTTCTCTTGCTCTGGCTGTTCCTCCTAAGTTTCTTTTGTGTTCTCTGTTTTCTTTCCCCACCCTGACTTAAAGGGTTTGTATTTCTATAACCATGTGCAGTTAGTATGATGCTAGACCCTCTCTCTTTTTCCAGGTCATACACTGAACTCTAGAATCCAAAATGAAGTCCTCTTCTAATTGGTGTCCCTGGTGCCCAGTCTGGTGATGGGCTCTTAGTGAGAGCACAATGGGTGTTTGGTGAAAGACTGAGGAAAGGCAGCCAGGGTGAAGGGGAGGTAGAAGCAGGTAATGCAAGGAATGTGAAGGAGGGAGAGAAGAGAGAAAAACCCAGGGCACTTTTCCTTAGTCTGCCTATGTGACAGGAGGCTCATCTGCTTTCAAAGGACCTAGCTGAGGACACCCTCTCCCCCTGGAGGTAACTTGTCCCAGACCATTCTCACTGCTGCAACAGTAGGAAGACTTGGTACCCATGTGACTGGAAGTTCCCTTATTGGTAACAGCTGCTTAACAGCAGCCCCCAGGCTAGAGCTGTGGGAGAGGATTTCACAACCTCTGTGCTTCAGATGAGTTTCAAACGTTGTTTATGTACATTTATGTGTGTGTTTCCTGGGTCTCTTCTGATTTTAGGAGGCCCAGCCTTGCAAAACAGGCTCAGTGTGCCTCAGCATTTTGTTTGTCTGATAGCGATGGAATGTACCAGCCTCCTGATGCCAGATCTGGGAGAAACGAAGCAGCTGAAAACAAAGAAGACAGTCAACCCCAGTGGCTTTCTCCCAGAGCTGGTGATGGGAGGTGGGGTTTGAATCGGGGTAAAAATGACTGGAGAGGGTTTGGACTGGTCGGTATGTTGACTGGATTACATCCAAAAAGACATATGAAGCAGAATTCTGTGTTCTTTTCCCCATCCTCTTTACCCAAGGAGTAGTAATAGTACAGCAGCCAGAAGCTATGTTAACCACCTTCTTGACAGGAAAGGGACTTGAAAGTATGTGAGGATTATAATCGTCCATTTCCCTTATGCCTATGAGACAGGCATAGGGTTTCTAAAGATTGTGGGGAGCTGCCTTTGAATTGTTTCCAGAAGGAGAGAGAAGATGCTGCTCTGGATAAAACGCAAGGAATTGGACCAGATCACTGATTCTCAACCTGGCTCCCATTAGAATCACCTGGGAGGTTTCAAAACCCCACCGCCAGACGTTATCCCAGACAAATTAGATCAAACCTTTGGGGTGGGGCCTTGGCATCCAGGTTTTAAAGCTCCTCGGGTTAAAGACCACTGGATTCCATGAAATTCCATGGGGTGTGAAGTTCCCTTATATCTGTGTTTGAAATCAGTAATCCAGGAACAGAACTCTCTGCATTTGGGAAGCATTTCTTTGCAATTGATTGGGGCTTAATATTTACATTTCAGTTAAGCTAGTTAACCCCCAATTATGTCAGTAGGTGTTCAATGGAGAAATATGGGAAACTGGTGGATCGGTGGTCAAACAGGTATAGAAATGTTGACTTAGAACCTAAAGCTCTCAGGTCTAGAGGAACCTTGAAACCATCTTGTTTCCTTTATCTCTCTGGTTCTCAGAGTGGGGTCCCTAGAGCAGCAGCATCACATCACTGGGGAGCGCGTTAGAGACGTTCATTCCCAAGCCCCACCCCAAAGCCTCTGAATCAGAAACTCTGAGAGCCAGATGCAGCAATCTGTGTTTTAACAAACCTCCTAGGCTATTCTGTGATCACGTTTGAGAGCCACTGCACTGCTCTAGGAATCCTCTATGATGTCCTGGCCATGTGGTCTAACTGGTTTCATCCCTGTTGGGTAACAAGGAGCTCAGTCGTGTCTGGGGCAGCCCATTCTGTTGTCAAAACTCTTGTCCTTCAATTCTTTAAGATGAAGTCTGCTTCACTGTACCTTCTACCTGCAGCTCTAGTGCTGCCCTTTGGGATGACCCAGAGTAAATCCAAACACATTCCATACTTGAAAGACATTCAGACAATGCTCCAGGACTTCTGGTTTACTATAACAGATGGCTGATAACTCCCAAAGGCACTTTCCCCAGATTTATGATAAAGTACCTAGGAAGATACAGAAAAGGTGCCAGCTCACATTACCACCCAAAACTAAGTTGGAGGGAGAAGAAACAGTGGAAGAAAATTTTTGTGAAAATTTATGTTCTCTTGGAGTAGGGAAGACAATGCTCAGTTTGACACCAAAGGCAGACATTACAAAGATTTATAGATTTGACTATGAAATTATAGATAACTTCAATATATTTCTTAAAAAGCTAAAAGCTAAATGACAGACTGGGAAAAACTCTGACTCTATACGTAATGTTAGACTTTAAGTGTCAAAGGTAAGGACCATGTACTTAGTGCACAGTGTAACATCTGACACATACCAGGCTCTTGAAACATGAATGCACAAAGATGGTGGAGCAAATGGACAGACGAAATCAATTCTAAAATTGAAAAAAGGGCCAAGGGCATGTATATAGAATTGATAAAAGAGAAAATAAACTTTTAAAAATCGTTCCACCTCAATAAAATTAGGTGGTACAATAAAAAGCACCTGTCAAATAGCTAACTTTAATAATGTTGATGAACATCTGGGGAGATGGGCTTTTGTAGATGCAGACATAAGGGCTACCCCACACACTGTTTCAGGGGGCAGTTTGGCGACATGTATCAAAGCTTCACAGTTTTGCGTGCTGTTATGTTTTGGACATTTATTCTAAGGAAACGTACGTGGATGTGCACACTACTTTGATAACGAAGATACGGGTTTAAGATTCATTTATAACAATAAACATTTAGAAATAAATGTCCAAAAGGAGAACACAGGCAGAAATATTTTGTCACAGACAGACAATAGCATATGACATGGTCATTAAAATGATATAATATCAAGATATGTGGTGACGTGGAAAGATCATTCCTTAAATATGGTTAAGTGATTTTTTAAAAAGTTTACAAGATGGGACGCATAATGTGATGACTGAGACATGACCAAGTTAAAATGCACTGGGGGTGCCTTTAAGACTTTCTCAGATGAAAATTCTGAATCACTTCCACATTTGTTCTTGAAATGTGAGCCAATCTTCTAAACTCAAAGAGTGTCCCAGGTGTGCAGGAAGTCTTGGGGACCATCCTGGAAAACACTCAGGGGACACAGGTCCTGAGCTCCATACTTTGCTTGGTGTCTGAATGCTTGTTGCTGAGGCAGTGCCTCTGCACAGTGGGGTCTGGACAGCAACTCTCTGTGCTTGCAGGGAACAATACACAACATTGCCGAGGTGATGGTTTACTAGGTAGAGAAAAGGCATTTCCAGCAGAGAAACCAGAATATGAAAAGGCGCAGAGACGCGAACGCCTCTGGCCTGCACAGGGAATGGTGAGCAATTCCAGGTAGTCAGGGCCGATGTGGAGTGAGGAGAGAACCTGAGGTGAGTAGCGGATGGGATGGAAAGGGAGGTCTTTCTAAATCAAGCTGCGGATTCTGGGCTTTTTCCTCGTCTTTGCAAATCTGAAGCCCTGGCAGGGCATATGGAGATTTATGTTTTAGAAAGAGCGCAGCAGAGGCTACACACTGGAAGCATGTATGTGGGAGGATGGTTTAAGCAAAGGATACCATATGCTCAGTGAACTCTCTGAATTTTAGGATCAGATGTGTTGCCAGTTTGCTACTTAAGTGGTTTCTTCTGGCACCTTCTGGTTTATGTTGGCCCAGGACTTCCTGGTGGGCTCTAAGGAAAAACAGGACTGTGAGCCCACCCCAGGCAGAAAGGGAGAGATGAGTGGTGGCAGACAGAAAACACTCAGCTCTCCTGCTATTGTCCCATTCATGTTCTCCCTGGCCTGGGGCTTGGGAAGCTCTGAGGAGGTGGGCACCCCTTCCAGGGAAAGGTGTGGCTGTGGGCTCCAGCCTCCCCCACCACCTGCTCTGCAGTGGGGCCTGCAGGTGCTCAGCCCTTTTAGCAGCCTCAAAAGCACTGTTGGTGAGACTGAGTCTGAATCTGCAGGGTTAACTGCGGGGAGGACACAGGAACTGAGAAGGAAGAATTGCCAGGTTTCTGTGAGGTCTATGTCCATTTGAAAAAAATCAGAATCAACTGAGAATGTAATTAGGTGATTTTTGTTTTTGTTTTTGTTTTGTTTTTTCCAAAAAATCCAGAACCTATGACTCATGTTCATGAGGACATGCCTGGATGTAGTCATTTTGAGTTTATGGAAAATGTGGTCAGCCCCATAAATCAGTGCTGAGGAATTCTTAAGAGTCATCACCGTGTAAGTAGGTTTGTTGAAAATCTCTTACAGTAATGCAAAACAAAACAGAATAAGCATATAGGCAAAGACACAATATAGTCTTCCCTTCCCTTGAATTCTCTTCTGAATTGCCACAAGGCACCTTTGAATTCTTGCTCCTAACTGATCTGTGACCTTTCTTGTGTAACTCTATGTGTGCAACAAGATTTTTGTGGCCGTCGTCGTGACTACATGGACACAATTCTCTGCATCTATTTCTCCCATGTGTCATAGAATTTTACAAAGGAAGCCCCTTTGAAAGTAGGCGACAAGCATAATTTGTGACAGAACTGAGTCAACTGTGTCCTATGTCTAAGACCTGCTGAACTTTGAACCTACTATTATTTGTGATTAGAGAATGAAAATTCAAGGTGGTATTATGTTTCTCAAAAGCATACAGAACATTTTCAGAAGTAGTAAATGAGAGATTCAATTTAGATGTTATTTATTAGAGGGAATTCTATGTTTTCATTTCATTGTTGCTGGATTTATTCAATCAGCCTTTTGCCCCCAGCTGGTTCTTATATCTTACATATGATAGTGTTTCTTTCTACCCCTCCTCTTCCCAAACCCCTCCTACTTCTCAGGTTGACCTAGTTTGTGAATTTGTTTCAGCCAAACTGGTGGTCAGTGGAGAATGAAATGTTAACAGATTTGGTGGAAATGTTTTTCAGTTGCTCTGAAATGGGCTTGCATAATGAACTAGAATGTTCTGTCACAAAACATAGTACTGCTGACCCTGTCTGAGGTAGCTTACTGTTTTTTTTCTTAATCTGTTAGATGAATCCCATACATGCTAAAGAAAATTTAATTTTCCACAGAAATCAGATATATAACTTATAAGGCCAAATAGCACCCTGAGTATAAAGTTTATAGCATAGGCTCATTTCTCTTAACTGTAGAATTTGTACTTTAACATTTGCTATAGCAGCACTGGCTAGTGTGGCTCAGTGGATTGAATGCTGGCCTGCGAACCAAAGGGTTGCTGGTTCGGTTCCCAGTCAGGTCACATGCCTGGGTTGCAGGCCAGGTCCCCAGTGGGGGCCACGTGAAAGGGCAACACATTGATGTTTCTCTTCTTCTTTCTCCTTCCCTTCTCCTCTCTCTAAAAATAAATAAATAAAATCTTAAAAAATAAAATAAAATAAAATTTGCTATAGCAATGTCTTCTTGTTGACTTTCATAGACAAAATCCAAATCCAAATGTCATAAGGGCCACTGTGGCCCAGCATTTCTATGACCTGGTTTGTTACATGTCATCCTGGTCTGTTGTCCCTGCCACAACCTGGATCAGGAACAGCTGATTGGGCAGCAGCTTGCACAAACAATGACACTTTAGACCAAATCTCCTTAGCCATAAACCTTCCATTGTAACCAGGTGTAAAGGAGAGGGGCCTGCCTAACAGGCTCTGCTTTCCTGTTTTATTAGCTGTGTCGCATTGAAGAGTGGGTGCGGCTAAGATACGGGCACGTTCAGTGCACGCTGGTTGCAGCGTGGTTTGGATTTTTGCATCGTTCCTCTGTAGACAGTAGAAAAGCACAAAACAATACCTGCCATGGACTGAGCATGACTATGTGTTCAGTGTTGGCCAAATGCTTTGTAACATGACCTTCTCCAACCAGTCACACTATGAAGTAGTGGTGGTAGTAGTTATTATCATCTGCTTTATAAAGATCAAGTTCAGAGAGGTTAACTGACTTGCCTAGAGTTAACTTCCAGCCAGGAAGGAAGTGAGATTCAAGTTCCACTCTGACTGATTTGAAGAGAGTTCTAAATTAGACACCTTCATTCTGCTTTTGGATGAATGTGCCTGATTCCCTGAGAAGCAGATGGAAGGTGAAGGTTGCTGATAGTTGAGGGTTCCAAGCTTTGCTCTGTTAAATGTATGGAAGAGAGACTTGTTCTCACAGCAATGCTGTGATTTCAGCAGAACCAAGGCTATTTCCAGTGTTGATACTGTCTGAATAGAACCAGTGATTCAGCTCCTCAGTGTCCTCATTTACAAAATGAAGCAGGGGAAGATGGCTTCTCAGTCTCTGCTGGCTCCTCCCTTTCTAAATCCTCTTTTTTGGAGGTGCTCCAAGCTTGGCCCAGACAGTTTTGAGTCAAATCTTACCAGGGTAGAAGGTCCTTCTGTGATTTTGGACCATTTGGGCCCAACACCTGCTGGAAGATGGTGGGAGTTTTCTGTGGCCCCTATTTCCTTGCCCTGTCATGTGGCTGTGGCATCCTGTTTGTCACCACTGTGCAGAGTGTTGGGGAGCAGCAGGCCTCTCTCCTGGGGCAGCCCGAAGTCAGAGCCAGCCTGTCTTTATTTACTCGCCATACCTATGTATTAAGTTCAGGTCCTAGGATGCTAAACCCAACCTATTTCTGTCAGAATTCGTTTCATAAAAGCAAGTCAAAACTCAATGTTCTACATAACACAGGTTTTTGAAAACTGCTATCTTATTTGTCACTGCATGACATAACAGCTGGATTTGTTTACTTAGCTATTCTAGCTCCACAGAGACAGAGAGACAGAAAAAGACTGTGTGTGACACCATTACTGAATCCTACCGTGTCTCCCGGCTGCGGACGCATCACAGACACGCGATCATATCCTTTCCTTAGCAGGACCCACAAGGCATCGAGTTTTCCCTGGAAAAAAAAAATGCACCAAGATTACATGTGGCCAGTACAGACCTGTAGGGATTTCCATGCTTCTTTGTGTGGCTAACACAGTGCCAGCCATGTGGTCGTGACTGGGTAGTGATTCTTTCATCCCCAAGTTCAGAAACGCAGGAGAAGAGACACTGAACTGAGCACCCTGATGCTTCAGTGCAGCCCCAAGTTCACAAACACAGAGATGTTCATTTAGGCCATTGACTTTTGCCCTTGCCACATTTCTGGGAATATCCTAACACAAGTGTATCTTTTCAACTTTCACTGTCTATCTTCCACTTTCATTAGTTGCCCCCTGGTCCCCAACTTCATGCCCAGAGTTTGCAAATGAAAGCAATGGAGACAGATCCAGTAAAATTACTAAACAGAAGTGTCTAGTGGGCAAAACCAATGAAAGGTCCCTGGGGTGCAGATACCTGGCTGTTCCCTAGGCTCACTCTGCAGCTACAACTTGCTCAGGAACCCAAGAATTGAGGGACATATTACCAAAAATCACAGATTATTCAATTCACAACTTCTCTGGAGTTGTAGGTAACTGACTGTATCTGAGAAGAGTGCCTTCCCAGTATATGATGAAAGCTGTCTCATGCCTCTGGCCATTCTAGTGCCCTAGACCTGCTGAATGAAGGCTGGTTCCTGCCATTGCAAATACTAAATGAAAAAAAGGACATTTATTTGGCTTTGTTCTTAGTATTACCCCTGGTTGGTGACTCCATCAACAGGCAGAAGTCACCTTTACTTTGCCTTATTTTTTGTCATTGCTCTTGTGGTAGGCAGAAACATCCCCTCCCCCCACCTTCAAAGGTGTCATCCCATTTTCTGGGACCTGTGAGTACGTTACTTCCACAGCAAAAACAACTTTGTAGATGTGATTAATTTAAGGATCTTGACATGAAGATCCTGGGTTATCCAAGTGGACTCAGTCTAACCACATGGGTCCTTAACAGAGGGAGGCAGGAGTGTCAGAGGCAGAGAAGGGGAAGTGCCCACAGGAGCAAAGTCAGAGTGGTTCAAGTGACAAGGACTCAACTGACTGTTGCAGGCTTTGGAGATGGGAGGGGCAATAGCCAGTGAGTGTGGCTGCCTCTCGAATATTGAAAAAGCAAGGACGCAATTTTTCTTCTAAAGCCTCCAGAAAAAAATGCAGCCCTGGCCTCACCTTTATTTTAGCTCAACGGGACCCATGTTAGGTTTCTGATCTCCAGAACCGTAAGATAATACATTTGCATTGTTTAAGTAAGTAGGTTTATGGTAATCTCTTGCAGCAGCAATAGGAAATGAGCACAGCCTTTATCACTCCCTGACATAGTCTATGTTTATTTGCTTACTGTCTGTCTTTGCCAACCGGAATGCCAGCCCCAGGAAAGCAGAGGTGTCGCTGGCTCTGCCCAGCCCGTAAGTCAACATCTAATGCTCAGTAAAGATCTGTTGGACGAATGAATGGTTTCAGTGCTACTAAATGCTGGGTTAGGTGCTTTTACAGGTGTCTTCTCATTTCATTCTCCCAGCAGTCCCAAAGGTTTATGGAGAGGAAATGGAGGGTCAGAGAGATTGACTAACTTGTCCAAAGGCACACAGCTTGTTCACTGGAAAGGTGTGATTAGACCCCAAGGTCGTCTAATTTTAAAGCTTATATACTTTCCAGACAGAAGAACTGCAGATTCTTCCTCATGCAATTCTTCTGTCTGGAGCACTTGAATTTAGATCTTTTAGAACAGAGTTTCTAAACTGTAGATTGCAACTCCTTAAACACTCGTGAAATAACTTTGTGTGTTAGCAACAGAATTTTTAAATAAAATAAGATAGAAAAAAAAGAGTTAATTGCACATGGTGAGGATAAGTGTTGATCCTGTGAAAGATATGCTTCAGTTAAATGTGTGCAGGTATGTGTATGATGAGTGTGCATGTGTGCACACATGGACACACACAAGCATATACTGGGCCAAGATGTATTTCCCACTGGGGTCTCAGGCAGATGTGCTGGAGAACACCGGTCTGGAAGAGTCTTTGCAGGATAGTGCTGGCAAGGCTGGGGGTGTCTAGAGAGCTCAAGTTCCTTGACACAAAGCTTTCACAGTGGTAATGTTAATTTACGAATATGGTCTGAAGCCCTGGCTGGTATGGCTCAGTGGATTGCGCGCAGGCCTTCAAACCAAGGGTTGCCGGTTTGATTCCCAGTCTAGGGCACATGCCTGGGTTATGAGCCAAGTTCCCAGTAGGGGGTGTGTGTGAGGCAACCACACATTGATGTTTCTCTCCCTCTCTTTCTCCCTCCCTTCCCCTCTCTCTAAAAATAAATAAATAAAATCTTAAAAGCAAAAAGAAGATCATCTTGAAGACTTTGTGTTCTAAAATTATTTTCTAGTGGGTTATATTCTGATACAAAAAATATGCTCTTGAACATTTATCAACTATATCGCTCAAGGTCTTGGGGTTAAATTTTGCCTCACTAAGTGTAGTGTTTCTCATCTTTTTTGGCAAAGTATTTATGAAAGCCTCTAAAAATATTTTGAAATGACTTTAGAGTGCTGTGTTCAGCATGGTTTTCTGCATTTAACCCATTTCAATCATCAGTTACATGTTTTTCTTTAAGGTTCTTTGGGATAATTATGCATTTATATTTCAGTGTATAACCAGGTGGATTTCCTGAAAGAATGCCTTTTTTTCCTTTTCTTTCCCTCTTTTGGTGGGGGAGATTAGCAGTATTTAGTTTTGTAAACCAGCCCACCCACAGTATTCTGCGTGCTACTCACTCTTTGACAAATAAGGAGCAATAAGATGCCACTGTGGAAACACATTAATTAACTCAGCAGAAATTTAAAGCCACATGCAGGGCAAAAGAGCAGAAGCCACCTAGATATATAACGCCAGGAAAATGGGTCGTAAATTATGCTTTTCTTTGTGTCAACAGATTATAGCGTAATATTTAATCACGAAATGACTGAATGCAGACTGCCTGAGTTTGTATTTTGGCTCTGCCCGACCCTGGCTCTGCAGCCTAGGACAAGTTGTTTCATCACCCTAACGCTTACTGTTCCCATCTTTAAATTGAAGACAATGATGCTGTCTACCCTATGGACTTGGTATAAGGCTCATGGTTAGATATTGAAGTTAGGAGCTGGTCTCATGGAACTATTCATTAAATGTTATCTACGACCCTGGTGAAGTCATTAAGATGATCCGTATGGACAAGAATGTAATGCAGAGTATAAGAGCCCAATGATTTGAACTTCATGAGCATGTAGCTCCCCATTCTCTCCTCTGTGCCCTTCCAACCTTATTTCCTCTTATCCCTCAAGCCACACATCTTAGTTTTCAGCATGGCATGGTCTGGCTTCTCTGGCAGTGTTCAGTGTTCAGTGGCTCCAACACTCCATCGGCGGCCACACTTGGTACCCCTAGTGCCAAATGCCTTGGCCACCCGTGTGCTCATTTTACTTGATTCTTCTGAGAGATCTGATGTGCTGGGCCTCTCCCTTCTGCACACCATTCTTTGGCTTTTGTGCCCTCGGCCTCCGCCTGCTCCTTCCCTCTGCCTATAGTTGCCACAGCGGTGCTGCCCTGGGCCCTCTTCTAGTCCTGCCCCCAGGCTGAGAGCTCACTCTCAGCACTCTCATCTAGTCTCATGGGTCCAACTTCCCCTTTTCTGCTGATGCCTCACACATTCTATCTTCAGCTTAGTCTACTCTTAAACTCTGGATCTGGGTATCCAATGACATGCTAAATCTCAGCTGTGATGTATTGTATCACAGGTATTGAAAACCAAACATCACAAGTTGATCTATCTCTCTCCAAACCTGCTCCTCCTTTCGTATACCCTGCCTTGGTTCATGGCACCACCATCCACCCAGAAGGGCAAGCTGGACCAGCCTCCACCACCTCCACACCTCCAAATTCTATCATGCCTTGTGGATATCCTCATTGTAACAGCTTTCCAGTCGCCTCTTCCTGTCCACCCCTGTCCCACTGGCTCTGTGGGTGCTGCCTTGGTCCAGGCACTTACCTTGGCACTCACTCTAAACAGTTTCCTGTAGGTTCCTTGTCCTCTCTCCTACTTGACTAATGCCAGATTTCATTGCTAGGCTAAGTGAATGCACTGCAGTTAATAAAATAAAGCAAGAAACATCTTAGCATCAGTGTGAATTTGGGCAAGTTACTGAACCTCTCTGTGCCTTGGTCTCTCCATTTGTAAATGGGAGTAGCAGTAGTTTCTACTTTTGAGGCTTGCTATGAGAAATAATGGAGAAAATGCATGGAAAGCCCTGGAGCTGCTCCTGACTTGTGCATGCTTCATCCAGGTGAATCACTGTTGCTGGATTCTCCTGGCCAAGGTGAGACTAGCTGGTTCCAGTTATAGCCTCAGTGTTCTGAAGTCTGACTGTCCCACAAATGAACCTAAAGCTTCCACTTCATGGCATAGAAAACAGTCTGGGTAGGAGAGGGTGTGCAGGGTGGAGGGGAATGAAGGGGGGATAATGGGACAATTGTAATAGCATAATCAATAAAATATATTTTTTTAAAAAGAAAACAGTCTAGGTAATCTACACATTCTATATCTCTTTCTACGCTTATACCTGGGAGCTTTTTATGCAGGAGCCAATGTGAGCTTTAGAATAAGTATGTTTATAATTCTCTGAAGTCAAAGGGAAATGTATTATCAAAGGCTCTTGGAGAGTAGATTGTTGGAATGTAGGTAGAAGCCTGTCATTTTAAGATAGTAGCTAATGTGCTTATAAACAGCATCCCTTTGGGGCCAGAAGAGCCTCATGGGGTTCTTCCAACCACTACTTAGCTCAGAATTGAGCATCCACCATGCACAGGAAGCTGTCTGCACAGAAAGCTGTCTGCACAGGATGCATTTAAAGATCCTGGTCCTCACTCCCCAGAGAAATGCCCACCTGCTTCTGAAGCAAAAAGATTTCCCTAACCACTTGTTGATACTGACTGGATTAGCTGACATTTAAAAATTGCTTTTTTTCATTTGACGTTGATGCATTTTGACTATAAAATGAGAAATTTACTAGTTCTAGACTCCCAATGCACCTCAGCCTCAGCCAATAACCAATAATTTCTATTCCACAAAGCCAGACAAACTAGGAGTCCTATGTAAACTCTAGCTTTTGTTTCTTCCTAAATAACAAGATTGTTCCTGGAAGGTTTATGCCACCATCACTCAAAGCACCGTGGTACACGGTGTTTGTGGCTGGGTTTTTCTTTCCTATTTATTTATTTATTTATTTATTTATTTATTTATTTATTTTGGTGAGGAGCTGCTGTGTCTTCTCTTCTGGTTTCTCTGCCTTAATTAGGCAGAAGTTAGTCAGAGAATGAGAATTTTGAGGGTAGTTCAACTTACAGGGCCGTTATACACTAACACTGAAATTTTTACACCTTGAAACAGATGGTAAATATTGTGCTCCATGCTTCCCTCCAAATGAAATAATTTAATGCATAAAGGTGCAGACTTTTCCTACACATATATGTGTGCACACACTCACATGGTGATTTTTGTTTGTTCTTTTTTTTTCTTTGTGTCTGTTCGTCAACAGTGCATCTGACAACATGTAAAGCTTTGGTTGTATGTACTGAGCTACATTCAGTACAGTTGCATGACTGAAAGCTACTTGATTACAAGGTCAAGGGGGTTAAGCCAAGGACAACAGGTGGGCCTAACAGAAAATGAACAGAGGGCTGCCCATTCCCAGGCCCTGCAACAGTCCAAGGCTGGTCTGGCTCCTGCAGAGGATAGCCAGTCTGCCTGGCCCGCCAGGGTCTGGCTTTTGTCCTTCAGCTGTCATTTCTGTCATTTCTAGTCATGTGGAGGGGCTACTGGAAAAGGAGAAAAAGGTTGCAAGCCTTCCAGCAAACCTGAAAACAGTCCTGGTTTTAATCTATCTGGTGGCCATATATCTGGGCATTACTTAACTTGTCTAAAACGGTCAGTCCCAATTTAATGAGAAACATGGGGTGCTGTCAATCCAGGGGGTAAAAACCAAGCAAAGAAAAATTCAGGGCAAACAGTCATGAGCCTGGAATGAAGAAATGGTGAAGTGTGGTCAGTGCCTTAAATTAGACTGGGGGACCGTGGAGAGAAGCCCACTGTGGACTCTCTCTTGATGAGTTCCCACTGGGTTTGCTTAGCCAATGAGCTCACCTGCTTCTCAAATCTATTTCATGAAATGCATGAAAAAAGTGAGTTAAATGCAATACGTTAAAAGCTGTATGTGATTCTGACCACTTTCACTGGGGAGCTAAGAGTCTTCCCCGAAAGTTTTGCACTGGGAGGGCTGTTCCCCCTGTTTACAGCAGGGGCAGTGAGTAGACTGGGTTGTCTCGGGGAGCTGCCTGCCCCCATTTGCTCTGTTTCTTTGTCTTCTTGGCTATGTGCCTTGGAAGCCTGACCTCCTCAGACGGCGTCATCTGGTTTCTTTTTGGTTTGGCCAATAGGAGACACCAGAAGGAGATGAGAGGGCAAGATTAGGGGGATGTTGGGGTATTTATTCCTTCTACTCCCTCTTTGACTACCTGCCTCCAACAGCAGCTGCATTCTTATAAGGCAGGGCTCTACAAACATTTTCTGTGAAAGGCCAGAGAGTAAATATTTTAGGCTTTGAAGGTCAATAGGCAAATGCAGGATGTTATGTCATGTAGCTACTTACATAGCCATTTAAAAATGTGAAAACCGTTCTTAGTTTGTGGACCACACAAAAACAGGTGGCAGGCCAGATTTAGACTGCTGACTCCCTCTCTAGGGCCACAGTTCCCATTGGATGGCTTCATCTCTAAGGCACTGGCTCCAGTGACACTATCTGTCTTCCTTGTCCTCAGGCCTAGGGGTGTAGCAGCTCTCACTGTTGCATGCTTATCCCCAGGTGTCTCACCTTCGCTGTGGGTTTTCTTAGCCCTGCCCACACCTATGTTAGTTTTTTTCACACCTATGATAATTTAACCCTTTGAGCATGGCTTCTGCTTCCTGCCAGGGTCACGGCAAATCCAGTGAGATGGTTCGGGAAGGGGAAGCAGAGTTTACAGTACTACCTGAGGCTACATGCTTTGTCCAAGGCCTAGTGACGTCCATAGGCACTGTGGCTAGAATGAGGCTTGCCTCTGAGCATGCATAATGCTGACACTGAATTTCTGGTAGCAAGTCTGCCCTTCTTCTGGACAAACCATGTACATTTTCTCTTTTGAATTCCTTTTTGTGTTTTTATTTTCAAGCCTTCTTGTTCCGGCCCTCCCCTTACCCCACTTGGCCCAGATACACATAAGCTGACCTCACTTTCTCCGCTTTCCTTGTAGAGGTGTCAAGAAGAATGTTATTATCCTTGGACTGGGGGTACCAAAGCGACATGTGTGGGTCACGGGAGACAGTCTAACCATTGTGATGCTCAGGGAATGGTTTCATTACATCCTATGCTTCAGCTCTTTAACAACAAATGGTGGAGTCTCTACTCTGTGCCAGGTACAGTGCTGTTTATTAGCAGTTCAGAGAGGAGTTAAGTGTAATTGGTGCCTTCCAGGGGATCAAATCTGATGGAAAGAAGATTCACAAACATGCGCAATACCCCAGGGCAATTGTACATCTCCTACTTAGCAGTGTGAGCTGAGCAAGCATTGGCATGAGCTGCTCCACCAGCAGGAGGGGCATTCACATTTTCTCATGTCCTAACTCCTAACGAGGGAGTCCTGCTGAGGTGCTTAGTGAGTCCACCAATGTCACAGGACTTTCCCACCTGGCTGTTTGGGAGATTCCTTGAGACTGAGATTCTCAGCCACTCGGCATTAATCCCACAGTTGCATTTGTGGAAAATGGACTGTGAAATCTAATGCGGGTCTCCTTGCTGAGACTCCTGATAAATGAACGAGGTTTGATTATGCACTGTTTGTCAGATACCACATTTCTTGCTCTCAAGAAACCTCCAGTGGAAGGCTGGCTGGGACCTTCTGTGACAATTTCTTAACTGAGTTTGTTAAAACCCAGATTACGGGGATCCATCCTCCATGTTGTTGATTCAGTAGATCTGGGTTGGGATCTGAGACCGTGCATTTCTAACACTTCCAGGGGGGATGCTGATGCTGCTGGTCCAGGGGCCAGTGAGAACCAGTGACTTAACACAATGACAATGAAGGAGGCTCAAGAGCAGGGCCTGAGGGGAGAGTGGCAACTGGGGCAACAGAAGGGCATCACTTGGGGAGTTTAGATGGGAAATTTGAAAAGAAGGCATGGGGGAGGGAAAAGGAGTTTCACTTAATGAAAATAAGTGAGCAAGTTGTGATGGGTGGTGTCCCTGTGAAAGCTTTTTAGGGGACTCTAAGTCATTAGGTTTGAGACATTAGGCCTGGGAATCTGTAGTTTTAAAGCTCTCCCAGGTGCTTCCGATACTCAGCTAGCTCTGCGACTTCTGCATACTCAGGTTTCCAACAAACACTGGATAAATTGGTACTAATCCAAGTGGGTGTTGGGAACAATTTAAGATTTCCAAACCCAGTTCTCCATTTCCCTACTTATTTCATAAAACTCAGTTCTAAACCACCAGTTAATAGAGGAATACAGTGCTTTCAAGCACAGATTAGATTCTTCAAACAGAATTCATGTTCTCTCAACGTCCAAGATTACAGAAATGAAAATCTGGCTATAACCAGATATGTTGTGTTAGTCACAATGTACAGATGGCTGCAAACGACATCACGGAAAAATCCCTTTCTTCTTCATCTCTGAGATTCTCTTTGGCTCCTTCCTGTCTGCGCACGCATGCACGCCACTGCATGCTCCACATTAGAAAATAACTGCAAGCAAACAGCTGTTAGTCAAGCACACTACATTTTGCCCACATCTCTCTAGAGTTCAACCCATTGCCTCAGGGCTTGTATCTTAAAAAAGAATTTCACTGCTTTAAACATGGCAAACCAAAATGAAAATACATTGCAATTAGTGCAGGCATGAGCTGGCTTGGCCGGGAAGGGACAACTGCCAATAAAGTTTCACTCTGCTGTTTTAGAAGGTTATTTCTTTTGATTTCATAGGAGAAAGGCTGTTCTAAAATGAACAAATAACTCAGAGAATAATGAATATTATTTTTGCTGTCATTGGAAGAGGAGTAGGTTATGCGTTCACGTGCATGCAAAGGGTTGTGTGTGTGTGTTTGTGATGACAGCTGGTTCATATATTAAGTATTTTACTGGACGCCTTGGAGTTGGTGCAGTTCTGTTCAGAGCACAGAACTAGAGGCTGGAGACCTGAGTTGGGGTCTTGGACTCTGGATCTCGCAAGGACAAAGACTGCTTATTTCAGTTTTCTCCTACATGAAATGAGGGAGTGGAGACAGATTCTCTCAGAGTCTTCTAAGCTATGATTTTCTCATGCTCTTTAACAACTGGCATAATGCATATGCTAATGGGCAAATCTGAAGAGCAAAGGTATTGAATGAATCACATATATTCAAAGGCATTTGTACCCCAGAGCAAGAGAAAAGAGGCCTTCAAGAAGCATGAACTGCCTCTTATGGTTTAAACTTCGCAATAAGCTAAAGAGATTTTAAGGTCAGAGCTGTGGTGGGGGAAGAGAGAGGTGAAGAAAAAGGGCTTTGGCTCACAGTGAGAGACAGTGAGTCCTAGATCCACTGCAACACAATCCACCACCGTGTTCTGATGCACTGGCTGGAAGGGAATGGGCTTATGTTAAGGCAAGAGGACTAGAGATTAGGTGTTAAGGAGACTCCATTGCTAATTTATGGAATTGCCTACCAATGAAATGTTGTAGAAATTTATCCTCTGGGGTCACTACCCAAGTCCACTCTCATTCCACTGCTTTGTCATGATGACTTTAAAAAGCCTAGTTCTCAACCTTAAAAATGCAAAAATTGAGAAAAAGTAAGTACCTATGCTTTTAAGTCCATGATTTAAGAAATTTGTTCCTCTGTCATAATCTGGAATTTGGTTTGTTATTTCATCCTGTCAAGGAGTCTGATCCTTACTATGTAAGTGTTTTATCAGGAGTGAGGATGGACTTGTGAGTAGAAAGAGACACACCTTGATCGGAGAGTACCACTTCCGGGGGGACGAGGGCCGACGCATGTTGTTGTTGAGGTTCCGGGGCTCAGGGAACTCGTACTCTTGCTCTGGCATCTTGACTCTTGCGTTCTTTGCCTTTTCCAACTTAGCACCTTCTTCTGTGGAGCCCTTTTCTCCCCAACGAACCTAAATTAAGCAACATACAAAAAACCAAAATGACAAAATAAAATATGATGCCCCCAGAGAATGGGGGTCACAAATACACATATGATATGCAATGCAGGAGCTCTCCAGTCATCCTTTAGGCTCTGAGGGTCAGGGAAGAGGGAGGTGTGAGAACAGGGAAAGGGGGAGTGCTGAAGAGCAGAGAAAACAAACCATGTGGATGGATATTTACGGGTGGAATTATTTAGGCAGTGAGGAGAGCAGGTGCAAAGTTTTGCAGGCCCAGGTGAGACCCTTGGATTTTACTCCAGTTGAGAGAAGAAACCACTGGGGAGTTTTGAGTAGACTGCTTTTATTCATGATGGGAAAGACATGGGGTGCACAGTTAAAAGGCTATATCTGCCATTTCTCCATCTGATGCCTCACCATTCACATTCCCGCTAGATCTCAAGTATGAGTTTTCATCCATTTGCTTGGGTTTTCCCTCACTGAGCAGGCAGCACATAGATATCTGTGAGTACAAAAGTCCTTCCTTACCCATAGGGATATGTTCCAAGACCCCCCGTGGATGCCTGAAACTATGAATAGTACCAAACCCTGTATATACTATTTTTTCCCTTTATACACATACCTGTGATAGTTTAATTTATAAACTAGGTACAGTGAGATTAACAATGATAACTAATAATAAAATACAACAATTATAGCAATAAACTATTATAAAAGTTATGTGAATGTGGTCTCTCTTTCTCTTTCTCAGCAAACTAGCAAGAATTTCTTTTTCCTTGTTCACAATTTCACAGCTCGAAGATTCATTCTCATGATAGATCTTAGCAACTTCAGCATATGATTTTTTCCCCTTGGCTTAGTAGTCGGGAATTTTCACCTTTTCACTAAAAGGAAACATTTTATGGCTTCTCTTTGGCATATAATGGTAAAATAGTTTACTTGAACCCCAGCACTGCAATGCCTTGCCAGATGTTCTAGTAACCAGGATGGCTACTAAGCCACTAGCCGGCGTGGAGCATACAGAATGCGAATATGCTGGATAAAAGGGCGATTCACATCCCAGGAGGGATGGAGTGGGACAGATCGGGATTTCATCATGCTACTCAGAATGATGTGCACCTTAAAACTGATGTATTGTTTATTTCTGAAATTTTCCTTTAATATTTTTTGAGCACTGTTGAAACTGTGGAAAATGAAACCACAGATAAGGGGGCTACTGTCCATTAAGATGTTCTCTTACCTCCATCCTTTTGATGCCTCCAACACCTCGCCCGCCATAATAAGAGGCATCTACTGTAGGCCACTTTTTCTTAGGCAGACCGTCATCATCTTCCTCCTGTAGAGAGATTGTGGACATGAAGAAAGCAAAGCACCATTGCTGTATGTATGTGACCATGATGGCAACATGGACAACAGTAGCCTGCCTGGGAGAAATCCCAGGGCTACCGCTTACTTGGGCCTTGGGTGAGTCACAGGACCTGTCAAAGCTTATCTTGTTCAGTTGTTTCTCAGAGTCGGCAGTTCTGGGTTTTGTCCCTTGGCATTTTGCTTTTCCAGTCATTTGATGGTGTCAAATGAATGCTAGCTCTCTACTTCTCACTCCTTGTACCTGCTGCTTTTAAAAGATTTGTGACTATAAAACATTACAAAATAATAAAATAAGAACAAACCCCCCAAATAATAAAGTAGTTCACAATATTTTGCCTTATGATTTTCAGAAGGCTTGTGATGTCAAACCAGGAAACTTAGGTATCTTACATTGTGGTCAAACTTTACCACTGGAGGCGGATGTGGTTGTCTGTGTGTCATTTATGAAATGTGGCTTCAAAAAGCCTGGCCTAGTGCCATTTTCCAAAGGAGATAACTAAAATTATATCATCCAAGACTGAATATAGCAGCACCAAGGACGTCTGAGACTCCAAGAATAAAGCTGCTTTTCAATAGGGAAATGAACTGGTTTGATAAGTTTCCTAATTTTTTAAATGACAGGATGACAAACATTAGATACCATCTAATTGAGCCTTTCCCCCACTCAGAAGAGGACAGTCAGATTCAGAGAAACGAAGAGACCAATGGAGCTGAAGTTCTGGTCTCCTGATGCCTCGTCACAGGATCCTCCCCACACCTGCACCCCCAGCTCCCCTTCTTCTCATCTCTTCTCTTCTTGCCCGGGCAGGAGTTGATGCCATCTCTATTTTTGGGCAGTGCCCAAGTAAGGAGGCGGGGCCAACCTCCTGCGCAAGCGCAGGGGCCGGTGTTCCCACTACAGGAAATTCCAAAACTTAAACCAGATCCACATGCTCCTGATCTACCAAGCCTGACGTTTAATCCCCTGACCCGAGCTTGCCTGCCAAACTCAAATAACAGCAGCAAAAGACAACACGAAGGCCCAGGTTTGACCAACGAGAGAGTCAGAATTTCCCTGCAGTTACCATGGCTCTGTTTACACATCCTAGGGACAGGAGGGTTTTGCAACCTTGGGACAAGAGAGAAGGGAATCTTTGATGTGTCTTTGGCCAAAAATTGATGGAGTAAAATCGTAGTCCCCAGCAATTCCACTAACAAAATCAGCAGCACAGAAGTGAATGTCTACATCTAATTAAGTTCAAGGGCCCTTGGCAAGTTCCCCTCACACTGCCCTTCAAGGATGTAGCAGGGAGGGGAAAACCACCAATATAGAAATCCTCTATGGCTCTTGGAGGACAGACTGGGTAAGCTGACTTAATTTGTGTGTGAGCAAAGTATAGGAATCAGAGGTTTGTGGGCAGTTGGCAGAAGACCAGCAAAAAGCAGTGGAACTGAGCTACCAGGAAACTGCCAAGGCCCACCTGAGGGGATGGCTGTCAGAACCTCCCAGAAGTGGGGATGGGGGGGATGCTAAAGAAGAGGCTGATTAATATTCTGTCAGAAGCTATTCATCGACTGCACTGTGTCGTAATCATGTACTTTTAAACCTCCTGTAAAAGTCCCTATGTGAATGGCCTTGTGCCAGTGGTGCCTTTGGGGGAGTGTAGCAATTGGGTTTGTTAGGTGGTATCTAGCAAATGAAGAAGAGGAGGTATCACAGGGGAGGCAAGGAGGAGGAGTTAGTGGTGCCTGGAGAAACCACAGAGATTAGGGAGCGGTGCTGGTTTCCCAGCAGGGGAAGTTAATGTTTACATCTTATAGGATGTGGTAGCCCCAGACGTCCAGTTGGTTGATGTTCGGGTCACACAAGTGGCAGCACATTACTCAGATGGTAGAGGCCCATTCTGACCTGTTTGTCCTTAGTCCTGCTCTAGAAAGAAATAGCTGTAGACCAGGATGTCTGATGCACACGTTTGGTTAGCCCCAGACTGGGTTAGTCCTGTGCTGCCCTCACTCAGACACTGAACTTTTCCATTTTTCCACTCATGTCAGATTTTTGAACAGCTCCCTGAATCAACATTCACAGCTCTGTATGCTTGTAACACCGGTCCTGCACTTCTACCCATCTTTTAAGATGTGGCTTGAATGTAACTTGTTCTGTGAAGATCTCCCTGACTCCCCAGAGAATTCAATGCTCCCTTCTTGTGTTCCTTACAGCTCCTGGTAGTGACCTTCCCACACTCAACATATATTTAATGTTCAGTTAGTGATTAAGCAAAACAGTGAGTAGAAGGGTGAGATCTCTGACCCCAGGGCTGCTTTACTCCTCCCTAGCGACTGTGCCCTGGACAACACCACAGACTTGATGTGAACAGCTCCCCCTGCAGCTGTGCATGCGGTGTCCCTCTTAGATTCAGTCTATAAGTTCTTTAACATTCCTGCTTCTCTGATATCCAGGTGGCCGGCTTGACCCAAACAGACTCTCACCCCGCATCCACTGCAGGTGCCAGAGGGACTATCACTGGAAAGGAGAATGTAACTGAAACAGAATCGAGTGCAAGGAAATAGTTTTAAATCAGACTTTGAATTCATTTAAAATTCCATTGAACTCAAATGCCTCCTAAACCCTTATGATAGGCCCTGATAGGCCATCCTTCAGTCACTTACACAGGAAAACAGTCTGAGCCCCCTGCTTGCCAGCATAGTGCCACATTTTGAGAAAAATAAAGGGGACGCAGCTGTCAACAAGATCATTTACATTTATGGAGAAGTAAGTCTTGTGAGGGTGATGTCATGAAACAAGTGAAGGACAAAGGCCATGGAACCCCCAGGCTCAGGAGATGCTGAAGGGCTGAGCCTGAAGTAGAACTGGCCGTCCCTCTCATCTGAAGTATCTGGGGGTGAGCCAGGGAAGTCACCCTCAGAGTTAGTCTTAGAGATTAATTCCTAGGAGTGAACTGAAAGATACAGCAACACTTCTGTTTATAAATACAGAAATTTTAAATGACCCAAGATTTCCCTGTTCTGAGCTGCATAACATGCCATGGAACCATCACAACTGTTCACACGCCCACAAAGATTAAGGATGGGCAAGAATTTTGTGGCATTTTTTCATAAAGGATAGTGTACATTTTAAAGAAGAAATGCTTCTTTTTCTAACTATTAAAATATTGAATGCTGAATTCTGGGCCTGTTTTAGACTTCCGTCTGGGGTGTACACATGTGTGTTGGTGCGCACTGCTGTGTGGGTTGATGTCCACTGGTGGTAGCTTGGCCCTTCTGCCCTCCAGAGTGGGAGGCTACTCTGCCTGTCTGTGTAGACATAGCTGTAAGGGTTACCAGGGCTGCTGGTTGGTCATAGTTGAATAATTTTTCCATCACTCGGTAATTTCCATCTAAAAATTCTTGCCTCAAAGAAATTGTTAGGATCAATGAGCATGATAATGAACCTGGAAATAAGTTCATCATTCAAAGGCAGGTGCTTACTGTTAACCGGGTGCCCATCCAGTGTCAGTGCCTTCAGTACACATCCCTCTCCCTCCCAGTCACAAAATCCATGGAAGGTGATTCTACTTAGCACTATATCATCAGCTGAAGTACTCCATTGTTAGGTTCTCCCGTAACTGACAATTATTTGAAATAACTAGAGACTTAGTGAGGAATCTTCATTCTGCTGCCAATCAGAGAAGAAATGCCCCTCTGAGTTGTTAAAATTAAGCGTCCTTGCTTTTGTTGAGATCTGAAATTTCAAGTAATTTTTCTTTGTTTTCCATGCATACAAAATATCACTGTGGGTTGCATGGAATCTCAAAAAATCTTGACTATTTATATTTTGCATGTTGATACTCCTATTAAAGAAGATCACTGTGAACACATTATAAAGTTGTGTTCATTCTCGAAGTTTAGTTATTTAAATAGCAGATATTCTCCCCTTGGGATACAATGCTAATAGATCTGATGAAAGTTGGGATAACATATTTAAGCTGTTCACATGTATGGATGATGGAGAGTGTTTGACTTCAGATATTAGTTGAGTGTTAGACAACATGTTAAGCTCTTTGGGGGATATATTAAAGATTAATTAGATATAGGTCTTGATCTTTAAGTAGCTAATGGTCTTAAACTTTGATGCATAAGGAAGAATCAATTAAAAAAAAAACACCCTGGGAATGCAGAGAAGAGAAAAATGAGAAATTAGTTCTGATGGAAGGAACTACAGTGTGGCTTGTAGCGTATGGGTTGTGCTTGAAAAGCTGGTGGGGCCCGAACACAGAAAGCTGGAGTGAAGGTCGTCTAAGATTCAGACTGTGATTTTCAGGGCATTGTATAATTCATACAATATACCTTTATACTATAAAATACTCTGTATGGGCTAAGTTATATTATCTGTTTCTGTGGGATTTCTTTATTTTTTTTTTCTGCCAAAATGCATTAGGAAGGAGATTAGGGCTGCTTAACTTCTAGGGCCAAGGCACACGCGAAAGCAGTCAGCACCGCCTGCAGCCCGCCCAGCCGGCTCGGAAGTTGGTTGAGGTCTAACGCAACCCTTTAAACCTCGAGTGTCCTGGGGCTGTCACTCTGTTTCAGAAACCAGGTCTGCCTTCTCCAGGTGAAACTTTTCTAAGAATATTAGATGAAACTGGAAAAATTCAACTACTTCTTGCTTTCAGTCATTCTTCCTTGCTATTTTTCTGGTTTGAGCTTTTTCCCTCCTCTCCAACATTGTGTTGTTGAGTGTAAGAGTTCATTCCACATATGCTTATGTGTGTGTGTGGAGCCCTATTCTAGATGCTGGGGTCTGGGCTAAACCCTGCCATCTTGCACCTAAGTCCCCTGGCACATTTTGGCCACAGAAGCTGCCACATCACCTTCCAAAGGCAAATGCAGAGCCAGCACCAGAAGAAAGGGCAACAACTCCTCTAACTGAACAGAATGAGGGAAGAGAACCCTCCCTTTAGGGCAAACAGACCAACCTCATCGAGAGAGTTTCTTGACCTATTTTTCTTTTGGAAGTATAAGGGACAGCTGCACAGGACAGGAACACAGCCAAAATGGAACCTGTGGAACTGCCCATGGTTCTTTCCTTTGAAAGACTAGGAAAAGGCTTTCATCGATGTAAAGAGGGTTTTTGCCCTCCCTCCTCTCTGCACAGAATGAAATTTCCTTCCCTGATTTCTGGGCAGAAAGTTAGCATTCCAACAAGATGTGCTTTATTTGATGGCAGCTATTAAATCCCTTGGCTTCCATGCATATGGTTGAGGATATAAGAGCCACATGAAATTTAAAATTTAATCATTATTCGTTTTGTATGTAGGAAACTTGACAAAGGCATTGGGAAGAGGAATGGCGAGGGGGTGGTAGTTGGTTTGCACACAGCAGACTTTAGGGATTAAGAACAATGAACTAGAAATCCCATCAATTCAGCTTTTGGTCCCAGTCGGCTTTCAGACCTGTACGCTGGCTCTAAATTGGCAAGTGTTGCACCCAGGGAGGCCAGCTTTCCCAGGAGCAATCAGAGGGCCAGGAAAGCCCCTGGTCAGGCACTCCTGCCCCCTGGTGCTCCTTCCCACCACCAGCCTTTAACGCCTCTATTCTACTGCAGGCAAACTGCGTACTGGCCAATTTATGGTGGAGTCTAGGATATTTTTCTTCCTTTAAATGATGAGGATTTGAGAGCAAGGACAGGATATTAGCATATCCCCTTCCAATATATTTTCATTACTGCCTGGCAAATCTTTAGGTAACATTGTTTTAAATTAAAGATCAATGGCATACTTCAGCAGGCTGTTCCCAGAATCACTGATTTCCCTTGATTTACACACATAAAGCAAAAGCCTCTGCAGGGAGAAGGGATCCCCGAAGTGTCTCTTTTAGAGGAAAAATCAGTACTGTGGAGCTCCAAATAATTATATTGATAAAAAGTTTATGTTTGCATCTCAAATTTTATCTTTGCAAAGAGAAACCCTTCCAAAGCCATCTGTCTGTGACTGCCAATGTATTTCAGTTCCCGTTCATCTTTGGTTAGGAAAGAGCCAAAGACCACCCTCCTTGCTGCTTCATATGCACTGGGAGCCTACGCCTGACTTAGCTCTGCTTTGCAGGGGCTTGAGTGTCAGGCCAGCCTGTGCAGCTCCCCACCTCACTCCGCCACCCTGTCCATGTGGCCACACCTTGCTTTGGTCACTCACCTCACTTTCCTCAGCAGGGGGTGGAGGGATCTCTTTGATAATCTGAAAAGAAAAAAAGAACAAGTCAGTGGAAATCTCCAACCATCTGCACTCCAAGAGGCCTGCTCTCAACAGGTGCCTTGGTAGTGTGGCCATAAATACTACAGGGTCCAAGCAGAGGGTCCCATTCTGTGTCTGTGGTAGTTTCGTGTAAAGAAAAAATCATTTCACAGGTAACAGTCTCATCTTTTACTACAGGTAGCTATCTTGCAAATTTAGTCACTTATTTATTCATCCAGTTATTCAGGCATGAAATCATTCATCCATTCATCCGAACAGCTACACGTTTAACAAACAATTGCACACGACAGAGGTTAAGATGGTGCAGCAAAGATGAGTCAGGTATGGACCACACTCAAGCTGTTGGTAGTTCTGTTAACTGTCACTGGGTCCAAGTGGACAACATCAACGGAGGGTGTAGGGTATGATGGTCAGGCAGACTGATTTCCAACAGTGGGCAGCAAAGAAGGGGCAGCCAGGGATTTTTTCAGGGCCCTGAACTTTAAGGGGTCAAAGATTTACATAACAACAGTAGAGGACTGTATTCCGCAATCGTGGACCCTCTGGGCAACAATTGGGAGGCAACAATTGGGAGCCAGCCCCTTCCAGACAATAAGAGGATGAGTGACACACGGAGAAGGGCAGGGAGGAAGGACAGCTGCGTGGCAGTAAGCAGCCTCTCCTTACCTTGCACACCACATTCATAAAGGGAAAGCCCTTATAGTTAATTAGATTTGGTCATTTACAAGGCAGTTTGGCCATTATCGACTGTGACTCTACCGTGTCCTTTGCTGGCTCCCTCCTCTCATCCCAAGCTTATTATTGGAATTTTGGATCACCTACATACAGTCCTTTTCCTTAGGGGGATTCTGGTAAATACAAAGTTCATTCAGTATCTTTTCATGTCTTAGTGTTGGGGTTGGTGTGGATCACTAGTGGATGGGTGCTAGGGCATTGCCCACAGGACCAGTTCCTTAATCTTCTAGCTGGAGAGCTAGCCCTCCTGGCTGCAGGTCAAACTGCATACTAGGCATCAAGCTCTTCCCTACTAGGCACATATCTCCTTTGACTTAATGATTATTCTGGGATCTCACTGGGCTCTGATTCCCACTCTTATCATCCATGTTTCCATGATCTGTAATGTCACCTCTGTATGTAGAGACAGGCTACTGACTTGAGGCTCTATTAACACCAACCAGAGGATTGAGACTCCAGCCATCTAAAAGGATAGTATTCAATTAAATAAGAGGCAGAGTCTAAGACCTTCAAGGGTTTTAAACTATCACTTCATCGGTCTCACTTCCTGGCCATTCTGGGAAACTGGCTGAAGGTCTTTGGAAAACTTGAAAGCTTGATTTTGCTCACCCACTCATCACTGGCTACGAATTCTTCACAGCACTCTCTGGGGAGGGCCATTACTGCCCAATGCTGATTTCCCATCATCCCAGAGGCAATGATGATTTAAAAACAGGAAATGCCTGGGAAAGGGAGGAAGAGGTGAGGGACTGGGGACAACGATCTAGAATGTGTCTCTTCTCTTTGGGTGTGGTTAGGGAGGTGGGTGAGAGGGAGCAGGATATTTGGGAACAGATGGATGATGACAAGGGTGCTGTGGGCAGTATGCAGTGTGAGGACCCTGAGTATGTGGAAGTTCAGTACAAAGCATCTGAGCTTTTGTCTTCACAGGGCTACCAGCTTCCTCCCTCACTGCATGGCAGCAGCACAGCAGAGTTGCCAAAGGAATCCAAGATTTGCCTTCTTGTTACTGTGAGGATTTGACGAGTCCTCGAACCTCCGTGAGTCCCACTGTCCTCATCTGTTAAATGGGAACAATAACACTAACCTTGCAGAATTGAGTCACGATGAGCAATAATGTTTGGAAAACATCTGGTATACAGTGGGTGTTCAATTGATGGTGTATATAATTACTACTTATTCTCCTTTCCCTTTCTTGCAGTCTCTGTGCCTTGTCTTTATTACATCTTTAACAAAGGTTTCAATTAAACCCCTGTATATACTAAATAACTATGTACAGTCATTTCCAGATGGAGCAGCCTAGAGGCCAGGGGCTACAGGGGGTCAGCAGCAGTATGTTCCAGCACAAATCTGTAGGCACACAACATCAGCAAGGAAGGGCAGCACCAAGTGCCCCACCAACCCATCTGTGGGTTGGCATTCAAGGTACCTCACTGGGTATTTATTGAATTCTACATCCAGCAATGTCCCAAGGGGAAACCAAAAGACAACACCAAAATACACAACTTAGTATTAATCAAAGGTGGACTAATTTATATTCCAGACTTCACGATGACTCTTTGTTAAGTGGGCACCTTAACTTCTGGGAAAACATCACCATGTTCAGGTATATAGAATTTAGGCACTTCTAATCTGGTCTCATTGGTGGCTGTCTGGCTACATTCAGCAGGAATGAGGAAGAAGTCTCCCCAATGCTTCAAGCCCTCCCTCTCCCATCACCAGTCTTCCACTGGGAGCAAAGAGCAACTTGATAGCAGGAGAGTGTTTCAAAGTGTGATCTAGACGGCTAAGTTGAAGTCATGAGATGATTATTCCAAGCCCTGAAGCTGGATGGGCTGTCTGCAAGTGAGCCAAATCCTCCTGCCAAGGCCAGCTCATGAACCACCCAAAGAAGTGACCTAGGCACAGGTTTGTATCAGCCCTCTCCCTCCCCAACCCGGGGAGGGCCAGAGCCCACATTACCTGGAAAAGCAGGTGGGCAGCAGCCTGCATTACTTTTGAACCCACAGCACCACTGTAGCTTTGCTGGGTGCAGAGCAGCCCATAGCTATTCTAATGCCAACTGCCTCCACCCTCACAGGCCTGCATGATGTGGCCCCACCACCTGTCCACCTCACTTCTCTCCACTCTCCCCTTCACTTCTGCACTTCAGCCTCTGGGTCACCTTCTTGTTCCCTCCATGTGCCCTGCTGTTTCTCACTTGTAGTGTTTTCTGCCTAAATGCTTCCTATCTTTTCCTGCTTTATCTGCACATCTGTACACACCTTGTTAACACCTATTCATTTGGTAGATCACCAGTAAATACACCTCCCCTGGAAAGTCTCCTGAGACCTCATGGAACAGGCAAGGTCCCATTTACTGGGTCTCAGGTAAGTCAGTGATTTTTACAGCACTTTTAATTGTAATTAAAAGAGTAATTGCATAATTCTTTGCTTCCAGCTACTATGACTAGAAAGTATTTCCAACAAGAACACAAACTAGAATCACTGAGCACTACCAAGCTTAGGCCTGGCCTGTTCCCTTCTTAGAAGGATCCTGGAGCTTCCTCCTGGTTATGGATGGGTTCGTCAGCTCCTTTCTCATTAGAAGGAACAAATAAAAGATGGGTAAGCTTGAAGAGATCCTTAATAAAACATTTAAAAGGAAAATTCCTCAGCAAACATATTTATAAGCACAACATGGTAGAACCACATGGCAGTTCTGGGGAAAAATCTGGCAATATTTTTCATATTTCTCTTTTCGAGGCCAGCATTACTTCTTCACTTAGTGTCATTTTTAGGTTAGATATTTTGGATGGGCAGAAAGTGACCATTTGCTTCCTTGGAGTAGCAGCCCTGGAGTCTCTTTGGCACTGAAGGTTGGACTGGCAAGGAAAAAGTGGGTAAGAAAAATGAGGTGGACTATGGAACTTTTATTAGTGTCTCATTGCTACCTGAGAATTTCTTGAAGCTGTCTATGCTATGGATTGGGAGATCTGTCTCCTCTCCCCAGTTATCAGTGATTTTAGCTCTGACTGTATCCATTTTTGTTTAAGGACACATGAGATGGGGCCAGATATGGGCCAAGGAAAGAAAGCCAGGAAAAATCAGGTAGAATCTTATTAAATTGAAATCTTACTGGCAACTGTAAGTCAAAACAAAATCAACTTTTTAGGTACACCTCTTAGTTTGGTTGTTGGAAATGGCAGCGATGGAAGATGTGCAGATATAGTTAGCATGGCATGAGTGTAGGAGAAAGATTACACGTGCCCAGGTCCTGCTTGACACCTGGGGGCTTTAATCTGCTTTTACCAGTCAAGTTCAACTATTTAGGTATCCATAAAGTTCTTTCTTAAAATTTTTTACAAAATGTTGAGGTGAAATAAAGCACCTGGTGAGTTTATGTCGCTTGTTTCTGTATCTCCGGTAGTATCCCAGTTCAGCTCCTGGTTCGTGTGTTTGGATCCTTGTCACTGGGTTTGCTCTCGCTGACTCCGCTGCTATGGTCCGGTGCAGTGGGATGCAGAGTGCAGTCTCCCCAGTTTGTAACACGGGCCCCTCTCCCTCCTCCCAGGTGTAGCCACACTGGCTCACTAGACGTTCCGTTTACAGTCTGAGTCACGGCAACATGCTGCGTGAGGGACTGGCAGACACCAGGCCTGGCTCTTCCCCCTGCTCTGTCTCCATCATCACAGCTTCACATTCTCCTCTTATCTTTCCCATCTCTTCTTCACTCTGCAGCAGCTGTCGACTGTAGGCTAAGCTGTAGGAGCTCACTTTGGACAGGTGCTCATCTTATGGCATGAGAAGTGGAACAAAACAGAGGACTTCTTTTGGAGGCTCTTTCTTCTTAAATTGTATTCAGTATCTGTGTCATTTTTGCTTGAGCTGGGGAAGGGGCATCTCCTTAAGCTCCTCCACACCGGAAGTATGATTCTCTTGCAGCAAAGGTACTTTGCAACACAGCCAATTCTACTGTCCAGGCAAAGTCCAAGTGATCAGCTTAAGATAACCATTCTATACAAAGTCAGGCACTTGTCTTCTAATTTGAATTCGTTTCATAGTTTTAAACTTTACAGAGTATCAGAGTTGCATGGAGGGCTTTTTAAAACACAGATTTCTGGGCTGCATTCCTGAGTTTCTTGTTAGTAGGTCTGGAGTGGGCTTTTGTGTTTCTAATAAGACCCTAAATAACGCTCACCCTGCCTGTCCATGGACCACACTTTGACAACTAGAATTAGCTGACTTCTAACAATGCTATGCCTCAATTATGTATGTGGGGACATGTTTTGCTTCAAGTCAGATGTTCCTAGGAGTGCCCTGTCAAGGGTTGCTTATGGATGATTAGAAACACCAGCTTTGAAAATGTTTCAGTCTAAAAGTTACGGTGTCCCTGCTCTATTGTCAGGAACTATGGGGTCTATATTGCTCATGGGCCCCATGTTGGGAAGACAGAACTGTCTCAGCGATGTTTGCAGGCTTCTCTTGCTTGCAAGTGTTTGTGCCATCTGTGTACAGAGCTGGCCTGGATTCCACATCCAGCCCTGAAACAATCCCAAGTGGATGGGAATTAGGGACTCATATCTTATCTTTCACTGTCTGTACCATTAGCAGTTAACCCACTGAACTCCATTTGCATCTCTCTCTGCCGCACCGGCCTCTCAGCCTCTAGAAGACATGGGCATACTTGGTCAGCTTTCATTTTCTGACACACAGTGCTTGTTACTCAGCCACCATTTCTAGAATGAACCTGTATGCATTCTTATATAGGAAAAGGTAAAGAAAGCATTTCTGATTATTCTAAACTTTCTTACCTCTCCAATAAGCACTTCTATATAAATGTTTCTTTAGTAATTAGCATGGTAACAGTCCCGACTGCCAAGGGTGTGTTATGACATTTGGATGCATCATGGGGACCTCATTAGGGTCATGGGTAGACTCATGGTTAGTCACGGTACTTGGTTGACACGACCTCTACTCTATTCCATCCCCTAACCCCTGCCTCTGAGGAAATTCACTTGCCCTGTGGTTCACGAATCCATTTTCCAGCTTTGTGTCCTAAACTACTTTTTCAAAAGTGCTTCCTGAAAATTTGAAAACAACACAAACAATCTCTTTTGTGTTACAAAACGACATATAATATGATACCTTGTTCACCTGTGGTAAGGGTAATAAAATCACTACATTGTGAAATCCTATTAGCTCAAAATATGATTTTTTAATGAGATAAAGGAACAAGTAATATATACACTTTAGTTTTTTGGTTGTGGTAAAATTCACATAATGTAACATGAACCATTTTAAAGTGTGAGGTGATTATATTTGGTGCCATCGAGTGATCCCAGGTGAGTATGAGGATGCTGCCCAGCTGTCAGTAGTGAGCTTGGAGGATTATATGAAACCCATACACATCTTATCTGCTTTCTCACTTCTGCTTACCCTCGTGCAGTACAAATATACAAGGGGGAACCCCCCAAACTGGATTTATTTATGAAGAAATGTGTACTTGTTCTTACATGTTTAAACTTCAGTCACCTTCAAAGTCCTCTCCATTTGATGCAATACACCTACTGAGACCTTTTTCCCACTGCTCAAAACAGTTTTTTAACTCTTCGATTTTGATGCCTTTTAGTGCTTCTGCTGTTGCTTGTTTCACCTCATCCACATCAGCAAAATGTTTCTTTTGGCAGACTTATTCTACCAGGAAACAAAAAAAAAGTTGCTTGGGGCAAGATCAGGTGACTAGGGAGGGTGGAGCACGGCGGGGAGGGGGGGGTGATGCTGATCAAAAACTGGTCATGTGGTCAAGAACTGCTGAATACTCAGCTTGGTGTAGCCAGGTGCACTCGTAAATCACCCTTCATGAAATGGGCAAATGAGGTGAGTCTTCAAAAAAAAAAATTCACAGAAGCCCAACACGGCCTCTCACAACAATGCCAGCGGGTACACTGATACAATTGGCAAATGATACATAGAACTGGATGAGGGTTGCTAGAACACTTGTCCAGTGGGGAAACCTGTACCAGGGGCCTGTCCTCCAGGAGATAATTTCAGGTTTTGGATCTCTTCTTGTATGTTGCACACTTGAGCTGTGTATTTTTCTCCATGAAAGCATTTAATGCAGCATCCTCAACACAAGTGTGTCTCCTGGTTTTAGAATCTAGAGACTGAATGAAGGAGGACAGCCTTAAGCTTGTGGAGGAGAAGGCTGTGAAGCAGTGAGAGAAATGGGAGCAAAGGAACCCACACTGGGCTTCATCAGAGATAACAGTGAAGAGCCGAAAGAAGGTCAACGATCTCGTGGAGCTACCGCCTGCTTTAAAGGGGATCAGAAACAGGTACCGTGGGCGAGAGAACAGGACATACTGCTGACAACAGCAGAATGGTACTTCCAAGGCATTTGGTCTTCTTTGGAACCACACAAATAGCTTTTTTTGTTATGAAAAGAGAAACTTGGCAAAACAACAAAAGCTGGATTTCTATTTTAGACCAGGGCAGAGGAATAACAAGACGATGAGTCAGAGACTTCACCTCTGTTGTCGTTACACTTAGATCTAAGAATGTCCTTCCTTCCGTCGTGTCTCCGTAACTCGAAGCCACAGCGCTGCATCATATGCATGCCCACCAGGAAACCTCATGTGTTTATTTTTTACAAATCAAGGAAAAATGTTATATTTACTGTAGCATTATTTTAATTAAAAATTTAAGATGCTAAAAATGGTGGGATTTTTTAGTTTATTTTTAATTTTTAAAAGTGTGTTATTTTATAAGGTTGCACAGTGTTGAATGTTCTGCTCTGAACCTCTTTCCCCTATTAGTCTGGTTATTTTTTCATGGAGCTGAAATTCCATATGCAGTGATATTTTTAGGAGCAGACTAAAAATATCTTCTTTTTATAGGAGAAATGATGGTATTTAGAGAAGTTTTGGTGTATCTGCTACTTAACAACTGTCGTTATCGTTGGAGACAGAAAAGGAGACACCGTTGGCTGGGCCTGACTTCCTCATCTGACTGCTAGTCTTCTGCGCTTTCCATGCACCAGCAAAACCCCACGGAGTCTGAGTAATAATATTCCTTGGGGTTTTGGTAATTTTGGATTATGAGCTCATGTGTAGTTTGCATTTACCTACGGGAATCTTATGAGGACTGGGTTGAGGGATGAATTTGCCAGAGAGGATTCAAGTTTCCTTCTGCAGATTCCTAAATACTTCCAAACTATGACCTTCTCAGCTTGTAATTTATAGAACCCCAAGTAGTATATAGTTGAACTCTAAAACTGAGAGGTTATGGTTCTGAATTCTTAAAAACACACACACACACTCACCCCAAACTCATACCCCATCTTTTCACTTTCAAGGTCCCAGTTTTAGGTAGAAGACTCAATTCCAACTCCCAAACTTTTTTGACCCTGGTAAGACTATTAGACTAAATGCCTAGGTTATTAAGATCAGAAAGATCTCTCCCTAGGACCACCATTGCTTTAAGGTTGGCTAACCATCAGATTTCCAGATCTGTTTCTATTTTGGCCTCAGAAATGTCCCCTACTTTCTTGTGAGCCTGACTATGCATTAAAAATAACTTTTATTATATTTTTCTAGGAGTTTTTTGTTTTTGTTTTGTTATGCAACCCACTGTATCATAGGTTAAGAGTAACTGATTTTTCACAAATGATGACCTCTTGCATGGTCAGAGAGGTTAGCTAAAGATATTTGGAGCTTTTGATTTAAAACACTACATGTCCTGGGACTTCTAGGCTGATCTCAACACCAACTGCTCTGCTGCCACACTGGTCTCATAGGTTCTGTGGGAGGAAGGGCCATGAGAACAGAACTGTGTACAGAAGGAAGGCCAGTCGAGATCTCAAAAACCATCTAACGAGAGCTTTAATGTCTCAGATAGAAGGTGTTGCTTGCTCTCATGCTTTTACATTCTAGACTTCCATTCTGATTCCTAGTCCTTATAATAAATATACTTCTAATTAAAATCAAGAAACCAAGGGAAAAGAGGCAACTCCATGTGGAAAATGCCTACAATGCATGAGTTGCTAGCTGGTGACAGATAAATGAATCTTACTACTATATAAATTGTATAAATATAATAGAAACTTCATAGCTTATTAGAGTGGGTGAATGCTGACCAAGTACTGCCGGAATCCAGTGATTTGACAATGTGAAAGTTTATCAAAGGCTAATAATGCCTAGAGAGTCGATCTAGAATGTAGCACAAGAAATTTCCAAAGAATTAAGCTCACTGTTTTGTTTGTTTGTTTTTGGTTTTGGCATTTGGCATTTGGAACTCAAACTTTAAATAATTTTTGGCCTTTCATCTCATCTTCCTTAAGACTGGGACTATTTAAAAGCCAAAATTCACCAGTAACTAATGTAAGGGTAATGGCAGGAATTTTTACATTAGCTGATAAAGCCTAAGTGGTTTACACGGTAACTTATTTTTTTTTGTGACTGTGTTCCAATAAAGCTTTATTTACAAAATAAGTAGTAGGTCAGATTTGGCCCAAGGGCCACAGTTAACTAAACCCCCGATATAACCATATGAAGCAAGTAATACCATTCCACTTAATAGATGAGGAAATGGAGAACTAATAGCACAAAACTGGTAAGTGCAGATCTGAAATTCAAGTCCATACACAGTAACTTGAAAGAATAGATACACATGTTTTCCATTGGATGATACGTCAGAGTCACTGTAAAGCTCTGAGACAGTGAAAAAATCCATGCATTCAGATTCCCTGAGGCTTGGAGGAGAGGCATCTGGTTGCCTGGGCTACGGACAATGTGGTGCTGGTACCGACAGTTGCCTGTGGGATCAAGCAGGGCCCACAGGGACTGGGGTGTATTGGTCACAGTCACAGCCCGCAGGGACTGGGGTGTGTTGGTCACAGTCACAGCATGGGCAAGCTTGTTGGCAATGACACAGGCTTCAAGGAGAGCAAGAAAGAGGTTGCACCTCAGAACTGAGGAATCAGCTGCTTCAACATTTTCTAGGGTCATTTTCTAAACCGTTTTTGGTGGAATACTAGCATCTTTCAGACGTTAGCATGTCAGTGCGTGGGGCCAGGGATAAGCCAAGGAAGGGTTCCGGGGTCCAAACAAATTGAGAGATTCACAATGCAAATTACCCTGCTAAAGGCTTTGAGAAGTTCTGCAGTGGAGACTGAGGTTAACAGTGTCTTCCAAACTTATTGTCTAAATACCCCTTGCTCAGAAGTCTACTGGTTCACATCTTGTAGCTACTTCTGTTCTGTGGATGTAGTCTGTAAATGCTGCCCCTGATTACTTGCATCATATAATCCTCCTGTGGTTTTGATATGTAACTGGGTTTGAGAACCACAGGTCAGGGAATCTTGAAGGGGAAGAGTAGACTCACTTACAGCAGGTAAAAATATAAAGGAGCAACCTCAGAGAATTATGATGCCAATATTCTAAGTTTTCACATGAGGAAATTTAGGTTAAAAGGATCCTCCTTTAACCGATAGAGGAGGAAGTCAGTGGGAACCCATTTGTCTTTAATGTTAGTCGCCCCTTTCGGGTTCACCCAGCAGCCATGAGGATGTGGTGGGTGGGTCAGAAGGCATGCTGTGAGGCCAGCGGGCAGGAAGGAGGGAGGGAAGCCACAGGGCAAGGTGAAAGTGACAGCACACTGGGTGTGTGGGGGCATGTGCTGCAAAGCTCCAGCAGGGAGGGCAGGCCGTGGCAGAGCTCTGTGTGTTAGGTTGGAAAAATAATCTTGTAAGCTGCAGAGTGGGGAGTGTCCAAACGGGAATGGGTGGAGGCCAGGAAGGGTTCCAGAAAGCAGGATGAGGCTAGGCTACGGAGCTGCTTGTACTCGTCAGGTTTCTATTACACAAAATGTCAGTAACTCCCTGTGGTGATTAAATTAGGCTTGGTTGTCTGGCCCTGCAAGTTAAATGTTATGCGTGGAGAGCATTATCCGAAGACTTTATTTTTATTTCAATTTATGGCATATCAACTTGATTAATTTTTGGCCTTTGCAATTTGTCATTAACCATGATCAAGGGACTGATTTGTTGAACTATCCCTAAAATTCAGTAGTGAGTTAAGCACAATCTTTTATAAATTCTTTAAAAACTAACTGTTCATAAGAGACCCACAAGGACATTGCAAACAAAACAAAAGAGATTAAGGAGAAATTGTGCATCTGCGCACATTAACCTGTCCCAACAAGCTGAATACAAACAGTTGCCATTATTTGAACAGAAACGCGGTGATTTGATTTGACTTAGTGTGGTTCAGTTAGTTAGCTGGCGGAGAGTTGCAACTTCATTGCAGGATCTTTTCTTTTCTTTTTCTTTTATTCTTTAAAAATATATTTTATTGATTATGCTATTAAACTTGTCCCATTTTTTCCTCCACTTTATTCCCTTTTTCCTTTTAATTGTGGTAAAAAAAGACATAACATAAAATGTATTATCTCAATCATTTTTAAGAACACATTCCAGTAGCTTTACGTGCTGAACTGACACTGCTGTGCAACCAATCTCTGGAACTTTTCCATCTTGCAAAACATAGCAAGTTCTTTATACTCAGGGTTTCTGTTATACCACTGACCTCCTACAAAATGAGCATAGTTCTATAATTTTATTTACGAAACTGATATAAACATATTTTGTTATATAATATTTGATATATAAACATTACATGTAACATATATGTAAGTTATAAAATGTAATAGTAATACAAATACCCATGAAACTAATGTAATTCAGTTCCATTGGTTTGTGGGTTCCTTCTGTATCCATTCCCTTCCCCCCAAGATAATTTAGTTTGGAAACATACAAATCATGTACTAGGCACTGTACTTCTCTTTGGGATAGTTTCTGAGACTTGTTTCTCCTTCCCTGGAGGAGTTCATAGAACAGTGAAAGAAACATACTTACGAATAAATACTTATGATAGTAAGGAAATTATCTAGTAACTGTGTGGAAAAAAAAGTACTGATGAAACCAAGTAGGGTCGTGGATCCTTCTCTTCAGGTGGGGAAAAGTGTGCTGGAAACTACTGAGATGGAGTGATTGGTGAACTGAACTTTGAAGACAGATGAACTGTGGACAGGGTAGACAAAGAAGATGAAACCATTTCAACAAGAGGATACAACATGGGCGAGGAGATGGTAGTAAATAAGTACATGGTATACTCAAGAGCCCCAAAGATGAGGTTGTGCTTGGAGATGATCCTCCATCCATTTAGCTGCTCAACCAACTTTGAGATTTGTTAACAGGCACTGTGTTATGCTTTGGGGAACTACATACACCCCTGGCTGTGAACAGTTTTGGTCTACAGGGGAGACTGACAAATAGACAATTGTAACGACAGCATAATCAATGTGATGAAAGAAGCAGGCAAGGAGTACTAGGGAGAGAGGGGAGGGTAAGAGGTGAGGCCGAAGAAGTAGTTGTGGCCAGGCTGGGGTAGGTCGACATGTGATGTCTAGGAATTTGAAGTCTATTTTAGAGACATTGAACAGTCAAGAGAATTTTGGGCAGTGAAGTGAGTAGGACCATGACCTGAGATTACTTTAAAGAAATATTTAGTGAAGATGAGAAAGACTAATAGAGCAGTTAGAATGGTATTGCAATAGTTCAGTGGGAAATGCAGCTCCTAGTCTAAGACAATGACATTAATTCCTAGGTTCCACAACTGTTTCTTAAGTAACTGTTGAGTGCCAGGTATTGTGCTTATGCTAGGGTAGAGGTTGTAAATGGATGTCACAGCTAAACAGAGGCTGAGAGAAGAGGAGTCACTGCAGACAACTTTGAAACGAGACATGACAAGGAGGGACAGAAGGAAGCATCCACAGTCACTCTGCAGTGTCTGGTTTGGGCAGCTCAGAGGACAGTGACACATCCATTGATGAACAGAAGTTGGGGGGATAATAAGAATCATTTAGTTGGGGACATGTTGAGGGTGAAATGCCTGCATTTGAGATGTCCACTGGATCAGACCTATACTATGGGTCTGTTCTTCTGGAGCCAAGACCAGCCATGGTGGACACGTTAAGTAGCCACCAGTGTATTCGTTGTGGTTGAAGACATGGGAGTTGGTGATATAGCCCAGAGACAAGATGCAGAGAAGGCTGCAGACAATCCTGGAGAGCAAGAGATAGCAGAGGAAGAAGAGCCCATGAAGGATACAGGAAATCCTGGACAGAGATGTAGGGCAAAAGTCCACAGACACCAGTAGAGGTGGAGTAAAAGGGGAGAGGGGTTGGTTGTGCCTACAGTGGAAAGGGCTATCACAGAATGAGAAACAAGCAGAGACCACAGCCCAGGGCATTTAGGCTTGCAAGGGAAGGACTGGAGAAATCCTGGCATTGGGGGTCCAGTGGCAGCGGGCTGAAGTGAATGGAAGCAATTGTGGAGTGTCTGCAAAGAAGTTTGCAGATGAAAGGAAGGGAGAGAGAAGAGAGTGGCTTGAAGGAGAAATAGAGTATGAGCCATTTTGAAAGGTTGGAGGCTGGCATACTTTCGTAGGCAGAGGTGAGGAAGATGGTGGGAAGGAAAGATACTGTAGGCACAGCTGAAGTGAGAAGGGACAAAAAGAAGAACACCGTGGAAAGAGAGGGAGAAGGGGGAACTGCTTCTGAGGAGAAGGGATGTCCGAAGAGGACACAAGGGTATGCGTTACTTGAAGCAGAAGGGTTTGTCACAAGACAGCTTCTGCTTTTTCTTTAAGACAGAAGAACAGTTTGTCTACTGAGAGTAAAATGGCCAGAGATAGGACAAGGATCTCCAGGAGAGGGGCAAGGTTTGGGAGAGATCCTGTGGGGATAGAATCAGAGGCTCCATGAGGATGATTTGCTAAGTGTGAAGAAGGCCTCATAAGTGTGCGGTGGCTTCATCAGCATGCTTAGGCAATTCACTTCTGAAGTGATCGGCATCTTGGGAGCAGAAGAGAAGACTACATGCCAATTGCTGGATCTAGGTGTAGGGGTGGGCAGGGCAAGTGAGGTGGGAGTTAGGGAACTGAGGGTGTTCACAAGAGTATCCAGTAGATTTAGAGACCATGCAGGCATTTATTCTGTCCCCCAGATTTTGATTTGGTGGAGCCAGTCCCCATTGCGGATCAGAATCTATCAGCATCTCCCTACCTGCTGAAACGTAGGCTGATGTGATGGCCTGTGTTGTGCACACGAAGGCGAGCAGTCTTGCTGGGCGGCCCACTCGCATCAGGGCACCAGCTCCCATCCAGGATGACGGTGTACCCAGTGCAGGGTGCACCGGGGTACAACAGGGCTGCCTGAATTTTCTACAGCAGCTTAGTGCTATGACATCACTGATTGACTGTGGACGTTTTTCCTCCCTACATGTTCAAGCCATTCACAAATTTACATTTCTAATACATTTCACCTCTGTTTTCATGATCCTCTTCTCATTCAGATTTTTTAGTCTTCCTCACTTTAAAGTTCAACTTGGAGATTTCAGTAATATTGGACCAAACTTATGAGTAGAAAGATGAAGTGGCTGTGGCATGACTTAGAAGGCTCTGGCAAGGCCCCTTGTGGAGCTGAGGCAGGGCTTTATTTATTTACTTAGGTAAAATACTGACCCCCTAGCATTCCCTTTTTGAAAATGCAAATAAGCCAAGTGGACATAGTCTGATGCCTCTCTCCCTTCAGTGTGGGTGCTTTTGTGCCCATGAATAAATGCAGAAATCTCAGAAGCCAAAGGTTTACTTAAGGACACCGAGGGTTAAGGTGGGAATTGCTGAAAGGTTTTGAACCAGTGTCTGGCCATTCTCTCTCTCTCTGTCTCCATCAGTCATATGGCAGGTTATACTCTGTTTTCAGGCAACTGCTTAACCCAGGTTCCATCTAGCTGAAAGGGCCCAGATGGGAGAGGGTCCCTTAGGAATGGCAATGGGCAGCAGCAGCCACTCCCACCGTCAGACTCCTTCTTCCAGGCAGGGACAGGAGAAAGCCAGAGGATGCTGACGCACAGGGCAGGCCTGGCAGAAACCACTGTGCCTGGTCTGGTCATGCTGGTCATTACATTTAAAAATGGTCTTTATGATTAGTAAATAGGGACCTGAGTACCTACTCACTATCCAGGACTTTGTGGATCAACACCATCCCTCCCTCCAGCAATTAAGTGGTTAATGTTCGGCTCAGTTGGGATTGGGGTTGGGAGCCTTGCAACTGGGGTTGTGAAACATTCTGAAATATCAATCCTGGAGATAACTTTGCAGATAGGGAAGGAAGGGACACAGCAGAGACAAACATCACAGACCCCACATTTTGCAGGCCCTTTCTGCTCTCTGGCTAGTTCCCGTCGCTGATAGGCAGCTTTGGCACCAGGTCATGGGGCAGCTCTCACACTGGGAGCAGGGTGCGGAGAGTGACAGAGGAAGGAGCACACTTGCTCTAGAAAACACAGGACTTTATCCTGTCCCCTTTAGGGCATCGTAACTCATCAAGGGAGTGAGTGATAAATTAGCTTTGGGGGTACACCAACCATCGGAAATCTGGCCAGCTTTCAGAATGAGGGTGAGGATAGTTTTTATAGACATTGTAAACAGGAAAATTAATCTCCAGGGTCTTTCCTTGTAAAGAAATCCTTCAGGACTTATAAAATCAGACCACATTAAGACATTCTGGCTGCTTTCCAAAGCAACATAGACTTAACCAGATACATTCATTGAAAAATATTATGAATATTGCAAAACAGCTTGGCCTTAGATGACATTAATTAAGAGACATTTCCCTGCAAATAAAAACCATCATGAACTATCACCTCATCACAAAGACAAGAGATAACAAATGTTGGTGAGGATGTGGAAGAAAGGGAACCCTTGTGCGCTGTTGATGGGAATGCAGATCATGCAGCCACTGAGGAAAACAGTATAGAGGTTCCTCATAAAATTAAAAATAGAACTACCACATGACCCAGCAACTCCTCTTCTGGGTATTTATCCAAAGGAAATAAAATCACTATCCTGAAAAGATATCCACACCTACATATTCACTGAAGCATTAGCCAAGACAGGTAAACAACCTAAGTGTTGGACAGATGAATGGCTAAAGAAAATGTGGTTTATATATAACTTTATATACAGACCATGTAATACCATTATATATTACATAGGTAATCAGTGTGATACTACTTAGCCATAAAAGTGAAAGAAATCCTGCCATGTGTGTAGTAATGGATAGACCCCATGGGCATTCTGTTAAGTGAAATAAGTCAGAGAAAGAAACACATACAAATACTGCATGATCTTACTTATATGTGGAATCTTAAAAAAAAAAAGAATGAAGTCATAGAAACAGATCAGATTTGTGGTTGCCAGGGGCAGGGAGAGGGAAGGTCGGGAAACAGTAAAGATGATCAAAATATGGAAACTTCCAGTTATAAATAAGTTCTGGGGATGTAATGTACAACATGGTGACTTTAGCTAATAATACTGTACTGTTTATTTGACAGTTGCCTAAGTAGATCTTAAAAGTTTTCATCATAAGGAAAAAATTTGTAACTGTGAGGTGACAGATGTTAACTAAGCTTATTGTGGTGATCATTTTGCAATATATATTCTACATCTTAACTTATACAATATTATATGTCAATTATATCTCAATAAAACTGGAAAAAAGGAGATTTCTCACCAATATAAATTAAATGCTGCATAGCATAGTAATATATTCCTATTCTAGCAAATATTTTTAAATATGAATAATACACAGCATTTACTATGTGTAAGGTGCTGTTTCTAAATTATCTATATTCATATACTTATTTTATATATATACACACACACACTCTTCACCATCTATCTATGAGGCCGGTGCTCTTGTTGTCTTCACTGTACAAACGGGGAAACTGGGGCACAGAGAGGTTAAGTAACTTGCCTGAGATCATACAGCTAGTTGAGTAGTGAAGCCCTGCTTGGCTGTTTTATTGTTTCTGGTTGTCCTTCCCCCGAGGTAACTGTTTTCAAGAGTCAAAGGGACTCGGTGAACAAGAGTGATGCCTGCTACCACCGAAGCCTGCTGCCAGCATCGCCAGCCTTGGCCACCCCCTTCTTTGAGAGCTTACTGCAGGGTTCTTTTTTCTCCCCCAAATTCCAGACTTGAAAACGTGCCTGTTTCTCCATCAAGCTAAAATGGCTGTGCAGCCTCAAGCATTTAAAACAAAATTTAACTCTTGGGGTTGTTATATCCAAGAATCCGTTTAAAATCTTGGTGAAATCAGACCAGCCTGGATTGCGCTAATTGACCCAAGACTTGCACCTGTCCTGGATCCCTCCCTGCACACACACGTTCTTGTCTGCTGTAAGTCAACTTATTCCCTCAGTGTCCAAAGCCTTCTATTGATGGAAGAGCCTCTTTCTTTCCAGAAGTCCCTGCCCCATGGATGCACCTTCTGGTTGAGTTTCTCATCTCCTTCATTTACCACTTCTTTAAAATGTCACTTAAAGCCCTTCCCCCTCCCTTTCCCATCTAGCACTCTGAGTTTATGGTCTCCATTCAGCTCAGTTCTACATACAGATGTGAGTCCGCTTGCACTGTATGCTGAGTGCAAGCTCTTGGCTAGAGAGGCTCACTATCAATTCCCCCCTCACTGCTCCCCTCCGCAGGACCCTCCCCCAGAAGAACTAAGACACAAGAAATGGAAGGCACATGACCACAGGGCAGTGCTCACTTCCAGCTCTCGTGGGCTTCACTGCACATGCTCTGACATTGCATAAGGGCTGGGCACTTGCTGGAAGTAGACATGTGGGAGCTACTGTTTTCTTCTTCATTTGGCTATTACTTTCTTTGGGCTGTTTCTAGTCTAGGGAATAGAAATTAATAAACAGGCACATATCATTTGGGCATGGCAGGTGATGGTGGCTTATTCCAGGCCCTAAGCTATTCATGGAGACACTGTTCAGAACTATAAGGTGGCTCCAGATGAGGAGGATGAGGAGGAGGCAAGTTCTTATGGATCTTGCAGCCAAAGTGCTTCCTGTGAATGTTAGCTGAAGGTAATGAAATAAAGGAAGGTGCCACTCTTCAGTGTTAAAAATAAAGAGCCCTGTGGCATTCTTTCAGATGGGCTGACTAGTGGCTAAGACCAGGTGGCCTTGGGGGAGTATCAGCTGGGACAACCTAAGTGTGTGTGGTATGTGCACACACATGTGCACGATGCACACACATGCATTTATATTCATTATATGTCCAATAAGAACCATCATTTACAGTCTTCTGTGCATCCTTCTTAAGCACCAGCACCAGAACAGCCACCTCAGCTGCCCTACTAAAGGCTGTGTCATTGGCAACCCCACTTCCCTAGCCCATATCAACTCCTCATGACTCCTGGCTCCACTGAGCACTGTTAGTGCATGCCAGTTTTGTGTGAACTGTATAAACAATGGAAGATTTTTCCTCAAGCTTTACACAGATTTTTGTCACCCTATCCTACTCTTGGTCCTGTTAACTTTGTGTCACCCTTTGCTTTGAGTGGGCCAAGGCCTGACTAATGAGGAGGAGCTTTGGACACTTACCACGGTGCAGCAGAGGGGCCAGAACCACCAGAGGAGAGCCAGGGCCAGGAGCAGGAAGAGGATCAGCAGGGCGATTGCCAGGATGGAGCCATCGGACTGTGGGGCCAAGAGAAAGAGTGGTCAGTCTTGGGGCAGGCTGTGTGTGCAACCCACGCGGGCTCTGGCTGAGGCACAGCAACACCTGTGGTCTTCCCCTCCCATCACCAATATGCAGATTTAAGGCCCACAGAAAAGCACAATTGGTCAAGCAAATTGTTGAAACTCTGCCCATCATTCTGAGCAACCCACTCTATATAGTCAATTCTCATGAGAAGTAGATTCATTCTTTCAGTGAGGCCCTGCTCTCTGAGCAACATTCTGAAGGACCAACCCTGTAAGAGATGGAGCAGGTAGCTGCCCATACACCTGGGCACTGAAGTGGCCCACCTGCGTCCATCTGCCTCTGAACCACTACCCTCTGCCCGATGATTGTCTTCCATATCCTGGATCTGCCACCACCTGGGCTGGCCTCAGGATACTGATACTCAGGATTCAGCCTGCTCCCCAGAACCCATTCACTTAGGTTCTTGTAACCGATTCCTGAGGCTGTGAATGGAAAGTCTAGAGCTGCTGATAAGAAGCAACCAAGGGAAGATGGATTGCAGGGAGTGGAGGGTGGAGCAGCTGCTGTTGAACCTGACAGGGGAGGGTGTGGTGGCTGAGTCAGCACTGCAGTCAGATCAAGTGGTTTTGTTTTGTGAAGGCCAGGGGGTGAGGCAGGCACCCAAGGCAAATTACATCCACTTCCAAACGTGCCTAGGCCAGCCCTGAAAATAGGCATGATTGCTGTGATTTGCGACGGTTGTTAACTTTTAGCAAGCAGAGATCCTACTCAATGTTGGTATTCTGGGGTTGCTGATTCAAGAGGCAGATTTAAATCTCCTCTACCTCTTGCCCCTTCCTGGCTACTAGGAATAGAAATGGGTACGACTTTCGGGAGAAGAGGTGGTAAGGGGCTTGCTGTAGATATTAAGGCTGGCAATTTCACTTTTAGCCCAAGAAAATAATCATGTACATTTGCACAGATAATAACAATAAAGGGAAAACCCAAATGTTTAACAATTAAGGAATGGCTAAATAATGCATTCTAGAACTACCATGCAGTCAATTGCCATACAGACATTATGCTTTCAAATAATACCTAAATGACGTAAGAAAACATTCCTGATGTAATTAGTGGGTTTATGGATTTCTGTGCTGAGAATGGGAGAGAAAGAAAGACTGAGGGGGTATTACTAAAATATTAATAGTGGTTTTGCTGGTAATATGTTTATGACATTTTTTCTTCTCTTTTAAAATCCATATGTTTTAATGAGGAAATAAACTGGAAATTGCACTATAAATCTGCACCTGGGCTCCTCCCTTTGGTGTCAGAGCTCACTGGGCCCAAGAGTTCCTACCCAGGGTTCGTGGACCAATGGGGCACCCAACAGGGCTCAAAGGACAAAAGGTTGTGACCCTCCTCAAATGACACTCATGATTTTTGGTGCATGTGTCTTCAGGTGAGACCATCCACAGCACCATCAGATTCCCAAAGATGCCCCTCTGCCCCCATTCACGGAGGCAGGAGCCTTCACACAGGAGGTTGGGTGGCCTCAGTAGAGCAACTCAGCAGGTTAACGGCAGAGCTGGGACAGGACTCATTTCCACTCTGATCATGCCCACAGTGAGGGCAACTGAGAGCTGTTTAAAGGCAGCTCTTACTCCCTGGAATGTCTTTCTTTGATCAAAAAGCCAGGGAACTAAATACCCTGGCCCCCAATAAGCTAAGGCTTGAGAGTGCCAGATCGCCCCTGAGGGAGCTGCAATCTTATAAGTGCAGGTGCAGGGCCGGGCAGTGGGTGGGGAGGGAGCACAGGGCCAGCGGATGGACTTGGCCATGGTAGAGAGGATACTCCTGGACCCACAACATCTGTGCATGAGCTACAGCAGAGGGCAATGCTCTCAGTGTTGACACAAAGAAATCACACGTGTTTTCCAAACTTGTTAGTTAAGGACAACCCTCTTGATATGTCAGTTTCTACATTCCACACCCATGCAATGGAGATGCTAAGCCTCGCCTGCCTCAACGCACCGATGTGAGGATAAAATGAGCTGTAAGATGAAAGCAGACATGGCTGGGCGATTGGGATGAAAACTATCAAGTCTAAACATTGAACTCACCCTCCCTCTATTTCCCTATGACCTCTTTGGGGAAGTCAGGTATTTCATGGCAGGTATTTCAGATCATAAATCTGTTTGCACTTGGAATAAATGGTTACAGAGAGGCTTATAAAACACTGGTCTTTTAGTATTGTGTAATAATTAAGTGAAGAGTACAGACTACATTTATTGACATTATATATAATCTCTGGATTTCACATTTCACTTTATTTTTAAGAAGATTTTATTTATTTTTTTAGAGAGAGGGGAAGGGAGGGAGAAAGAGAGAGAGAGAAACATCAGTGTGTGGTTGCCTCTTGCTCATCTCCTACTGGGGACCTAGCCTGAAACCCAGGCATGTGCCTTGATTGGGAATTGAACTGGTGACCCTTTGGTTTGAAGGCCAGCACTCAATCCACTGAGCCACAATAGCCAGGGCTGATATTACATTTTACTTTAGACAGAGAAGCAGAAAGGCTGATGTATTGTGGAGAAATATTTAAATTTCCTTCTGGAAGAAGGAGAAGGTTTCCTGTGAAGTGGGGAGGGTAAGGACCTGGCCCACAAGGGGAGAGGGGAGGTTCTGTGCTGGGAGAAGATATCTTGGTTTTGGACAAAGATACCTTTGGCCTTTCTCCACCCAGGCTTGATCTGCCCCTAGTGAGCCACAGTTCTCTTTGGCCATACTGGAGCAGGATATATGGAACTCAGGAAGGGGCAGATGCAGCAAGGGGGCACTGGGGGAGTGGAAGTACCCAGGGACAGGAGCTTCTGGGAGAACTTTCTCCTGCTCTAGAGACAGCTCATTCTCCCACAAGAAGGCCCCCCAGTGTACCCCCTGGTGTTCAAGACCTCCAGCCACCATCATACATGCAGTGCAGAAGAGCACCATCAAACAAAGGGCACAAATTGTTGGTGCACTTAGACCTGATGCTAACATTTTACTAGGAGGTAACGTGTACACACAATCTCAGAGGTTTGTTCATGTATTCATTCAGCAAATGTTTCCTGAGGATCTGCTCTGTGCCCACTGAGCAGAACTCTGGGGTTCAGGGTTGATTAGACAGAACCAAGGTGCTCATGGTTTGTTGGTGGAGATGTATGAACAACCACAGGCAAGGGGCTGTGTGTTATGCAACACCTCTTACGTACCAGGCAGTGAACAAGATAGTCTCTATGCTTAAAGAACTTATGTTCTAGTGGAATCGTAATAATGATAATGATGATAACAATAACTGTTATTAGCACAGTTAATATTTATTGAGTTCTTACTATGTGTCAGGGACTGTTCTTCCTATGTACTAACATGCTTTCTATATATTAGTTCATTTAATTCTCATTAACAACCTTATGAATTTAATGATACTATTTTTCCAACCTTAAGGTAAAAATAGCGAGGCAAGGACAGGTGAAGAAACTTGCCCAAGGTCACAGGGAGCAACCAGGATTGAAAGTGGAACAGTTTGGTTCCACAGCTCTGTTTAACCAGCAGACTAGTGCACTTATCAATCAAGTGCTAAGAACCAAGTGCCTGGGAACTGGGACTTCATAGAGGAAGTGACACACTGGAGCTCTACTGCAGGGCCAGGGAGGGGGTGGCATTCCTGCACAGCAAGGCAAACAGAAAGTGCATGGCACTGGGGGTGAGAGGGAGGTGGGCTCCCTACTGTGAGAGGCCACGTAAGCCAAACTGGGCAGCTTGGCCTCTATCCTGAATCCAGGGGCATTCCTGATGGATGTAACTCAGGACACTGTAAAGGGACTTGTTTCTTCAGAAGCAACTGTCAAACATGGACCAGAGGAGGGAGAGATTGGGGGGCAACGGCCCAGGTGAAGGGCTGCTGCCATTCCACCCAGTTCTTTTAGGGTGACATCTCACAGGGCCACTCCTTCCAGAGCTCTTGCATTTTTGTGGATGTGGTCAGTACGGGTTTTACTAACACTAGTTGACTGTTATTGCGTGCTATGCACATTCCTGGGACTATGCAAAGTGCTGTCCATGCTTTATCTCATTTAATTAAATGAGCCTTGTTAAAGCAGACTTGTAGGGACTGTTGCCCCTTTTTGCGGAAGGAATAGCTTGAAGTGGAGACCTGCAGGGACTTGATTTCAGGACGCAACGTGAGGACAGAAGCTGACTTGCCCAGCAAATTCTCAGTCTGACACCCACAGGGCTGGCAGGCCCTGCCTGCAAATGACCACAAACCTTAGAAAAAGATTTCTGAAGGGAGAAGAAGCTGAACATAAATAGCCAAAGGTTGATTCCTACCACTGTTGTTTTCCTGACAGGCTAAATATCACCACAAGCTAAATTCTCATTTTATTTAAAATAGAAAACACAAAGTTTAAAAAATTAACATGGTCCTTTAATTAAAAAAAATTTTTTTTTTTTTTTTTTTTTGGCAAGAGGTGGGGGACTCTGGAGTGTGCTGCCGCAGCTGAAAGGAAGGGCATGGTAAAGCCAGCAGCCTAAGGTGGTGCTTCTACCAGTTGGGGGTGGGGATATCACCTGTTTTCTTCAATGAAGGGTTTTAGGTCTCCCCCCACCCTCCCCACCATCTAATGCTGCAGTATAATGTGCTCTCACTGAACAGACGTGGAACATTCAACACGAGGGCAGGACTCCCCCAGCTCTGCTCTGTCCAAGGCGTTTGCTGTTAGGATGACCTCCAGTCAAGGCTGTCTGGCTTGAAAGGCCAGTCTCTGCATCATGGCTCTCTTCAATGCCTCTGTTCCCAGCTCACCAAATGAGAGCATGTCTTTTAAGACAAGGAGGCATTGTGTTCAAGGATCTGGATTTGGAAACTTGGGTAATGAAAGCATGCCTTACTTGGTAGGTTTCTAGGTAATTCTGAATATCTGACACATGGCTCGTGGCAGGGGTGGGGGAGGGGTCTTGCTGGGCCTGCCTGCGGTGGGACAGGACAGAGACAGGCCTCTGGACTGTGAAGCCCCAAGCACAGCTGCTGCTTTCGGTTTGGTTTGTGGGTTGCCGTGGTCGAGGAAGGATTACAGAATGGAGAGGAATTAGTGGGAGACTGGGGGAAGCTCATCTTAAAGAAATGTTGTGAAATGCTCCATCTCAAGTCTGGAGTGAGAGTCTCCCTGATGTCAGGCAGGGGACCATTATGGAGCCATGGAAGTGTCTGCAGTTGGGTCTGCACGACTGTCGCGCGAAGGAGGGAGCGTTCTCCCCCACTCCTGCCTGTCCTTCCACGTCGAGGGCACCCCATGCGTACAACCCAGGACTTCCTCTTCCCCTTTACTCCTTCAGTAAATAAGGATGGAGTCAGCCAAGCATGCCGGGATCTGCTCTCCCCTTTCTCCCCGGGAGCATGCCGCCCGCAGGGAGCAGGGCTGTCCTTCCTCTCATGCAGGCAGATTATTTTCAGGGGCGTCTGATGCTTGTACAATTTGGGGGCGGCCTCTTTAAGAAAAAAACAAAAAAATACAAATGCAAAATAAGGGCTCCTCCCATGGCCTTAGAAGAATCTAGAAGGGTCCCTTTCTAGTGGGAATCCCTGAAGCTTAAGCTTCATCAGCTTGCTGGCAACTCTGCCCCCCATTGTAAGTTTTCCCCAGATAGGCCCCATGCCCTCGACCAGGCTGGTAAACCTATTTAACTCTGAGCTTCAGTTTCCACCCCACTAGCTGCCACACTCAGCCACAGTCTCCAGTCTACAACAAAAAAGTCAATATTGAGGCTTTCATCTACCATTTTTGGGATCTCTGTTTGCCACATGCTTTATTACCTCCTAGTACAGTGACCCCCCAATATCTCCTATTTGAACATAACCCAGGATGGGGCCTGGTAATGGTAATAATTACCTTTCAACAACAAGAGCATACACAAATTATTAGCAGAGGTGGTATGGCAGCCCTCATTGCTGGGTGGTAGGTTTGCTGTAGTTCTACGCTCAGTTTGGCAGATTGAGTATTAACACTGAATTACTGAAGATACTCCGATTCTTTCATGTGATTAAACTATCTTAAACATTTAACATGAAAGAATGGATTAGCAGATTTATTCTGCCCCATTGAAGGAATATTAGCCAAACTGCCGCGAACATGACAGGATATTGGCTGATGATCCACTAGAGAGTCTGAAAGTTAGGCAATGCTGTTTTCCTGATTTGGCTAGTGAATGGTGGTGGTGCAGGGCATGGAGGACGACACTGGGTGGGTTTGCCACGGCACAAGCCTCCCCAGTGGCCCCTCTGCCTCCCTCCTGTGCCTATCCCACTCTCTCTGGTGTTGAATGAGGTTGTCTTTGAAACACTGTTGGGAAGTCCTTGAGGGACGGGGACCCTTCGGTCAGAGACAGCTTCTGTCTATGACCTTGTGATATCATAGCAATCTGCTTGGTTTAAGTACCAAAGAAGCCAATGTGGTGAGAGGGAGCTATGCAGAGATAAAGGGACTTGTCCTGCTCTGATGGGGAACCCTGTGAGCTGTGGATGGGAGAGTGTCAGCCCCGGGCAGAGGGAGGCTGGAGGGCTCCGCCCTGCCTCCCTCTGCTCCAGGCTGCCTCCCTCCCCCACAGGGCACAGGCTGGCACTTGGGAGGCGTCGCATTCCAGTGCTCTGAAGTGGAATTCAGCACCATCCTCAGCAGCTGGTCTGAGCTCTGCTTCCTGCCCAGACAAAACTGGCAGAGCATGGGCAAGTTTTATTTTGAAAGATGAAATTTAAGTCATTTTATTGCTGCTGAGAAGTTCTGGATGGGCAAGTTTAGAGACCAAAATTCTCTTTCTCCCAGAGCTCATATATTCTGACTGTTATTTCTGGAAGTGTCCTTGGCGATTCTAACTTCTCTGCCCACCCCACCCTGTATTATATTGGAATTCTATTCCCCTGGCATCTGTGATAGTACTCTCCTGAGCCTCCTTCCTCTTATCTCTGATTATTCCTGTCCCTGTCCACCTTCCTCATGGGCTTCTCCTTGTGTGCAGTCCTTAACATGTTGACATGCTCCATGGATTCTTTTCCTTTTTAAAAATAAAAGTATAATATATAATATTATATATTATACATAATACATAATTTATATTATTATATAACAATATATAAATATATATTATATTATAAAAAGTATAATATATACTTTGAGTAAAAGTATAAAAAGTAATAATATACTTTTTATTTTGCCTGAAGTGTTTACCTATTTTTCCCCCACTTAAAAAATTATGGTAAAATATACATATATGTACACATAAAATTTGCCATTTGCATCTTGTCTGTTCCTTCTAAAACTTTCTGTGGGCTTTCATTTCCCTTCATAGTTTAAACTCTTATCTAGATGTTGATGACTTAAATCTTTATCTCTAGCCTAGATCTCTCCTCAGGCTTCAGTGGCAGAGTCAGGGTCACTCAACTGTCTGATAAGCCCTATTGACACCTGAAACTCAAGAGTTCAAACTGAGCTCATCCTTTTCCCTTTCAAACCTGCGGGTCCTCCTTCCGTAACTCAATGGTCCTACTTAGAAACCCAAGTTGGAAACTTGGGAGTCAGTCTCAGTTTTCTCTCACTGCCTCTCTCCTCCCGGAGGCCATACCCTCCATCAGCACCTCTGCTTCGAATTCCTGTGTACACCATGAATCTGCCCCTGTCTGCTCCATCTCCGACACCATTGATTAGGTTTAGAATCCTGTGACTTCTTTCCTGAATAGTTGCAATTATCTCTTCACTGGTCTCTCCACCTCCATTCTTGCTACTCCAGCTTCCTTCCTTTGTAGATCTAGAGTCATCATCTGAAATGTTAGTCTGATAGCTCTGCCCACCCATGAATTTGTTAACAGCTCTTCATTGTCCGTAGTTCTTCACATTTGAGAATTTACTGAGTGGGATATGCCTCTTTCTCAGGAAGTACACATTAACATTTACACACAAGCTCACAAACTTTGATAACAGTTTTATGGGGGTTCATCAAGTCCCCAGAATGCTCATCTAGAATCCTAGGTACAAGAGTCCTTAGGCCGTACAATATCCAGCCTCTCATTTTTCTCCAACCTCCTCTCCCAGCACCTCCTTCCTTATACTTTGTGCTTTTACAAAATGAAACTGCATGTTGTTCCCAGCACATATCTTGCTGTTCTCATATTCTGCTCCCTGAAACACCCTTTCTTCCTTTCGTTACTTGGTTATCTGTTTCTCATCTTTCAAGTCTCAGATGAGGCACCTCCTGATTCATTTATATCTTACATATTTATTGAAAACCTACTATGGGCAAGGTCCCCTACAAGCACTGGCGCTAAAGATGGATGAGGCCTCTATAGTCACAGACCTTGTGGTTGAGTGTGGAACACAGACAAGTAAATACTACCACTGAACTCTGAGTCTGTGCTTCCATTTTATATCATGTCTCTCTCTTAGCCTCTACTTGTATTGTAGAAATTATGTTATTATATGTTTGTCTATCTCACTGAACTATGAGCCCCTAGAGGACATAGATCTGACCTTACTCATCTCCAAAACTTTGAGATGTAGCACGGGTGTCCAACCTTTTGGCATCTTTGGGCACACTGGAAGAAGAAAAGTTGCTTTGGGCCACATGTTAAATACATTGTGACACGTAATCACAAAAAAATCTCATAACATTTTACGTATATTTATGATTTTGTGTTGGGCCACATTCACAGCCATCCTGGGCCACATGTGGCCCGAAAGCTGTGGGTTGGACACCCCTGTAGTAAAGTGTTTCCAGTGTAGAAAGACTTAATAGTCACTCAACTTACTTATTAAAGTGAGGGAAGTGAGAACTTAGCAGGCTAACACCTTTTACAGCCCATGAGAGGCAGAAATGGCACTGAAACCAGTGTGGCCCCAGGCTGCTCACCGCCCCCTCCATGGCTCCATCAGTAGAAACAGCTCACCACCCTCACTACAAAGAGTTTGGGCTTTGGAAGCAGGAAAAGAGCTAAATCTTAATTTTTCCACTTACTAATATGTGGACTTTGGATAAGTTACCCAACCTCTCCTAACCTTCCTTTTCTCTACATATATGAAATTGAGATATTTCTACTTCCAAAATTGATTTGATACTTATATGAGATAAAGTATGGGTGGAGATCCTGGTGCAGGACATCCTTTAATAAATGTGCCTTCCCTTTTTGTTCTCCCCTTGCCTCCCCTGCCCAGGCCCTGTTCCTGGCAATGCGCCAGGGCTTGGCCTAGCCAAGTGAATTTGATTCTTGTGAACACCATGCTAACTCTGATCGGAGCTTGGTGTTGATGGGTGGTCCAAGGTTACATATTTGGGAAGTCACAGACCTGTGGAGTACCATATCAGTGTCAAGTAAAGGGAAAACCAAGTGGGTTTTCCAATGGTAAATGTAATATCCCTTGTTAAAGTTGATCAAACATCAATGACAGTGAAATATAACCAGACGTTGTGGTTCATTCTTGCTACCTGACAGGTAATCTGGGTAAGAAATGGGGATAAAATTGATAGATACTGGATTTCTTAACCTACAAAGTAGGCTGTATAGAAAAAGTATTAGGAGAGTGTTACCTGTGCCTTGGTGGAACTCATTTCAAAAAGCATAGTAAAGGAACGAGGCTGTCCATGTAGCGCACATGGCAGAACTCCCACATCCAAAGGAATCTGATTCCAGGCCAGCGGCTTTGGCAGCGGGAGACTTGACAGTGATGTAGCATACATCCACACCACCATGGAGCTGCTCAAAGCATTCCGCAAAACCTCCCTCTGCACTGTCTTTGAAATCATGTTATAGACCACAGAAAGAAAATCTTGTACCTTCTTATTCATGCTTTGTTTTCCACCAATGAGCTTCCCAGGTTGATAACCCACCATTCATCATACCTGCAACCCCCTTTTGGGGGTTGTTTTGAAATTAGATATTGGTGATGTTCTCCCATTGCCCTAATGAGGATATTCAAATGCTGTGCCTTCAAAGTTATGGCAAATTCAGAGCAGGAGTTCAGAAGATAGTTGGAATAGTGGCAGTGCTGCTGGAGAAAGGATAGAACCTTCTAAGGTAAATATTTTGAAGGAGTAGCAATCGTTTGGATATAAATTCTAGTTTGCTATAAATCTTACTATTTTTTGCTTTATATGAATAATACCAGAAGGACTTAGATACACCATCATCAGTATGTGATTGAGGGGAAGATTGATGCCACACTCCTACAAATGCAAGCTTTGTGGTTCCCTGTATCAAGGTTTCCCAGCATCATCTTTTTTAAAGATTTTATTTATTTATTTTTAGAAGAGGGGGAGGGAGGGAGAAAGAGAGGGGAAGAAACATCAATGTGAGAGAGAAACATCAATGAGTTGCCTCTCATAGGCACTCCAACTGGGGGCCAAGCCTGCAACCCAGGCATGTGCCCTGATCAAGAACTGAACCAGTGACCTTTAGTTTTCCAAGCCATTGCCCAACCACCAGAGCCACACGAGTCAGGGCTCCAGAATCATGTTGGTCCTGTTGTTACCCTGACTTATTAGAGACATTTCATGGTATTCCTAATGGTGAGAGAGGTAATAAGTAAATCTTGGATTCATTCAGTACTTTCCTTTCTTCCTATAAAATGCATAAAGCTTGTTAATCAAAACCTGTTTTTAGAGAATAATGCAGAATAGATGTACTTCATTAGAGTCAGAATGCCTTAGTTCCTATGAGTGGGCTGTTGAAACAGGATTTTTTAAAAAGTTACTTAGTAATTTCAAATACAATGACACTAGAAGAGAAAGGCTAATTTCTTGTTTTCATTTTTTGTTAAATTAGATACAGGGATTTGTCTACTTGCCTTTCATGTAGTTATTTATTTAATGTATATGCTCAATTGGTCTTCTTGGTCATCCTTCACCTATTAGTCAGCATCATTACTACCTATTATCAGTAAGTAAGCATACCTCCTGCACACTGTTGGCTATTGCTTTAGATTATGAACTCAGGATGGTGGAAGCCATGCCTATGATGTGGGTGGCACCTCATGGAGATAGATGCTACTAGAGATTACCATGATGATTGATTCCTTAAAACAGTGCCTCTAAATTGCATAATGGGGTACCAGGAAACCCACAAATCATTTTCTGTTGTGTTTCTAACATGTGCTTAACAGTAGGAGACACAGAAAGATGAAAAAGTCATCCACCAGTCCTGGAAGATGTTATCACAGTCCAGTGAAAAAGTCAGGGCTGACTCACAGGGCTCGTGTAGGAGCAGCACAGGTTCTGCGTAGTCAAACTCTCAGTGATGCTACAAACCACAGTGCTTGAGCTCAGAGCACAGGGAGTTTAGGAGGCTTGCCAAGGTCAGTGAGGCATCCTGGGACAGATCCAGGCAGCACTTGGCAGGCCTTGCAGCCACGGTGAAATCTGGGTAGGTGGAAAGATCAGAGGGCGTTCCAGAAGGAAAGTGAAATATGATCAAAGGCACCGAGGTAGGAATGAACATAATTTTATTTGGAGTGAGGAAATATGAAATAAAAATGTTTGATTATCAGCAAACATTTTCATCTATTAGGGCTCAGTACATTCACAAATTTTAAGTCCAGCTGGTCAGGGTCAACTGAGGCTACCAGGCTGGACTCCATCGTGCAACATTTGTTAGATATTTATTTTGGCTGAATTTGCACCTTTTACATACAATCGCAAGCTTTATAGATACCTCTGCTAAGACCGTGAATCTCAGCCATGCAGGGAAAATAAAATTGTCTTAGCTGCACCTTTCAGACTTCCTTGTCCTACAAAGGAAGCATTTTTCCTGATGCTGGGCTGTGTGTAAAAGCAGCCCAGAAATATTTTAGTTGTCACTTCTGCAAGTGCTTTCTATTTTTTTTAAATGAACAAAACATGAAGCCCACTGTTTTGGGCACCGACTAAACCTACATTTGTTTTAGCAATCACCACAACAGCGAAAGAATGCTAGTTATGCAATGCTGGTAGCACTGAATCTTCTTTTGAGAAGATAAATTAAATTACTGACCTTTGAATTTCCTTGGTGTGCTAATGAATAGATGAGAAGCTGGTTGCTTTGCAAAAGGAGAACGTTTATACACTGTTGTGTGGCTTTGTTATTCTCTAGAAGCAGAGGGAAGAGTTTACCTTCTTTTTGGGAATGCAAACAATGCATATTATATCAGTGCCAAAATAACATCCTGATTACAAGAAACATGTAAGGGGACCCTGGGGCAGATTGTGATTTGGTACAATGTGACTATAAGGTACTAACCAGGACAACGTGATCTGGGGCAGGCTGTTGTCACCTCCAACTCTGTGATAGCTTAGCCCACTGATTTTGCCAATTTTTGACCATTTAAAGAGTTGGCAATTATTTTAGAGTTGGCAGAAAGAGATCCTCTTAGGCTCTCTGCTTTGTGTCCCTATTTCCTGCTGTTCATTTCTCCTTGTCTCTCTCTCTCTCTCTGCCTACACATACATTTTTTGGATCCTCTTTCAGTTGTGCAAATTGTGCACTTCTTCCTACGATTGTTCCTCTGCCAACTGAATTTGCTAATCTAGAATGCTCAACCCAAAAGATTAAGCTGCTTGAAACAGCCCCAATAACCCAGGAGCAGGCATCAGCAGACACACTGGTCTTTCACTAAAGGTTGTATACTCGAGGAATATACACTCTCTCAAGTTTTCATTCAGAAACAAGAATTCTTATTTTAAATACAAATTATATAAGTCTGATTGTCTAATATCTGGAAGTTCAGAAGCTTAAACTGTCAAATTAGAAAGTGGGGGGCAATCTTGAATGGAAGACACGTACGTATAAGACCAAGAAGTGAGAGGGCCAGGAAAAGCAGAACCATAAACCTAAATAACACAGTGATCAGATCAGAAGACCATTCTAGAAACAGCCTCAGAAACCGAGGGTTTCATAGTAATTTGGCAAATTTTAGTTCATGATAACAATGCCAGAGAGTAAAATGTAAACATTGTGCAATATTTCATAACATCCGTTTTGTGTGAAAAGGTTTCCATAGGAAGAAAGTCCTAGGAGGAGGTGAGTGATGAGCTCAGTTTGCACACGCTTTCTTGGTTCCTTGGGTTAGTGACCTCACTCCAGCCTGCCTGAACCTGTGATAACAATGAGTTGGCCCCTCTTCCCATCCAGAACTGGCCAGTGAAAACACAGTCCTTTAGATACATTATTTCTCTTTCTCAGCACTCCTCCCCCTAACTAATAGTTTTCTGTATCTATCTTGTTTTTTATTCTGTTCTTTTTTAGATTTATTTATTTTTAGAGAGAGGGGTAGAATGAGAGAAAGAAAGGGAAAGAAACATCAATGTGTGGTTGCCTCTAGTACGCCCCCAAATGGGGACCTGGCCCACAACCCAGGCATGTACCCTGATTGGGAATCGAATTGGCTCACTTTGGTTCGAGGGCCGGCACTCAGTCCACTGAGCCACACCAGCCAGGGCTGTTCTGTTTACTTTATTATTTTTGTCTTATTTTTTGGAGGGATTTGGATTTACTCTGTAGTTCTTTATCACCTTGAGTTCTATGCTTGGCTAATGGACTTAAAATTTTTCTTCCTCTTTAATATAAACACTTAAGGCTATAAATTTCCCTCTCAGAACCACTTTAGCTGCATTGCACAAGTTTTATGTGGTGTCTTTCTAAGTAACTAGTTTTCAGTATTTCTCCAATTTCCATTATGTTATTTTGACTTAGGAAAAGATTTAGATGTGTGTCTGAAATTTTAAAACACATGAGATTTACAAAATTGATTTGCTATTATTTTTTAATGGACTTTTTTGGTCATAGAATATGGTCCATATGATATCAATTTTTTGAAATCTGTTGAGACTTCACTTACGATCTAGCAGATGGCTTTTTATAAATGTTCAAAGAGTGCTTAAAAAGGAATAAGTATTCTCTCTAAATGAAGGTTTCCTATAGATGGCAAGACCGGCTGTAATTTGAGTGGTGATGGGCTCTTGCCCTTGACCTATCCCCTAGTCTCCAAAGAAGATAAGCCAGAGTTCTTATTTTCTACTGTGGTTAGGGTTGGGACATACAGAGGAAGTGACTGATAAGTGGTATTCAGCATACATTTCATTATCTTTACTTTTGGTACAGTACAGAGTGATGGGAAAGATCTCACTGAATTTAAGATGCATTCATTGTAGGATGTCTCATTTTTTATCAGTTATTATGAAAAACACTGCCAATTAAATTATGATACATTATTGATTATCTGAAACATCCCAATTCAGATACGTTAAAATGTGAAAAAAATATGCCTTAGAATTTATGAAATAATGTTTTTTTCATTAACCTTATAATTGCATAACCCCCATTTCATTCAACCAAAAATTTTTGGACCCTACCTAGAACATTTTGCTATAGCCTTATTGTGTGGCCACTAGGTCATATGTAATTACATTAATCAGATCATTTATATTTTATTAATTATTTTGGCTGCTTGATCTGTTAATTAATCTGAGAAACCTGTATTTAAATCTCCTCCTGTGATGGTAGATTCATCAATTTCTCCTTACAGTTTTGTCAATTTTGCTTCCTATGTGCTAAGGATATGTCATTAAGTGCAGATTAAAATTACCCCATCTAGGTTAACTGTTCCTTTTAACATTGTGTAGTGAACCTCTTTATACCAATAATGGTTTTATTTTGTCATAAAGTATATTTTATCTAATATTAATATAGCTATACTAGTTTTATTTTCGTATTTGCCTGATACAACTTTTGTCATATTTTTATATTCAACCTTTCTATGTCCTTATATTTTTGAGTGTATGTTTCATTGTAAACAGCATATAGTGTTGTTCTTTTTAAAAACACAATCTGTTAATCTGTGTTTTCTGACAACTGAATTTAGTCTAATACATTTACCTTGGTTATGGATTATTTGGATTTAATTTTTATTTCTAAAAATGAATACTACCATCTCACTATGTGCTTATCACAGAGTTTTCTAAGGCATAGATTCAGAAAAATCAATTTTTCCCATTTATTCTCAAAACAAGGAAATTTCAAACTTAGGACATTCTTTAAAATATTTAGAGATAAAAATATTGAAAGTCAATTGCTCAAACATCCAAGAAAAACAAATCAGCACAAATCCTCCCAAACATATTTGAAAAGATATTTTTATGCATACAAGGGTTATCAAAACAGAAATGTTGGCAAGCTGTTTATATTTCACTTCATAAATAACATTTGAGAGCTGAGTTTTGCATTTTGATATTCCTGTGGTCTTCTGCTTTTTCTAATGATAGTACAAGAAACCACAGGTCATCTTATTAAAATAATAATAATAAAAAACACTAGGATATTGTAAAAAGACCTTGAATTTGTATGGCTCTACTGAGACTATCTAATAAATAGGTGAGAATGATTTGTGACTAGTATAACAATTATTTGTAAACGGAAGGGTGTGTTTTGATATCACTTGACAACAAACTGTTCTCCAGAGGAGTTTTAAACACCCTCTGGTCTGAAATATCATCTCACTTGTATTAGGTGGAGGTTGGCCAATCTGCATCTCACTAACAGAAGTCATCTCCAGTGTCACCAACAAAAGACTCTCATATTTATTTTCAAAATATCAAAGCCAAACTCATTTGTAATACTGTATAGGACTGATCGTGTTTACCTTACTCCTTCACTAGCATACTTTTAGTTCTAGAATTACGGACTTTCAGCACTGGAAGGAGTCTGAAAGCTTTTCCAGTCCAACTGCGAATCTGATGCATGAATGGCATTTACTTGATCCTGCCAAGTTGTCAAGCTGCCTGTGCTTGAAGACAGCCATACCAGGGAACTCCCTCCCTCCTGAAGCAGTCCATGAGAAAGACTTTTTAAAAGCTGAGCCAAAACTGTGTCTATCAGCTTATTCTATTCCTTGGATCTACACAGTAAAAGCAGATGTACCTGTTTCAGGACAGCCTTTCAAATATTAAAAATGGACATCACATCTTTCTTCATGTCTCCAGGACAAAGAGTCCCAATTCTATAGATTATTCTATGTAATCAACCACATTTGGTATTATTTTTCACATATTCCGTTTCTCTGGGCTCTCCCTGACGTGTTCTTTGTATACTTGAGTGGATATTTTACCTTTACTAAAGTGAGAGCTTCCATGACTTCTTTAGTCTTAGACACCATACCTCCATTAACTCAACCAGAAGTTGGTCTCTCTGGAAAGCACATCACTGTACCGATTGTCGCAGAGCCCACAACATCAGTGCATGGAGACTCATGTTGAGTAGCTTCTATGTACCAGGCCCTGTGCCAGCTATTTAAAGACCAGGCTTTTAGCCACATTGATCTGATCCCAAAGATCATGTTTGTTCCCACTTTTCTTCTCCAGCTAAGCCTTTCCTCTGTGTTTTGCTAAGCTACATCTTTCAAAGGACATATCACTTATAATTATAGCAACAATAGAGACTATCCTCTTTCTGGGGCTGAGATGAAACATTAATGAATCACTTGTAGGCTCAGGGCTGTGGATTGGCAACTTTTGATACAAAATTTCCTTCAGTGCAAATAATGTAAAAGTACACCAGAGCCTATTTCCTTTCCCAATGACCCAATACATAAATCTGTGGAATCCAACTTAATGCTATTTTGTTAATATACTTGGAATACATAAGTGCTGGATTTATCTCCCTAAAATTTTCCTTTGTGCTTTTTTTGAATGTCTTCCCATCACCCAAACTCCATCTTCTCTCATTCATATCCTCTGCAAGGTCAGCCTCTTATTTCCCCCCAGTCCAGTCTCCCCTTACTCCTCCAGGCTGTGTGAAGGGAGGGGCAGGTGGGGGGGGGGAGCACCTTGTACGGGAGGTGGGATACAGTCAAGGTGAAGAAAGCTATAGGGGAAAGTTAGGTGTGGGCCCTAGTCCTGCTCTCCTTGATTGGTTGTTGGGAAATGACTTGTCTTCTCCAGGGGCCTTAGAATTGCAAAACAGTTCAGGGTGGGTTTTGTTGTGGAAGACTTTTTGGGCTGAGCAAATCATGAGCTGCCTATATGTTATTCCTGAATGTCCAAAATGATTAATCCAGCTCCCCTTTGCAGGAGGGTGAATACCTTCTTGGGTAACTGGGAAATAACCCAATGTTCCCTGAGGACAGTCCCCTTAATGGATCCAGTATGCAGTTTGTGTTAATTTACTTATCAAAGGCCTGTGTGGAGGCTCAGGAATCTTTAGAAGAGATGGGGAATTTCTGGGTGCCTCTGATATTCACCTTTTATACCCCAGAGTGTGTACTAATATTTACCTCTTGGAGCAGATATCTTGCCTTGGAAACTATGCTGTAGAATTTTGGAGGTCTAGGACTGGTTATTCTTTGTGGTCCTAACACTTTGCCCACAGTACTATTTTAATACACGTTGGTCCTGCTCTGTGGCCCCATTCACTATCAGCAACCTCCTCCCTGTACTTCCGTCCTTAATGAAGAGTTCCACATGCTTATACATGCTGGTATGAATTATCCATCCCAGAGATAGCTACCTATTTTGACTGATGGACTGTTTTGCTGACATTGGAAAAGAAACAGAAGAAAAACATTTTCTTTGATTTCTACTTTTCTGAAGAGCATGCAATAATTTTTTATTATGTTGGAAGCCGAGATTGCCACTCAGTACAGGCTACTGGATTCGTTCCCTATCGGGCTGGTGAAATTCAAGAAATTTTGGCAAGGGCAGCCTGGTCAACTCTCTTGTTTACCTAGATAGCCTTATGACTACAAAACTGGGCTGGATTTGTATTTTCCTGTTATTTCAAAACAATTAGTAACAAAATTGAACTGATTTACAAAACAGACCCAGGAAGTTAGTTGCCTAGGACAGAAGTCTGTAGACAATTCTGCGACGTGGTCCCTGCCCTCCTTTGCAGCCTCTCTTGGTTACAGCCACTGGAGCCTCCATCTCTGGGCACCAGGACACCCCTTTCTGAGCCAGCCTTGACCAAGGCAGTTCATGCACCTTCAGTCTTGGCTGGCCACATTAATGGAACTTCCATAGCCTAGTTTTCTGGTATTCTAGGGTGAGCTCAGGCCATGCCAATGTTCCCTGAGTCAAAGCTTTTCTTTTCTTCTTCAAAAAATTTATTGATTTGAGAGAGAGGAAGGAGGGAGGAGTGAGAGAGAGAGGAATATCAATTTGCTGTTCCACCCATTCATGCATTCATTGGTTGATTCCTGTATGTACCCTAATGGGGGAACCTGCTACCTTGGCATGTTGGGATGATGCTCTTAACAACTGAGCCATCCAGTCAGTGTCACAGCTTTTCTGTAGTTAATTAGATTCTTTTTCATTTTTTTAAGACAAAGGATTGTTTATTTCCTGAATGAGGAGAGATCAAAAGCTAACATCAAAGCTGCATTATGTATAATGTTTAAATTAAATATTAAAGAAACTCCAAAATATGGCAGATGAGGAGGGCTTTTCCAACTTGTCTCAATTGTTTCGTCTCTAACCTTCCCTGCTATTGCCCAACTCAACCAATTACAGCCAAACTGGCCCAAAACTTGCCTTCACCCAGGCCACACCCTTAGATAATCCTGATTCTTTCTTCATGACCCAGTTCACTTATCATTTCTCTATGAATCCTTCTTCGGGTACCCAGACTCTCCACATCACGGTATCACTGGGTTAGGTATTGTTCATTTCTCTGCTAAAGCACTTATCACCTGAAATCACAAATCCTTGGAGTACTTGTTTGTTTCCCATGTATTACCGTATTTTGCCATGTACAATGAGCACCCACGTTTTTGGCCCAAACTTTCAGGGGAAAAAATCTTTCCTTTTAATTTTTTAATTCAACTATTTATTTATTTATATTTAGAAACAAAGATGATTAAGTATTTTAGGGTATTATTCTGCAGACAGATACCATTATTGCTTTTTAGAATTACACTTTTAACACATAAGCATATATAAGAGAATTAAAAACATTTGTGCACAAAAGTGCACATTAAACATGGCAAAATATGGTATGTCTTTGTGTTCTTTGGACTTAGCAAAATGAGTGACTTAGATGCTATGTCAGTTTCTGTGGTTCTGCCTGGTATCCAACCTTGTGCTGTAGACCCTCATAAAAAAGGGACCTGTCCTCAATCTTGATCCAGTTGAGTGGGCTACTTCCAGTCCACCTTCTCCAGGTTTGCATCCCTGACAAGGGTCTGCTCTGAGTGGAGCTGGTGCTGCTCTGAAGAGTCTGACTACTGCCCTGTCTGGGATTACTGATTGCAATTGCCTGGGTGGCAGGTTTTTTTCCTCTTAAATCATGTTCAAGCTCCCCATGCCCCTTGGATGCGCATATTGGATTATTGGCCATCCTCTTGGGAAGCCTATTTTCCAATCACTTAATATGTTCTAAGCCTACTTCATTTTGGCTTCCTTCTCCTACCAGCAGGTGTCATCACCTCAGTATGACCCTTGATTAAATCCATTCATTCACTCAGTCACCAGCTATCTGCTAACTGCTATGCACAGGCATTGCTCCAGGTGTGGGTTGCAGCGGTGAACATGACACAGCCTTTGTTTTTCCTCAAGAAGCATATGGGCTGCACTGTACATGAGAGACAGCTGATCTCTCCCGTGTCTGTGCTTTCTTTACTCCCAGTCTCCAGTTGTTTCCAAACTCATAACCTACCTCTGCATGGCAGCTAGAGGCCCACTTTCTTGTAAGATATTAGAAACCATGAAGTATTAATAGTGTGAGAGGAGAGAAAGAAAAAGAAAGAACAACTTGGACTGTGGAAACGGGACCTTTGGAGAGAGAGTTGTGCAGTCTTTGTCTGGCAACACAAAAAGGGAAGCTCCCTAGACTGTTCATATGGGCCAAAATTCTTCTTTTAGGCAAATTCCTATTTTTATAGCAGAAAATATGGTCCAAAAGAAGGGAAATAAAAGAGAGGTTTTCTTATTTTAAAATATTGGGATTCTTAAATGAATGGAATTGGGAGTGAATCAACAGCAAGTCATTTTTCTTAAGTAGATTTTAATCATTAAAAGAAAATTTGAGGGCAATTAGTGACAGGTAAGCAGAATGATAAGAGACCCACATATTTAAGATTTACTTGGCAAACTTACTAAAATGCTGACCTGGGCTCCCTACCCAAAAAATTCTGACATTTTTGGGTTTCTCAGCCTTGGCACTATTGACATTTTGGACTGGACGATTCTTTGTAGTGCGTGTGGGGTCCGTTCCTGCGCTTTGTTTTGTTCTCGCTCTCCTGCTCTCTCCCCTGCACCCTCTCTCTCATATCTATAGAAAAATATGAGTAGTTCAAGGAAAGAACAGTCTAAATTGATAAAAATCTGAAGGACAAAATGATTTGAAAATCCTTGGGAAACAAGTTGGCATCGTGTTCATCCTCACAGCAATCAAATCATACTCCAAAACCACAGTGAGTCATGGCTCCTTCAGGGGACCCTGGAGGGTCCAGTCTGCTGTGAAATTCTCTCTGAGGCTGAGCTCTCAGCTGCCTGAAATGGTACATTTGATAAAATGCCCACAAATGTACTCAGCCTGATAGCGTATTTTAAATAATTTCACCTTTAACAGGAACCTAAACAACAAAACAAAGAAACAAGCAAAATATAGTCAAAGACACTGCATTAGGGGACAGGCAGGAAGTGGCCAGAGGAGAGAGAAGAGGGAATTTCAGGGGAAAAGGGGAAGGGTTTACAGGAACAAAGTTAAAAGACACATGGTTAAAAACTAGGGGGAGGGTGGTAATGGGAGGGAAGATGGGAGGGGGATGGGTGGGCTTGATTGGGAGTAAAGGGGAGAAAAATGTACTTAAACAATCATTAAAATAAAAAAAAAGAAATGGTATAAACCTTAATAAAAAGAATTTTCTCTTGGCTAATAATGCATAAACTTTAATACATATTTATTTTAATTCATTCTTATAAATAGGTTAAATATTATCCTTATGTTACTCTTGATTCATTTACTGAGGAAAACTTTCTTGAAAATAGTGAAGAGGGAGGTGCATTGGGTAGCTGGATGAAAAAGCTGAAGGATTGCCTTGGCGGGGTGGCTTCGTGCGTTGGAGAATTGTTCTGTGCGCCAAAAGTTTGTAGGTTTGATCCCCGGTCAGGGGATATATTTAGGTTTTGAGTTTAGTGTCTCTCTCTCTCTCCCTCTTCCTCTCTCTCTCAAATAAATAAAAAATATCCTCAGGTGAGGATTTAAAAAAAAACATGAAGGGATTAAGCCGAGTACAGATTGGCAGTTACAAAGCAGCCACGGGGATGCAAAGCTAAACAGGGACAGTCAATAATATTGGAGTGACTATGTGCAGTGCAAGGCAGGCTCTAGACTTACCGGGGACATCACTTGGTAAGTTACATAAAAATGTCTAACCACTATGCTGTACACTTGAAACTAATATAATACTGAACTTCAACTGTAATTGAAAAAATAGTGAAGAAACTGCCACCGAATCTCCTTTGGCTTAACACCAGACCCAATTTAGTGGTTCTGGTTTCCCTGCAGGCAACGTCTTCTAAATTTCCCCCAGTCTGTTCCTACACTTCTCATGGATGCATACTTCTTAATCAGGGGATCACTGCCTATTTATAATCTATAGAACATAAACAGCAAATCTCTTAATGAGACAGGCCATTAGATTTTTACACGGCAAGAAAAGAGAATGGCAATAGGCTAGTGAAGAGCTGTCATTCTTTGACAGACTATCATGTGTCTCAAGCCCCTTATATATTTTACCTTTAATCTTTACAAGGACCATGCAAGACAGGGTCTGAGACAGGCTCAGGTCAACTTGCCCAAAATCACCCTGAATAGTGGAGGGGCTAGGATTTGAAATTAGGATTTTTGACTCAATATCCTATTTTCTTAGTTCCTCCATTATGCTATAATTATAGGGCAATTCTTGTTTTGGTGCCTTATGGCTGAGTTTGCTGCATTTTTATTTTCATTCAAAAAAAATTTCTCTGAGCTCTGGCCAGGTAGCTCAGTTGTTTGGAGCATCATCCCATACACCCAAAGGTTGTAGGCTCAACTCCTGGTTGGGGTGTGTATGGAAGGCAACTGATTGATGTTACTCTCTCACATTGATGTTTCTCTCTCTCCTCCCCCTTTCCACTGCTTCCTCTCTATCTGAAACCAATACAAACATGTCCTTGGGTGAGGATTTTTTTAAAAAATAAAGAATTTCTCTGAATAGTGACTTGACATGGGTCCACTCAAATTTACTGTTTGTAGCCAGGCTGTTTCTCATATAAACTAGGGAGAAAAAGAGAGGGTTCCCCATTGATTTACTGTAGATTTTAGGTCCTTATGTCTAACTTTAGATCTTTTTCCTTTCTTCAAAGATGATGATTCTCCAACCTGAAAAACAATACAAATCAAATCCTGACCACAGTTAACAGGGAAGAGCATAGGCTGGGCCTCACTGCTGCACACCCTGGGGGCAGCGGGCAGGTGATCAAGGGGGTGATGTGTACATCCTAGCGGGGTGGTTGTCCACCTGAAAAATGGCCCCAAATTAGAAGGCACCAGAAATTGATACCAAATGAGAAGGAAAGAAAAAAAAAAGAGAGGGACCATGAACAAACCCTGCTCATGAACACACCCACTCCTTGCTCAAGTTTGCTTCTCTTCAGGGAGGGCCTCTTCCCACTTCTTCACCTGTAACTTATTTTTCAGATCACCACCTGAGTTTTACCTGGCGACTCTTTCTGGCTTCACTCCTCCTTCTCTTCCCTGAAATCCTAAAACATCTGCACCTGGTTCACACAATCTTATTCTTTATTTTTATGCTTTTTTTATATGATTGACTCACTTCTCCAACTGGATTTTAAGCTCCTTATGTATCGATATGACTTATGAAATGTAAGTAGAGCACTGGAGATGCAGTAGGTGTTTGAGAAATCCTTGTGGAAGGACTCTCTGATTTTTGTACACTTTAGGTGAGAAATTATAGAATTTTAAGGTATTTATTTAAAAATAGACAACTATTGGCCATGGCCTGGTAGCAGAGTTGGTTCGAGTGTCGTCCTGATGTGCCAAAGTTGCAGTTCACTCTCTGGTCAGGGCATACACAAGGAGCAACCAATGAATGAAACAGCAAATTAATCTTGCTCTCTCTCTTTGTCCCCTCCCTTCCCTCCCACTCTCTCTAAAAAAAAATCAAAAATCAATAAGAAAATAGTTAAAAGAAGACAACCTTCCATGAAAAATTCTTAAAGCACTAAATGTACTTGCTTTGTTCTCAAAAGGACAAACTTCTTTTTGATATTTCCCTTAAAATGGCACCATATTAGTAATTTTTCTCACCTATTACTAGAGACTGGGGAATAACATGGAAGACTACAGAGATGGGATGCATTTAAATATGGTGGTAAGAGAGGCTGTGTGACCATTCTCTATAGTCATGGAGCTCAACAAAGTTTACCCTTTGTATAGGAATCTTTTAGCTCTTGGATGGAAAAATCTTTTTCCTGTACAACTTCATGGAATTTCTGCTCCTGGCAGGGGCAACAGTTATTCATTGTGAATCTTGAAAACTGTGACACAGTTGTCCAAATGGGCACCAAATGAAGCGAGGAAAGAAAAGGCTCGACTACATATTTTAAATTATCTTTGGTTCCAGTTGATGGAACTGCGCAGGCTGCAACTGGCATCAACAAGACTAACCCTTTACTCAGACTCAGGGGATCTTTTTTCTTTTTTGATCTAAAAACCTTGCCCTTCAAACCAGCTGCTGCCCAAGAAACAAACTCGAGTCCAAGACCTTACTTCATATTCTGGATGACCACACAGCTTGCTTCACTCTTTTGCTCAGCGATAGCTTCATTCATTTCAAGTTGAGCTTCTGTGTAGGGCCTGTTGGATATTGGAGTTTTATGCTTGAATATAAGTCCCTTTGGATGAATTTGGACATTGAGTCTGTCCGCTTTAGTCACCTGGGCTTGGTTGAGTGACAAATGTACTCCTAAGGATATATCTTGCCTCAAAAGAGTCTCTGTTACAACAGGACTCTGAAATGAGGAGCTAACTGTTTGGGAAGAGTCTCCAACTAGTTCAGTTACTTTGACTAAGCTTCCACTATAATAACAGCTAATATTTATGGAGTGCTTACTACCTGCCAGGTCTTCTGCCAAGCACGTTACACATATTTTATTTCATATTCAGAACACTGCTAAGAAATGTAAAATACTATTATTCAGATTTCATAGATTAGAAAATTGAGCCACAAAGAGGTGATACAACTTGGTTGAGGCCACGCAAGTTGTCGACAGCAAAACCGATCTCCTGATTTTTCCCCTCAACCCCAAATCTTCTTCAATCTTCCTCTTGTCAGCTGAGGGCAGCTCCATCCTTTCAGTTACTGAGGCCAAAACCCTTGGGGTCATTCTTTTTTAAAAAGTTAATTAATTATTTTTAATTGAGTTTATCAGGGTGGCACTGGTTAACAAAACCATATAGGTTTCAAGTGTACAACTCAACAAAACATCATTTGCATACTGCATTGTGTGCCCATCACCAAAGTAAAGTCTTTTTCTGTCCCCAGTTATCCCTTCTGTACCCTCTTCCACCTGCCCCCATGCTCCTTTCCCTCTGGTTATCACCATACTACTGTGTGTGTGTGTATCTCCCCAAGAAACCAGAATTATCTTCTGGAGGGTGGACCCCTTGTAGTACAGGTTTCCCCCACTAGGCTATTGTTCTAGGAATCCATCTATATCAGTGTACCAGCTGGCATTGTTTGTGAGAGGCTGTGTTTGGTTTCAGGGAATGTTTTTGAAGACTCTTTCAATGTGTTTGCCTGTTTCATGATGGGTGATGTGTGAGTGTACCTGCTCACAATGTGCTGAGTGTTCAGCAGTTTTTGACCAAAAATAGCATGAGCTCCATGCTCCACCCTCCCTATTCACCTGATCTTGCCCCAGTAATATTTTTTGTTTGTTGTTTCCTTGGATGATGAAAGTCCTCAAAGGGAAATGTTTTGCTATTGTAGAAGAGGTGAAACCAAAAAATGGCAGAAACACTAAAAGTCATCAAAATCAATGAGTTCAAAAACTGTTTGGAGCAGTGGAAAAAAAACCTTCATAGGTGTATTGCATCAAATGGAGAATGCTTTGAAGGTGACTGAAGTTAAAACATATAAGAATAATAATAGAATTTTTAAAAATATTTATCTTCATTACATGTTGAAAAGATAAAATTTTAGATATGAGTTAAACACAATGTATTGTGAAAATTAATCTGACCAGCTTCATTGTACTTTTTTAATTGTATTTTTTCTATTGCCATTTAGCCCCTTTATTTCCCCCTCCTCCTGCAGTCACCACATTGTTGTCCATGTCCATGAGTTCTTTTACCTTTTTGCTTGATCCCTCTACCCTCTAAACTGTCCCCCCCCATAGCTGTCATCCTGCTCTCTATTTATTTTGTTTGTTAGTTCAGTTTGTTTATTACATTCCACATATGAGTGAGATCATATGGTATTTGTCTTCCTCTGATGGGCTTATTTCACTTAGCGCAATGTTCTCCAGGTTTTGATGAACAGAAGGGTGCTTATGTTCTTTGAAATTACTGTTTTGGGTTTCTTTGGATAAACTGCCAGAAGTGGGATCACTTCTTCTTTTTTTACATTTCTTCTTTTTTGTAGCTGAGTAATATCCTATTGTGTAAATGATCCATAGTTGTTTTATCAACTCATCGATTGATGGACACTTGGGCTGCTTCCATATCTTGGTGATTGTAAATAATGCTGCAATGAACATAGGGGTACTTACGTTCTTTTAAACTGCTGTTTTGGGTTCCTTTGGATATATTTTCAAAAGTGGGATCAATGGATCAAAAGGCAGATCCATTTTTAATCTTTTGAGGTATCTCCATACTGCTTTCCACAATGGCTGCACCAATCTGCATTCCCACCAACAGTGCAAAAGGGTTCCCCTTTCTCCACATCCTTGCCAACAGCTGTTTGTTGCACAATTTTTAAAAATAAACCAGAATCCACACTTTTTTTTATAAATAAATTGTTTTTTGAGTCTCCTCTCGCATATATTTGTTTAATTTCCTCACCTTTTCATTGCCCCCCCATGACAGCTGTCAGTCTGTTCAGTGTATCAATGCTTCTGTTTCTAATTTGTTAAATTATTTCATTCATTAGTTTCTACATATAAGCGAGATCATAGAGTATTTGTCTTTCTCCGACTGGCTTATTTCATTTAGCACAATGCTCTCCAGGTCCATCCATGTTGTCACAAAAGGTAAGATTTCCTTCTTAAAAAAAAAAATTATTTATTTATTTTTAGAGAGGGGAAGGGAGGGAGAAAGAGAGGGAGAGAAATATCAATGTGTGGTTGTCTCTCACATGCCCCCTACTAGGTACCTGGCCCGTAACCCAGGCATGTGCCCTGACTGGGAATCAAACTGGTGACCCTTTGGTTTGCAGCCCACCCTCAATCCACTGAACTACACGAGTCAGGGCAGATTTCCTTATTTTTTACAGCTGAGTAGTATTCCATTGTGTAAATGTACCACAGCTTTTATATCCACTCATCTACTGATGGGCACTTGGACTGTTTCCAGATCTTGGCTGTTGTAAATAATGTTGCAATGAACATAGGGGTGCACATACTCTTTCCAATTAGTGTTTTGGTTTCTTAGGATAAATTCCCAAAAGTGGAATTGCTGGGTCAAAAGGTAGTTCTATTTTTTAATTTTTTGAGGTTACTCCATACTGGCTATACCAGTCTGCATTCCCACCAACAGTGCACAAGGGTTCCCTTTTCTCCACATTGTTGCTAACACTTGTTGCTTGTTAATTTATTGGTGATAGCCATTCTGACAGATGTAAGGTAATATATCATTGTGGTTTTAATTTGCATTTCTCTGATGATTAGTGACATTGAGCATCTTTGCATATATGTATTGGCCATCTGTATGTCCTCTGTGGAGAACTGTCCATTCAAATCCTTTACCTATTTTTTAATTCAATTGCTTTTTTGGTTGTTGTTTTCTGTTTTGGTGTTGAGTTGTCTGAATTCCTTATAAATTTTGGATATTAATCCTTTATCAGATGTATCATTGGTGAAAATGTCCTCCCATTCAATGCACTGTCCTTTCACTTTGTTGATGGTTTCCTTTGCTGTGCAAAACTTTTTAGTTTGATGTAGTCCCATTTGTTTATTTTTTCCTTTGTTTCCCTTGTCCAAGGAGATGTATCAGAAAAAATATTGCTATAAGAAATGCCCAAGATTTTATTGCCTATGTTTTTTTTCTGGGATTTTTATATTTTTGCAACTTATATTTAAGTCTGTAATGCATTTTGAGTTTATATTTGTATATGATGTCAGTTAGTAATCTAGTTTCATTATTTTGCATGTATCTGTCCAATTTTCCAAACACCATTTATGAAGAGACTGTCTTTAGCCCATTGTATGTTTTTGCCTCCTTTAGTAAATATTAATTGACCATAAAGGCATGGTTTTATTTCTGGTCTCTCTATTCTGTTCCATTGATTTATATGCTTGTTCTTATGCCAGTACCATGCTGTTTTGATTATATGGCATTGTAGTATAATTTGGTATCAGATAGTGTGATACCTCAAACTTTGTTGTTCTTTTTCAAGATTGTTGAGGCTATTTGAGGTCTGTTGTGATTCCATATAAATTTCTGAAATATTTGTTCTAGATCCGTGAGATATGCCTTTGGTATTTTAATCAGAATAGCATTGACTCTATAAATTGCTTTGGGTAGTATGGACATTTTAATGATGTTAATTATTCCTATCCATGAACATTGTATATGCTTCCACTTATTTGTATCTTCTTCAATTTCTTCCTTCAGTGTCCTTTAATTTTCTTAGTATAGATCTTTTACCTCATTGGTTAAATTTATTCCTAGGTATGTTAGGTGTTTTGTTGCAATAGTAAATGGATTGTTTTCTTAATTTTTCTTTCTGATAGTTTGGTATTGGTGTATAAAAATGCCACCAATTTCTGAATATTAATTTTGTATCCTGCTACTTTACTGAATTCATTCATCACTTCCAGTAGTTTTTTGGTGGAATCTTTAGGGTTTTCTATATACAGTATCATGTCATCTGTGAATAATGAGTTTCACTTCCTTTTTTCCAGTTTGAATGCCTTTCATTTCTTCTTTTGTCTGGTTGCTGTAACCAGAATTTCCAGTACTATGTTGAATAAGAGTGGTTGAAATCAGCCATGGCTGATGTGGCTCAGTCGATTGAACGCCTGCCTGTGAACCAAAGGGTCGCTGGTTTGATTCCCAGTTAGGGAACATCACATACCTGGGTTGCAGGCCAGGTCCCCAGTTGAGGGTGTATGAGAGGCAACCAATCGATGTATCTCTTATAAAACATTGATGTTTCCTTCCTTCCTTCCTTCCTTCCTTCCTTCCTTCCTTCCTTCCTTCCTTCCTTCCCCTCTCTCTAAAAGTAAATAAAATCTTTAAAAAAAATGTGGTGATAGCAGACATTCCTGTCTTTTTCCTGTTCTTAAGGGAAATGTTTTTTTAGTTTTTGCTATACATAGTCTTTATTATGTTAGGTATAGTACCTCTATTTCCACTTTGCTGAGAGTTTTTATCATAAGTAGGTGCTGAATTTTTATCAAATGCCTTTTCTATATCTATTGATATGACCTTGTATTTTTATTCTTCATTTTGTTTAGGTTGGTGTATCACATTTATTGATTTGAGGATACTGTTCCAACCTTGCAACTATGGAATAAATCACACCTGATTGTGGTGTACAATGTTTTTAATGTATTGCTGGATCTGGTTTGCTAATATTTTGTTAAGGATTTTAGCATCTATGTTCCTTAGAAATATTGGCCTATAATTTCCTTTGTTTGTATTATCTTTATCTGGTTTTAAAATTAGGATAATGCTGGCCTTGTAAAATGAGCTCGGAAGTCTTCTCTCTTCTTGAATTTTCTGGAGTAAGTTGAGAAGGAGACGGTTAGCTCTTCTTTGAATGTTTGGTAAAATTCATTGTGGGACCGTTCTTGATTTCTCTCTTCTCAAGCTCTACATCCAATGTTTTGGGAAATCCATTAGCTTTGTCTTCAAATTATTCCTGATGCTGACCACTTCCTTCCTCTCCATTGCTCCCTCCTGGGTCAAGCTGCCATCATCTCTGACCTAAAATAATGCCATAACCCTCCTAACTAGGGTTTCCCTGCATCTTTCTACAGGCTGGTCCAGCAGCCAGAGTGATTTTTCAAATACAGATCTGATCATGTTGTGCTTCCATGCAAAAGTCAAAGTTCTCACAAGGCCCTCCACTCTCCATCCCTTTGACCTTACTGCCGCTGTTCTCTTCACTTGCTCTGTCCCAGTCACTGACCATCAGTCTTGCTCTTCCTTAAACACACCAGGTGTCTGGTCTTGGGGTCTAAGCACTGGGGCTGTCTGTTTGGTATGTTTTTCCCCTTGTAGCCTCCCAGTCAACTTCAAGCTCTCAACTCAAATGCCATCTTCCAATATATCTCTATTTACATTACACTCACTCAAGAAGCACCAAATCCTCTTAACTTTGCTCCATTTTTAAAATGAAATATATTATATTTTAACATAATATATAATTCACTTATTATGTTTCTTGTTTATTATCTACTTTTCCCTCCCCCTCCCCACTAGACAGAGATTTCTGTCTGTTGTATTCTCTGATGTATTCCAAGCAGCCAACGGGAGTGCCCAGCACACTGTGCATGATCAGTGAGCATTTGATGAGTAAATGAATGAATGGATCTGGATCTCAAAACTTAGGGTGGTTATAACTTTGTTGTAGACGTACAGCATTCTCAAATAAAAAGGGGAATAATGCAGGAGATGTTATCAGGTGGTGTTGATCAAAGTGTCAGTTGAACAGAAAACTTAGTGACGGGCACTCAGATGAAGATGGTGGTATGAGTGCAGGCTGGAGTGAGTCGGGAAGGCACACTGGGAATTTACTGGACATTCTTTTCATTTGGTGTTATGTTAGTGAGGACACCCTTTCTTTGGCTTAGAGGCCCAGGACTTAAATTTGTAGTGCTGTTTCTGCCATACCACAGGTTTGGTTCTGAGGTATTTCCCCTTCTCATTTCCCTGCCCTTGTGGCCTCAAGGTCATGGCTCTTACTCTGGTATGATCAGACAAAATGAGAAATACAGGCCCAAATTGTTGGATCATTCAGAGCAGAGAGGAATCTAGAATGAAGTTGTTAGATTTGGGGTATTTTAATCATTTCCTGCAGGCTGGCAGGTTCCAAAAGGATCAACTTCTAAAAGAATCAGGCAGGGTGCATGTGAAGAAACTTCACTGCTTGTGCACAATTTACATATTTGGTCCCTAGATTTGATGTTCCACTGATAGATCCTTGAGACACAGGCATTTCTCAGACACTTCTTTGTGATCACCCTACTCTCTTTGGTCAAGTAAAACTTTCCTGTTGCCTGTTCCCATTGCACCAGCTTGTTCTGCTTTCAAGAAAATGGTCTGGTCCAAATAGGGGAAGAAAAGTGTGTGGGAGGGGTAGAGAGGCAGGCATTGGGAGGGAGTCTGTGTGTCAGGAGGCCGGGCCACCTACTCATTTATCTCACCTGGCTTTGGTGCTTCCTGCTCCCTCTCCTCCACCTGTGATGGTGGTAAGGCCATAAACCCCAATTACTGAGGGGCTCCAAAAATGTGTCCTCCAAAGACTGGACAGGAATTGATCACAACATCTGCCTAAGCTGACCACCAGGTCAAACACATAAGTCTCTAGAATGATCTAAAGGAAAAAGTGCATTTGCCTGCAGAATCTGGATATTCAGACGAAGATTCGTTTGGAAATGCCTGAGTCAAGGGCTGAGGGCTGTGTACAAGCTAACCAAGCCCTGATGATCTTGAGACACTGACAGTGGGAGGGAGCAGCTACACAGGCCGAAGTGTGTCCAACCACAGCCTTAGAACCACCAATCTAGAGTCCAACCCAGAGTCTGTTTCAATTGGTCTGGCATGAGGCCAAGACATCAATATTTTTTAAAAGCTCTCCAGGTTATTTTATGTGTAGCCAGAAACGAAAACTGCCTGACGGCAGGATCCAGGGAAGGGGCATCTGAGGAGCTGGCGGGGGAGGACACAGTCCCGACTGCTGCCTCCCAGTCCCTATGGCACAGGGCCCCTTCCCCCACTCCCCTGCTTCATCAGTTTTCCATTTTCTCCTGGATTGTTTCCACAACCATATAAACGAGCTGCAAGCTCTCCCATTCTGAATAAAAGACTTTCTTTATACTCTTCATACATCTTTCTTCAGTTACTGCCCATTTTCCTGCTCCCCTTTGGAGAAAAACTCCCTCAGACAAACCTTCTGTATACGCTGTCCAATTTCTTCCTGTGCATTTTCTCCTAAACCCACTCTATGCGGACATCCCCCCCTCACTGTTGCACAGACACTGGCCCACCTTGCCATCTGGTCATGCCAGTGGGTTCAGGTCTCACCCGCAGTCACAGAAATGGGGGACCTGGAGAAACCAAACACAGACATCCCTGATCTATTCTGGGGTGCAGCACACCCTTCACCCAGTCCACAACTGGCCTAGCAGTGTTGGGATGAAAGCTCAGTGAACAGAATGCAAAGTAGACAACTTCCCAAGGAGACAGGAATGACAATGAAGCCTTTGATAAAAGGAAAGGTGATGACTTACACAGTGCGTGGTGGTGATAATGACAGAACTGGAGATGAAAGACAGGCCATCGTTCATGCTGACCTGGAGTGCAGCTTTCCTGCAAAGACAAGGGAACCAGAGATACTCAGCATGGTGTGCCTGGGGCCAAGGCTCTCCTCACAATTACCCTTGAGACTGTAGTCTTGTACCCTGGAGGCCTGAGCTATCTCCTTTGCAAAATGTGGAGCATGGTTTCTAGGGCCCCTCCACTTCTAACATTCCAGGGAGACGTCAGGATACTCTTGGCTGGCATGCCAAAGCAGTGCATTCAGGCCTTCCTGTGCTGCAGCAAATTTCACTGACTGGGCAAAGCCTACTTTCATTTAATTTACTTGTCACACTGTAGTAAGATGAAGGATTCTTTTAAAATGGTCCAAATTAGTGGGACTAAACTGATCAAGCTATAAACTTAATGCTCTGTTGTCATTATCTTGATTCTCAGCAATCTAATTCTGATGGGGGCAACTTTGTTACTACCCATCACACTTACAGGCATGCAGTAATAGATGGACAAATTTGCCTTCTACCTCCTCCCATTTATGAGAGTCAGTGAAACATGAGCTTGCATTTCGCTTGCATTTTGCAGGATGGGTACAGGGTAGTTACGGGAATCAGTGGAATCACAGGTTAATGTTAGGCAACCAGAGTTGGAGGCTTACAATTTGAACAAATGACTGTAAGCAGAAGTCAGATGAACCAGTTTAGCATTTTTTCCTTAAAGCCACTATTCTGTCTTCAGCCTGTTACAGACACATCTACTGAGAGGCCAGTTTGTCTTCTCTCACAAACATTGCTTCTTTGGATCCCCACATATTTCTTTTCCTGCTCAGGGTGCTCATTCTCTCTCTCTCTTTTCTTCTTTCTGGTGACTATTTTTTAAAATCACATTTACTAGCACCTTTGTGACATTTATTATGATCGCATCATCATGACATTTTCCCCATAAGTTAGTTCCAGGAACCTCCTGCCATGTGGACGAACACCTTGTGCTCTGTGGAGACGCAGAGGAAGCAGCAGAGTGTAGCCTCTGACGGTCTGATTCTGGGTCATGAACTGTCTGTGGACCTACTTAGCCTTTCTGAACTTCCTTATCTCTAAGGGGGCGATAATCCCCTGGCAGGGCAATTATGATGACAGGGCCAGGTAATGCGTGTGAGAGTGCTTTAGGAAGTGTGAGAGCTTTCTGGGAATGTAGCTGTGATTAAGCAAGACAGACCTTGGTTTGGGCCAAAACTCTTCCATTTACTGCTGTGTGACCTTGGGCAAACTGTTTAAATTCCCTCAGCCACAGATTTCACATCCGTAGAACTGGGAAGATATGAGTATCTTGTTTGTCAGGAACTTGGGAGCCTGAAGTGAGATACCCTTTGGAAAACATTTACTCTGGTGCCTGGCTCACTATAAATATTGTTTATCATCATTCTTTGGAGGAGTCTAGGGAAAGGCCCCATTATGACAATGAAGAGAGACACCTCTTTCTTTTCTCTTTGTTTCCTCTACCTCCTCCCCCAGGTTCAGTTGCTGGTGGAAACTTACATGCCAACTTCTTTTAAGATTGGTGCTGGGCAAAGCAAATAAGTATCTTCCACAGCAAAGGGCTTCTCATCTGTAAAAAGGAAGTCACTGGATTAAGAGGAGCAAGGCAAATTTATAACTTCAAATGCAGTGACTCCTACAGACCACCAGCCAAGTTCTGCAAGACACTAGAAAAGCAATAACTCTCTGAAATAGAGACTCGTCTTGAGCTGGAAAATTCAGTAGAGTGAACTCAAGGTTCCCTGCTGAAAATCAGCCCCCGACTCTGTATGTCCAGTTGAGTCAATCAGTGAGCAAATAGAGACTAAGTTTTTACCATAGACCAGACATAACTGAGGAGAAATTAGAAAATATTAGACTGGTCCTCAGGGAGCTTCAGGTCTAAGTCTAACTTGAGAGGAAAGCCGTATTCATGGAAAAAGTTCGCTGACAAACACAAGAAGTGACTAAACCACAATCACACTTGGCTTTGGAAGACAAGAGAACTCCCTTTAGGTGGGTGACGTTGTGAGGTCACAGAGGGCACCAAACTTGGGCTGTGCTTCTGGCCAGAGATGGGAAAGACACATTTCTGGTGGGAGGAATGGCATGAGCAAAGAGGGAGCAAGCCAAAGTACGTTCCAGGGTAGGACATAAGTAGGATTTGAAAAGATCAGTAGAGGAAGAAGTTTGGTCTAAGTTATTTGAGTTCAACTGAGGGATTTGGTGTTAGGTCTATTAACTATGAAAAGAAGGTTGCAGGTTTTTGGAAAAAAAACTTGCTGCGGGCAGGAAGGAGCCCAGATCTTTGGGGAGCTGAAAGAGGGCCAACAAGGCAGTTGAATTTGAGTAAGACAATGGCTCAGCCTGAGGCTAGAAAAGGCAGCAGGACCAGATGTGACCATGACAGGGCTTTGGGTAATTTTTTTCTTTAGAAAAAAATCAACAGGAAGCTATTGCAGGTTCCCCTCAAATTTGGAATTAGCATAGGCAGATTATGGAGTATTACCGTGCTAGTGAGGGTGTAGTGAGTAAAATTATGACTCTTATGATGACAGGGGTGGGTCACCCAATGCCTGAACTGACTTATTATTTTCAAGACATTTTCTCATCTGTGATAATAATAATGGCAGTGATACTCCTCGGGGCAGGCTGTGTGTTGGTGTTAAGTGCTTCGTATACATCACATAACCAAATTTATCCTTCTAGAGTGCTATCAGAAGAATATTATTTCCTTTCATGTTAAAGGCCAGGAACAGACATAGAGAGATGAAGAAACTTGCCCAATGTTACAAAGGGGAGCTTAGGTCCCTATCTAGGCAGTCTGGTTCCCATCTTTTGATAAGAGCCTTGCTTTATCTCCTTCTCACAATGACCTTGTGAACTAAGACAGGGTTAATTAGGCTCATTTTCCAGATGCAAAACAGAGGCTCAGAGGCAACAGTGACCTAAGGTAGGAAAGCAAGTCAGAGGCAAAGCCAGGACTAGAACTAAATTCTCCATTATTCTTTCCTTGCCAAAAGCCTCTCTATTCCAGGAGAGATTTGTATTAGAGAATAAACCAACATTGGGATAGGTGTGGCTCCCTAGCACCTATATTGATTTTCTTTAGGCCGTCATGGCTTATCCTACTTTACATGCACTAGTAATACTTGGGAGTGAGGATCGCTGTGCATGGAGCCTGTCCACAGAGCAATGGAGCAGCCACAGAGCGGCCACAGCAGGCCTCGTGATTCCCTGCTGCGTTCTGCAGGGAGAGCTGGGTCCCACTGAGGAGTTCCCTCTGAGTCAGTGCACTGCAGTGACATGTCGGGGACACCCGAGGGCCCAGCATGCCCACGTGCTGTGTGTGTGCCCAGGCTCATTTCCCGGGCTTTCTCTGCACAGCAGCTCTCCCTTCCCTCCATCCCAACCAGAAAGAAGGGAAAGGACAAAATTAGCCTAGTCAAGTAGACATTTCTCTTTCTCCCTCTTTTTACGTTCCTTTCCTGCCTGAGAGTCTAAATTTTCTGGAGCAAAGCAGAGGAAAACCTGGCTGGGAGGACTGAGGACTTGCCCAGGCTATAGAACAGGCTTGACAGGGCCTTCCATTGGTTTATCAGCTCTGAGGCTGTGGGCCCACTCTGGGGAGCTGGCATTTTCTGCTCAGAGAGGAATTGTTTGGTTTGGAGCCTGTTTTCACTTTACCACAAAAATGAGTGACTTTTTTTCCCTCTCTCTCTAAACAAAGGAGGGCCATTTGGTTTCCATAACGCAGATCATCTGACTCCTTCCTGGAACGTCCACTTGGGAAGCAGGGCACAAAGCCTTCCTTCTCAGCCGGGCCACGTTTGGTTCAGGTGCCAGGCCAACCTCACTGCTACCTCTGCCAACACCAGTGGTGTTGTGATGTTTATGGGGCCACAGTCTACTCTGAGAATGACTGAGGCCTGAGCTCCTCTGTCCACCAGGCAGCCATTTCACTGTGCGTTAGCACTGAGTGGGCAGGGGGAATGGGGACCAGGAGCTAAGACCAGCCATTTGGTTTGTGTGCAACTGGGAGAAAATTAGGGAGGGGCAAGAGTTTGAAACCAGAAGTTAAGGGAATTTTTAGATACTGTGTAAATATAGGTTTCTTTGCCTTTTACCAAAGATATTCAGAATTTAGTGCATAATCATGACAGGTTAATCTAAAGCATTTGTCTATAAGAGTCTGGTAATCAAACAGAGCTTGATTTAAATAAGGATTTGGGGGAACAATGAACGTCATTGTGCCAAACTGACAAGCAACCTAAGTTTGAGAATGAGGCATCCCTGAGAATGAGTACAGAAGGCTCAGAACAGGGCGGGGTAGACTTCAGAGTCAAGCAGATGCAGGTTCAAATCCCAGGTCTTTTTACTGTGAGTGACTAGGGACAAGCTCTTCTTCTGTAAACTGTCACCATGACATCATTGCACAGGACTGTGTGAGGAGTAAGTAAGAGTGCATGAAAGTGCAGACCATGTTATGCAGCACTTAATAAACATTCAGTCAGTCTCATTCCACATTATTACATGACCATCCACACCTTTAAAATAGCCTATGTGAATGTGTGCTTTAAAATCAGGGGAATTAAAGATGAAAATTTTCAAAATCTCTAATTACTTAATTACTTTTTCTATCAACTAACATCTTTTTAGGTGTTACAAATCCCTAGGAAAATAATAAGTTTCAGTGAATGTGTGTATGTACACATATACACACCACACACACATACACCCACACCCACACGTTATGTCTACATCTATATTCGTATCTGTATCTACATCACCTATATCTATGCAGATTTTGTCTAACACCATATACCCGTGGTCTCATTATTTTCTATTTACAATTTGGGAAACTCAGCCTCTGAGAGGTTAGTTAATTGAGTCAGAGCTCGAATTCAAACCCAGGTTTTGTTGAAACGACTTGCCCAAGGTCAACCCAGGTAGTTGTGTGGGTTGTTTTTGTTTTTTACAGATGTAATTTAAACTAGTTAGCATTTTGTATTGTCATAATGCCACAGCTTGTTTTATGACATAGCCTGAAGCCCCCTAGAGCTGAGTCTATTTACACCTGACCATTTTGGAGGCAAATGTCCAAGAGACTCCAAGGGCAAAGTGGGACAAGAGTGGGAGGCATGTCTCCTATGAGAAGGGACCAGGGTTGAAAAGTCCTGTGAGGAGGTTCAGGCCTTGATCTGCTATAATGAACCCACATTCCAGAAACATACAGTCAAATGTGTACATTCCCAGGTTTTGACCTTGGATCAATGTCATTCTTTTCAGACTAGTAAAGAAGTTCCCAGAATTCTTCAGCGTAGATGGTAACTGTCTAATGGATTTGGGATAAGACCAGGATTAAAATTCATTAGCCAATTCAAACACCAATCACAGTGAATCCTTTTATAAGGCTGATTAAATAATTCAAATACTTTCCAAGTCTTGGCAATCTTTTCTTGACATAAATATTTATTTCTGACCAAAAGGAAAAGAAAAATAACCCTTAGTTTTATCTGGGGGAGCTTGTTAAAACCCTCCAAAAGCTGATGTAAGCTCCAAAATAGAGTTTACATTCCTACTGTGAACAAAATAGTGGAGGTTAGGGACTAAATGAGCTCACCCTGTTTTTTCTGCCTTTCTCCCCTGGATTGAGGGAGCATTTTCACGGCATCCTTGAGCCAAGGATAACTGTTCAGCACCAAATTATCAGCTGGTTTGGGAATGTGTCTCTGAATGAGAACAGAGAGTCTAGGGTTAGGCTGGATGTTTCTACCTTTTCACTGACTTCAAAAGTAGCCAGATTCATAAAAAAGTTAAGCTTTTTAAATACTGTACAAAAACCTGAAATAAAATGTTATTCAGCAAGACTGCAGGTGGGTGCAATTCAAAGCTGCTGGGTTGACATTTCTGGAGCCCCAGCCAGGAAAGAGGTGATTTCCCTACGGGTGCTCCTGCAATGACAATTCACAAATGTGAGGGTTTTACTGTAAAGCAAAAAGGGATCCACTGCTTAGAGTAGAAAGGAACTAACACTTACTGGGCATGTACTATGTGTCAGGCCCTGGGCTGGGAGGTTTTCATAGATGGTGAGATAATAAGGCCATGGATCTTTTCGTTAGAAGACATTAAACTCTACATCAGGGGACAAAGCAGAGATTTTGAAAGTGGAAAGAGTGACTTCTACTTGGAAAGGCTGCTGAGTGGTTCTGAGTTTAGAGTGATGAGAAACAAGGTCAAAACAGAATGGGAAGAGATGGCAATGCTGTGCAGGTGGGTGGGGCCAAGTCGGGAACAATGCTTAGAACATAGCATATCCACTGTAATGTCTCCCCTCTTGTGCCCAGCGGAAGCCAGAAGGATGCCTGTGACATGGCAGAACCAAGCTGGCCACCAGCCCTTTCCTTAGATAGGACCACACCTACCCACCCCTTCCCTGGCCTGGAGTTGTTGTGCAGTTTCATCAGAAGCCCTCACTGGTTAGTGATTATGAGGTTAAGTGATGGGCTTGGCAAACAGGTTCCAGCTAAGTTCCCTGGCCTATACCTGAGTATTTCAGCAGTTCCTGTTTGTTACAGGTATCCGGGATACATCTTTTGGTTTCCCTTCCTGTTCTCTGAGGCAGGTTGGAGAAGGATGAAGAACAATGAGTACATTAAGAGTCTAGGTTCCATCACAGCTCTGCCACCCACTGGCTATGTAGCCCTGTCCATAGCCTAGAGTTCTCACCTGTACGGTGGGAACCATACCAATTTCATAGGTGGTTGTAAAGTTTAATGAGGTGATATGACCAAATGCTCAACACTTAATATGTACTTGACATATGTCAACTGTTACTACTAAAGTGGGGTACTGCTGGGCTCTTTGTCTGAAGCACCTGTGAAACACAAGCTGTGAATGTGTGTGCAAACAGAGTAGGTCTTGCAGCTTATCAACTGGGTTGTGTCAGGGCTATATGGTATAGGTGTGATAAGAAGAAAGCCATCTATCCAAAAAAGGATCTGTGGACATGTATATAGTGCAGTGGTTCTCAAATGGGGGTGATTTTATTCCTCGGGGGACAACTGGCAGTGTCTGAGACAGTTTTGGTTGTCAAACTCGGGGAGGATGCTATTTGCATTTAGTGAACAGACACCAGGGATTATGTTAAGTATCCTTCAATGCACAGGACATCCCTCTCCCCCAACAGAATTACCTGGCCCAAAATGTTGAGTGTTGAGGTTAGAAATCTTGGTATCATGTCTATTGTGGCTTTTTATAATATTTTTGGTACCTTGTGGAGTATCCTATAGATATTAGGGTGGTTCACAGCTGTCATGATACTGGTAGAATTTTCAGGAAAGTTCAGTAGTGTTATTGGATGAGGGGTAGAAAAGAGAGAGGGCATAATAGCTCGAGGGCCATTGGAAGACCCCTGGTTGGAGTAAGGAACAGTGTTTCCTGGTAAATTCCTCCATTTCTCAATGGTTTGCCTAGATAGGTGGCGTAGGAACTGAGCCACTCTGCTGGGTGGGGCTTTATAACTGAAACAGAGCACTCCAGAAGAGGAGCTTTGATTGCTGCTGAGGTTCTGAGATGCTATAGGTGGGAAGGCTGTAGAGTCAGAACACCTTACCTACGAATAGCAGTATATAGGACTCAGCTGAGCACACTCTTAGAAGAAAATGAAGTGGGTTGTGTTGGTCACTGTGTACATGAAGATCAAGATTACATCCTGGCCCCAGGAGAGAAAGGAAAAGGTAAGGGACCATGAGTCTGTTCCCAGAGGAGCACAGGGACAAGATCCAGCAGCCCTGCCAGGCTTTGGATTATCTTTTTGGGGTTTACACATTCCCCAGTCCCACACAAGGTTGTGATCCCCGTGGTTCTGGGCACACCAGCTTTCAGGACTGGTCCTCAGTACAACTAGTTTGGCTTCTCATAGTTTCTGTTATTTTTATTAATTACACAGTAGTACATGTTTAGTGTGAGGAGTCTGAGGAATACCGAGAAGTATACAAAAAGAAATAAAATCATTGGTAATCCTAATTTCCAGTGATAAACATTGTTAATGCTTTGGAGTACACTACTCATATTTTTCCATGCATTTTTTACATATTGGAATCATATTACACAAGATGTCATGGTGTTTGGCTTTCGCCTCCATCTGAAGTTAATAAGGGCAGTTCTAAGTATGACAAGGGAACTAAACAAAGGTAATGGGGCTCAGGGTGCTTGCAAAATGCTTTATCCTCTCAACAAATCTACACCAAGAAATTCTTGACTGTTGACATTTATAAAACTTACAAATTATCTTCTGAGCAAAACATCAACCTTTAACAATTTTTTAAGCTTGAGGTCAGAATAAGTGGTGTACTCAAGATAGCTATAATTTACAAAGGATAAATATATTTTTTAAAGCTTTGTTTTTACTTGGTTGAAGACAATCAGGATTCATGCACAAGGTATTTGTCTCCTGACACACGAATTCTTGCAGCTGGGCACAATTAGGTTTGGAAGGATTTTACCTTTGAAATTGGGATTGAGGGGCAAGTCTACAAAAATGACTAAAACCTTCCACACAATCATGGCCATGAACTAGGCAAACACTGACTGCTCTTAAAGAACACAAACCTACACAGGAACTAAGAGGAGGATAGGATGGAGATCCCATGTACACACTTGAGTATCAGTGTGTCAGTGGGTGTCACAAAGTGGCTGCTGTATGCACATTAGGGGCCAGAGCTGAACTGCATGGAGAAGAAAATCACAGGTAGCACCCTTTTTCTTCTGTTCCTTCAGCAACCCCCAACCTTTCTTCTAAATGAATGTTGAGCAAATACTTAAAGAACGTCAGTTATAAGGGGGCATAGATTATTAGCCTGTATTGGTTGGGGTTCCCACAAGTCTGGCTCATCTCTGTGTTAATCACTTTCTCCACCACCAACCTACTGTAGTGATAAAGAAGCATTAATACATGAGGAAAGGAATGGAACTTGAACGTCCAGCTATGTGGTGCAGAAGTAGAGGGACATTCAGCTTTCCCTATCAGGGCAGCAGGGCTGGGGAAAAAGAAGTTTCAGGGAAGTTCACAAGCATAGCTCTCCCCAGCCATGCCTTAGACAAGCACATTGCTTGCCAGTGTCTGCCTGCATGGGGCTTACCATTTTTGCTTGGAGGCAATTGCGTGCTTGGTAGAGCAGGGGCACCATCGAGGGTGACTCTACCGGGCGCTGTTGCAGCTAACTTTGGATAATGTAAACTCGCCCCCCTGAAAGAAATTCTTTTGCTCCCAAATGAAAATCTTCACTACCTAATTACCTCTGACGACAATTCCCCTTTTATCCCTAATCCTTCTCAGATCATTGGAGTTTTTGTCTTACCAAGCAAAACTGCAATAAATTTCCAATTATCTATATTCTGCCTGGGTCCCAAGGATGGAAACATGAACTGACACAGTCTCGTCAGGAGTCACTTCAGAAACGACTGGGCAAAACCAGAGCTCCCTCTGCAAGGAGAAACGAAGGGGAGACACCCCCAGACACAGGGGGAGCTCCTGAAGTTGAAGAAAGAGGGGCCACTCAGAAGAGGAGCCCCACTTGTGATCACACAGCCAGCTGCATGCACTGACATGAAGTCAGTGTGGGCTGGGGCTCTTCCCTGGTTCAGGGCCTTTTTTTGAATCTGGATTCAAGTCTCTACTCTAATGTGCTCTGTGACCTTGGGCAAGTAGCTAAATCTTTGTGAGCTGAGGTTCCTGTCTGCAAAATAAGAGGGCCCGGCAGGGGACCAAAGCTCACAGTGACATGGGTATTCAGGGTCAGGGGACCCAAGGATCTGTAGGTATCTATGTTTTGGAAGCAGTGTAGAGAAGAGGTCAAAAGCCTCAGGAGTAGACCTCCCGGGGTCCAAATGGCTTCTACCTCTGGCCATCTGGGTGACCTTGGGTACTTCATCTTTCTGATTTTCAGTTCCCTTGTCAGCAAAATGTGGCTACAAGTAACTCCTCCTTCAATGGGCTGCTGTGAGGATGGAATGAGATAGGTGGGGGAGGGCACAGGGTAGGTGCTCCTCAATCAGTGGCTGCTATCACTAGGATGAAGCTCCCCTGTGATTCTGTTGTGCAGTCCAAGAAAGAACCACAAGATGAGATGCTCCAAGTGTCTCTTCATTGTGAATTGCACAGAGTGGCATTCCATCCATCACCTTCATATGATATCAGACTCCCAGGGATGCCTCCAAATTGCACTAAGAACCTGTGACCAATAGATGCTACACTCTAAGCAGCGAGAAAGGAAACAATAAGCTTTTGTTGGGAGTTTTACATTATCCTTCTCTGCCTCCCTCATCTGCCACCATGCACTTCAATGATCTCCTTAGGGTGACCACAGCAGCCGGGGCCCACATGTGTTCAAAGATAAAGTATAGTTTCTGGATAATTGCACAGGTTTTAAAAAACAAACACACTGGGACTTCTCCATTTGAGTGAGGGCTGTCTCATCCCCCTGGGAAGCTAAGCCCCTCTTTGGAACTCTTAGAACTGCCTTCATGACTAATGCTCAAGTTTGAAAGCTCTCTTTAAAGGGGGCAAAGTTTCACCCTTTGAGAGGGAACACAAAGTAAACCAGAGCCCAAGCCTAGTGAATGCAGTTGGAGATCAAGCTGGGAAATGAAATTTTGCATCAGAAAAGGAGTGTATCTGTAAATCCAGGAAACTGATATCTCACATGGCTTATAGACTGAATTATAGTGAGTTTGTTAAAAAGCAGTTTCTTTTGTTTATGGTTGTACCTCATATGTCTCCACACAACACCAGGATAGTCCAGCATGTGTTTCATTATTGCATTAGTAAAAGGTCCACTTTTTAAAATTTACTGTTCATTAAGATGGATCATTTCTCAGCTCATACCCCAGTGTCTCCTTTTTAGTATTCTAATCTCTCCACAAATGGATTTCCAATTGAAAGTGGATCTTTACTTGGCACAATATACTGAATACTGGAGTAGGAAAAGTGCCGCCAGAATAAATAAAGTTTGTGTGAAGGTTTCCAAGAGATTTTCTTGGCCAGGAGTGATTTCAGCTTGGTCATTGGAGAACCAGCCATCTGCTAACTTAAGATGTATGCTAGTACTAAATAATTAACAACAATTTTAAAATTAAATTTTAAATAACTGTTGTAGGTTTTTTTCTTATTACACAAGGGTATGCAATTTTAGAAATCTTAGAAAATACAGATAGAAGAAAGTAAAAATTAAGAGTGGTCTCATTCAGAGATAACTACTATAAACATTTTGACAGGTGTCTCTTCTGTAACTTATTTTAACACACAAATCTACATCATTAACATTTTCCTACATCAGTAATTATTATTCTTTCCCACATTATTTAATTGTTTAGGAATAAAGCATAATTTATGTAACACATTACCTATTGTTAAACATTTGTTGTTACCCTTTAGATGCTTTAGTTCATTTGTTCGTTCCTTCCTGCCTTCCTTCCTGCCTTCCTCCCTTCTTCCTCTCTCTTGCTCTCCTCTCCTTTTGCTATCATAGGCAATATTCTGACGAACATCTTGTAGCCAAGTCTTTGTAAACATTCCCAATTATTTCCTCTTGATGAAGTTGAAATTGAAATTCTGAGTCAGAGATGTGTAAAGACAGAATTGTATAAAAGCAGACTCATTTTAAGAATTGACTTCTAAAAGATTTAATGGTCTCTCACTAATGATGAAAAATAAAACTTGTACCTCTACATGTTTGCCTGTACTGGGCATCGTATTTTTGTTAATTTTTGTTAGTTTGATAGATTATTTTAGTTTGCCTTTCCTTGGTTACAATAGCATTTTTCATATGCTTATTGACCATTATTTTTCTTGTAAATTTCCTTTTCATATCTTTTACCCATTGATGTGGTCACTTTTTTTTTTTACTGATTTTGAAGAGCTGTCTATGTATGAAGGTTATTGGCCCTTTGTTTGTTACATGTCTTATAAATAATTTTGATGGTGTTCTATTTTTCCTTTAGATTTTGCAGACAGGGTAATAGGAAAATTTAAAAATACGTACTCAAACTCTCAAATTTTTCCTTTATGGTATTTCCCTTCAGTGTTATGTAAATATTTTTGTTTCCTTCTATAACTTTCATAGTTTCATATTCACACTTAAATTTTTCATCTGGAATTTGTTTAGATTTAAGGTGTGAGATTAAAAATAAACTTAATTGTTTTTCCAAGTGGTTAGCCAGTTTTCTCAACACCAGTTTTTAAATAATATGCTCTCCCCCACCCCCATTACAAAGGTTACTTTATTTTATGCTAAACTAACAGGTATTTGGCTCTGTTTATGGCCTTTGCTTTTCCTGTTCTAATGTTCAGTTTGCCTTTTGTGGCACCAGCCATCCATTGTTTCAATTACTTTTTATACATCTTAAAATTGGCTAGGACTCTTTTATGCATCTTAAAATCAGCCAGGGCAAGTTTCCACATTTTTCTTGGCTATTCTCAAATGTTTATTCTTCCATATAAACTTTAGAATTATTCTGTTAACTTAAAAAGTCCCATTGGGTTGTATTGAAACTAAATATTAATTTGATGACAATTAATGTCTTTATAATACTCAGTTCCTGCTCCATTAAATAACAGTGATAATAATAATAATAAATTACTACCAGCAGCCAACACAGACTGATGGTTACTGTGTGTCAGGTCCTGTCCTGTGCGCTACTTCCCACATTAAACCTCACAACAATTCACAACAGAGTTGCTATTACTGTCATACTCATTTTACAGAAAGAGAAACAGAGGCATGAGGCATGACATGCCATGGTCACCCGCTTTGAGACAGAGCTGGGTTCTCTTCCTGGGCGGTTTGGCCCCAGGGCCTGTCCTCGTGTCTGGCATTCTCTCCAGGAGCTTGTTAGCTGCAGACACCTTTGTGGTAAGCATGAATTAGCCTGCAGCAATTTCACCATAAAAGATAAAAAAATGAAAAATTAAAAAGGGAAATCCTAAAATACATAATGAAAATGAAAAACAGGAAAATCAAAATCTTATTGTGAAAAATAAAAATACACTGTCTTCAAAGTCTTTTGTTCATAATATTACACTTTTTTTCCTTGTTTCATCTTCTTGGTCAGTGTAGCAGTTTTTCTTTTCTTGTAATTTTTTACTTCATTAAAAGAGGTGTGAGTTTCCAACTAAAGAATTGATTATTAATGCTCTTGAAGACTGTGGATTAGTAGCTGCCTCTTTTATATTTGCCAGAGATTGGCAAATTCTGAGTTTGATGGGTGGGAGAGATGACAATGTTCATTCAAGGACTGGAAAACTATGTAATGATTTTCTAGTATAATATGCAATTGGGATTCACAGTACTTGTTATTGTTCACTGTTTTAAAGCCACTATGTCTACTTGTCACTGGATAGACCATTATGAGGGCTAGGGTTTATACATAATATAAAAAGAGAAATAACTGCAAGAACTTTGCCAATGAACAAATGAAACTGACAACTAGCTTAAGCACATCAAGTCTGCCAGATGTACATCAAACTGTCATGAACCAAAGATGTCTGCGGTGAAAATGTTGTGTCAAAGGTGTTTATGACAAAGATGCTTATGGCTAAAATACCTGGACCCATATCAGGTAATGGCCATCTGTCCCTTAAAGTCTAGTAAAACTTGGGTGAAAAAAATCTGGGTCTGGTCTTTTGATTAGGGGGTAGGATTTCCTCATATCTCTCTTCCAGTTCATGTATTTCATCTTCATCTGTGTCTAATCATACTGCTTAATTCATCTGTTAAGTTGTATTCTAGTGAATAAACTTTTTCAATTCTAGAATTTACATTAGGTTCTTCTGCAAATCTGCATGTGTTGAATGTTCTTTTTTGGTATGTTTGATCTCTTTACACAGTCTAAATGTTTTTATTATACATTCTCTTTCAAGTTGTTCTCTAGTCCTCTTTTCTCATTGTTCTCCTGTTTTTTCCATCTGTCTTCCTGTTGCTTGCCATTTGTTATTGACAATCCATCTCAGAGGAGTCATTGACTGCAGGAATGCTATAGGTTGGGCTCCATGTTCACTGCCTCTGCCAGGGCCACAGGGATCAAGATAGTCATGGGCATGTTTTGTGTGGTATAATATCTTACCTTTGTTCTCCTGCCTTGAGTCACAAAGCTGCCTTTCCAACCCCCATTTAATGTGTGATACAGAGCTCTGGAGCCTAGTTTCTGCAGGGGGTACTGGTCTTGCCCACTGCCTTGCACAGGATAATGTCCTATATTTGCCTCAGTGTCAGGATCACCATCTGCAGACTCCCAGGTTTGGTACCCACAAAGCTTAGCTTTTTGCTTAGCTTTTGCATTCCCTTTTTGCTTCCTGTACCTGGTGGTTTCCTCCTTAGTCCTTCGAATAAGGCCACATGTTACAATTTTTATTAAGTATATTTTATCAATTATGCTATTATAGTTGTCCCATTTTTTCCTCCCCTTTATTCCTCTCTGCCCTGCACCACCCCACTGGCATTCGCCCTACCCACTTAGTTCATGTCCATGGGTCATACATACAAGTTCTCTGGCTTCTACATTTCCCATATTATTCTTAACCTCCTCTATCTATTTTGTACCTACCATTTATGCTTCTTATTCTCTGTACCTTTTCTCCCATTCTACCCCTCCCCCTCCCCACTGATAACCTTCCATGTGATCTCCATTTCTGTGATTCTATTCTTCTAGTTGTCTGCTAAATTTGTTTTTGTTTTTTATTTTTAAGGTTAAGTTGTTGGTAGTTATAAGTTTGTTGTCATTTTAATGTTCATATTTTTTATCATCTTCCTTTTCTTAGATATGTTTCTTTAACTTTTCATATAATAAGGGCTTGGTGATGATGAACTCCTTTAACTTGACCTTATCTGGGAAGCACTTTATCTACCCTTCCACTCTAAATGATAGCTTTTCTAACTAGAGTAATCTTGGATGTAAGTCCTTGCATTTCACAGCTGTGAATACTTCTTTCCAGCCCCTTCTTGCCTGCAAGGTTTCTTTTGAAAAATCAGCTGCTACTCTTATGGGAACTCCTTTGTAGGTAACTATCTCCTTTTCTCTTCCTGCATTTAAGATTCTCTCCTTCTCTTGAATCTTGGGTAATATAATTATGATGTGCCTTCATGTGTGCTTCCTTGGGTCCAACTTCTTTGGGACTCTCTGAGCTTCCTGGATTTCCTGGAAGTCTATTTCCTTTGCCAGATCGAGGAAGTTCTCCTTCATTATTTTTTCAAATAAGTTTTCCCTTTCTTGATCTTCCTCTTCTCCTTCTGGCAACCCTATTATTCAGATGTTAGAATGTTTAAAGTTGTACTGGAGGTTCTTAAGCCTCTCTTTATGTTTTTGAATTCTTGTTTTTTCATTCTGTTCTGATTGAATGTTTATTTCTTCCTTCTGCTCCAAAGCATTAATTTGAGCCCTGGTTACCTTTCTGTCAGTGTTGGTTCCCTGTATATTTTTCTTTATTTCACTCAGCATAGTCTTCACTTTTTCCTCTCTTTTGCAACCATACTCAACCATTTCTGTGAGCATCCTGGTTACCAGTATTTTGAACTCTGCATCTGATAGGTTGGCTATCTTCTCATTGCTTAGTTCTTTTTTTGGAGTTTTAGCTGTACTTTCATTTTTCCCATATTCTTTTTTCTCAGGGCACATGTAATGTTATAAGGAGCGGAGACTTAGATATTCTCCAGGGTGAGGCAACCCACGTGACTGCATTGTGGCACTGTATGTGGGGGAGAGGCCAGAGAGGGAACAGTGCTGCTTGCTCGGCTCTCAGCAAGCTTTCAGTGACTTCCCCCACCACCCACAAGCAAATTGGGCTTTTAGGATAATGGTTCCCAGGTGGGTTGCCTTGTGTATATTCTAGGACCTCTTGGATCTCTCTAACGAACTCTCCTATGAGGCTGGAAGTTTCTCCTGCTGCAGCAACCACCACAGGTTTTTACAGCCAGGGGTTCTGAGGCTTTCTTTTCTTGTGCTAGAATCCTGGGTTGCCTGGTGTGTCTCTCTCCCCAGTTGTTTCTCCTCGTTTATCCTCACAGAAATGTGGGACCACCAACTATCGCCTTGCCCACCTGGTCCTCTAGCTGCCACCTTGCCATGGGTCCTCTCTGCCCTGGCTGCCCTTCTCTGCTCCTCCTACTGGTCTGGATGAATATTTCTTCTTTAACTCCTTGGTTGTTGGATTTCCATACAGTTTGATTTTCTGGCAGTCCTGGTTGTTTTTTGTTTTTAAATTAGCTGTCCTTCTTTGTTTATGTGAGGAGGCAATATGTATCTGCCTATACCTCCATCTTGGCTAGCCACATGCTACAATTTTTAAAACCATATTTTACCTAGAATTTCTAGACTTATTATATCAACCACAAGTTCAGAAATTGCTTTAGATTTCTAAGCTGTTGATTCATTGATTTTATTTTAAGAAAAGGCAAGTGGGGAGAATTAGGTATTAACCTATGCTTTTTATTTTCTTGTTATATTTATCACCTAAGAATATATTAAATAATTTTTAATTTTAGCATTAATACATGGGCATTTTATTTGTGTCTTTGTATAATAATATGTAAAGATGTTCATAGCCACTTAAAAAGGATAGATATCTTCATTTTTTAATTATCCATTCAAAGACTCAGAAAATCATGTTAATACTTCCCACTATAAATATTAATTTTCAATTTGTTCTTTTATGTTTAACAGTTTTAGCTCATGTAATCTGCTACTGTAGCATTTGTTGAAGACTCTGAGGCCTGTACCATGTTCATATTTGAACAGCCTTAGCTTCATTTTTGGGCTTTTAATTAGTGTTTTTCTGAAAATAATACCAAAACATAATGCAGCATTTAGGAAAAAATCCTGAAAGAGGAAATATATACTATAACAATGAAAATAGATAACATTTTTAAAATGGGATATAGAGATGGGAAAAGAGAATGGAAAAAGTGAAGGAGTATACATTTATTTTATTTTATAGTGATAACTCAACAGAGACATTATATTCATAAGGTTGATAGAAAAATGTAGATTTGAATATGTTGTATTTAAAAATTTATTTACCTTGGCCTATTCTCCATAATTTCTTGTTCATATTATTTACTGAATGGAAATGAATAGGCAAATTAATAAATAAAGGACAGGTTCTTTTTCTCCCCAAATTCCAATATTTCCCTTTAGTTATTTTTAATAAGCATAGAGTTGAGTTTAGGAGTATTGCTCATAGCCTAGAGCATGGCTGATCACTGCTTTCCTCCTCTCTGAACTGTTAGCACTGTGCTAGAACACCATTTGGTTTGTGCTTTAAGCCAAATACTTATCCCAACCTCCTTTAATTTTTTAAATATAAATGAGATGGACAGTGTGCAGGTGTTTTCAAGTATATATTAGGACAGGAGGAAGGAGGAAGAAAGAAGATGAGCTGGTTTCCCAAGAAATAAAATTCCATGGAGAAATTGGAAAATAAGCTTTCAAAATGTCACTGTACATATCCATCATGAATTTGCATTTCATGTTAACCTAATGCAGCATCTCTGTAACCTTCCAAGCAATGGCAACACTACACCTCATTTCCACTAATCTTCAGAGAGGGATTGGTCTGAATGCTTGCTCCTCTGGGAAGCTGGAAAGTGTTGATGTCTTTGAGCTTAACACTCAGGAGTTTCTGATCTTGGATTAGAGATTTTGGTTAAGGAAAGAAGGTAGGCGGACTTAAGTGACATTGCCAACAAAAGGAAGAAAAAAGGAAGAACTCTGCAGGGGGCAAACATCCAACTTTCACACTGTGACTACTCACGGATCTTTCAAAATGTTTTCAAATAGCAAATACTTTTTGGAGACATGTGAGTATTTCCAAGTATTAAGAAAGCTATTTGAAACATTAAGAGTGCTTCAAATGCTTGGAATTATTCCAAGGCCAGGAATTCCAGATGTTTGTAAGGAAGCCATTGCATATTTCTGTTTAAATATTCAAGTGGGTTTTAAGATGAGAAGGAGGAAAAAAAAGACACATCCTTCAATTCTTCCTTTTGAGAAACAGGCTAGTACCTACTCCACAAGGCTATCAGGAGGGCAGAGCTAGTGTGAGGGGCTGGTCAGTCAAGGTGAGTGTCCTCCTGGTCCTCTGTTCTCTTTCTACCTCCTAGGGCTGTTGTGGCAGAAAGATGTGAAGCATTTAAGAGGACATAGCAATGTAGAAAATGTAGTATATTATTGCTGTTTATCACTGCAGATACTGAATCAGTAATGATCTGTGTGAGAGATGCCAGATGCAAAGAATGACCAGGCTTCCTGGACATCTGTCCTCCCACAGTCAGTCTCCCCATGCCTCCCGGACAGCTGCATGAATCACACATCTTTAAATTAAGAACTTGCTACAAATGTCTTGTGAAAGTGCCAATGTTGTGATAATTCATTTTTCGCATGAAATGCACTTAGTTTTACTTTCATACTCCTGTATTTCATGTCAGATATTCACCATGATGAATTTCTTGGCAACTCAAAGCAAGAATCATCCAGGCTGAAAAAAATTCCAGCATCTACACATGGAAGCCTTACAGTTTGGCTTTTGGTGTATTCAGAATTAGTAAGTGTAGGCCGTCTATTTTTCCCTCCTGTGCTTGCGAGTCCCTAATACTTTGTTAAGGGATGTCCAGCTTTGCATCCCCCTCACCTATCACCATAAGCACTACCACCCGAGAGGGAGTAACTCTGTCCACACAGTGGACTGGGAAGCGAGTACCCTGCTTCCTGATGAAGACCAGGTGTGGTAGGGGTTTGCTGTGCCCTTGCTGGAGGCCCTTCCTATAGAGAAGACCCTTCTTTGTATGGTTTTCCGTGTGTGGCCTTGTCAGAAGATGGGGCTGGGCCTTCCCTTCCCTGAGCAGGCTGAAGAGGCCCAGAAACTCTGCAAGGACTTACTGAGAGTGACAGACTCGTTGATCTTGAAGCTGCAGAGCACCCTGTCCACGTTGCGAGCGTGTCGAAAGCCATTCCCTCTCACGACTACTTGAAATGATTCTGAAATGAAGAGTAACAACAAGACACATTATTTGACTGCAGGTCATTAACCCTGGGTTTCCCATCTTCCCCGATTTAGGGTGTTTTTTAACTATTTCACCAGGTTTAAAATATTTGAAAATTAGTTCAGGTTGGAATCCCAAAGTGACCACATGGGTGTCTTTTATCATGTACTTACTAGGTATCCACAAGGGTGACTTCTTACTTTAAATTCCTATCTTTTTGCCTTTGTTCTTGCTGTTCCTTCTACCTGCAAGGCGTTCCTCCACTTCTCTGTCATTCCAATCTATCGAGTCTCAGTAATTTTAAAAACTGTGATGTCTGCAGCTGAGAACCACAGGAGAGGGAGAGGCTCTCCATTTCTTCAATCAACTCAAATACCCTCATGTCTCTTTTACATACTGGATGCCCCTAAAGGATTTCTTTAGAGCTCAAGGTACCTAACATTTCTGAAAATCACTGCCTTATGGCGTTGGCATGGACAGTCTGTCCTGAACATTGTAGCATGTGATTATTACTGTCCAGTGCTGTTCTTCTGTCTTTTCTTCCGCCACTAGAAAAACATTCCTCTAGGCAGAGAATTGTTTGATGTTGCTTTGGCCCTCATGTCCCTGCTGGGCACACAGTAATAATACCTTGTATTATATAGCAGTGATTGTAATTAGCAAAAAATCAGTCTTGCTTATCGACGAGCAGTTGTCAAGCATTACCTGTCTGAATTGATGTTGGCCCCTTGCTGTAGTTAGTACTCATTTCTCTCTGAATAGAGCAGGGAATACATATCATAGGTCTCTAGCCCTGCATGTTAATTTCACATTGGCATAGTGCACATGGAATTACTTCATGGTAATAAAATCCTTATGATGTAAAAATAATGATCCCTTTACAATAGTCTTAGCAAGGGAAAAAACTAGCCCCTGTTAATTAGTTAGTTAAATGTTTAGGAACATTTGCTTAAGTTTGATGGTGGCTAATAGTCAATGCTCCACTTTTTTATTTTTGTCATTTTATGTGTATAAAAATCATGGCCTGGGGTAATGCTGCATGGCATATTAAAAAAGAAATTGACTAAAAGTCACAGGAAAAAATGCGATACTTGTGAAACTAGATCTTAAACTGGAAATTGCTATCCAAGTAGAGATTTTTGTTGGAGGAAGAATGGAATTAGAACTAGCTTATGAGACTCTTCCAAACTTTAAAAAAGTATCATGAATGTATGTCACCTTAATTCCCAGGAATTGATTTAGAGATCATGTTTGTCAAGAGAATAGTAACTGATGTTAGTTGCTCCCTCATTATGTGCCAGGCCCTGTGCTCAGCATCGTACGTGCCTGATGTCATGTTAACCTCCTCACAGCCCAGGGAGGTACAAATGAGAACACTGGAGTTGGTGAGGTTACATAATCTGTCCACAGCTAGTCGCTGTCAGAATCAGACTGTAATCCCGGTGTGTTGGGCATCAAACTGCAGGCCCTCAGAACTCTGTCACTATGCTGTTTACTGTTATGCTAAAATGGATCCCCATTGTCTCGTGACATATGACTAATTTAGAGACTGATGCTGTGATTTTTTTAAGCCTACTTTATTTTTATTTTAGGCAGGCCTGCCCATTTTGTAGAAAAGTGGAGCTGGCCTGAATGGAAAGCAAGAAACCACTGAAGTAAAAGAACCCAGAGGCACTGCATGTGCCACAAAGAGTACCAATTCAAACGGAATGCTTTTTACAAGTATAATGAACCATAACAATAAGGAACTTGAGAGTCTGACATTTTAAGTGACTTGCCCAAGGTCATGGAATTAGTAAGCAGCAAAAACTGGGACTTGTATCCAAGTGTTCACTGCCTTAGTATTAAACTATATTAATTAAGGTCATGGACACATGGTTTCAGGACCACATGTCCTGTGAATATTAAGTTTTTATATGTGCATGTTAGTGCATATACACAATTGCAAAGTTTACAGGAATGGACTTAACAGTTTTCTTCCTTCAGAGGTCTGCCTGGCATGTGACTGATGATGCCCTTAGTTCAACAACACTGTGGAAGATTCTTTTTGTATTTTATTTACTCAAAATAAACCTATAGAAACCTATTTCTGGTTTTAGTTTGAATGCCAGGCTTCCAGAAATCTGCCATTGAACGCTTTTGTTGATTGAAAATGTTTTCTGCCTCACTTCTGTGCCTACTTCTCTCATTTCCTCCAAGATCAGCAGAGAGAGAGAGAAGACTGGAAATGCAGGCTGCATGCCGAGGTCTCTTCCCCAACAACATGTTCTAGCATTACCAGTTCAGCTGCTGAGTCCTCTATAAAAGAGGCTGCCCACATGTCTGTTTGGTCTGGCCTCACAGTGTTTAGGAAGAAAGACAGCAGGAATCCATGACGTGTCAATGGTGGAAACCCAACTCTTTAACCCCCCAGGCCTGAGAAGAAGATGGAGGCAGTGATGCTGCGGGAAACACAGAAGGAGGGAAGCGGGGGCAGATTCTGTGCTGGTGCACACATGTGGTTTCCAGAAGAGCCCAAACTTCTGACTCAGCAGCCTGACCAGAATGTCAGCTCCTCACACATGCAAGTTATGTAACAAAACCCTGTCAAATGAATGTGCCAGCAAGGGAGAACCAGGACACTCCAGAACCAGGACATAGCGATTTAACTCCATTTATCCACAAAGCCCTGAACCTGCCCTTCAAAATATGTACAGCGAAGTGTTTTTAGGCAGTTTGCACATTGGATTACAGCTCTTCAGAAGTGCCTAGGGCTTGCAGGGCTTTAGGAAATAATTTCTACTAGAAAACAATCCTTTTAAGGTACATATTTTTTAAGGTACAGTATCTTTAAGACAGATGTTTATTATGATTCTTTTGTCACTCTTATTCTCAATTATAACTTAAGCTTCCTGATGGTAGAGGTCATCATTTCTGCTTCCTCAGAAGTTTGACTTTGTCTAACTCAGGGCTGAGTCAGTCTCAGTATAAGCTTATTGAATGAATAAATAAATGACACCTTGGCTTAGAAAGTGAATAAAGGTGAATGACTAGGTGGTCATTTATTAAGGTGCTGGTCAGGTCTAATCTTGTTTATTTCCTGAGGATTAATAAGGTCAATGAATGAAAAGATGTTCAACATCATTAGTTGTTAGGGATGTACAAGTAAAAACCACAGTGCAAAATCACTCTATATTCACTAGAATGGCTATAATAAAAGAGATGGACAATAACAAGTGTTGGTGAAGAAATTAGAACCCTCATACACTGCTGAGTATGTGCTTTATAAAAGAGTTTGGTAGTTTCTCAAAAAGTCAAGTAGAAGTATCTTATGTCCAGAACTTCCATTCCTAGATATGTATCAAGAGAATTAAAAATGTAGGTCTGTATGAGAACTTATACATGTATGTTCATAGTAGCATCATTCATAATAGCAAAAAATGGAAATCCATCAACCGATGACTATGGTATTATTACAAGGGAATATTATTCACCCATAAAGTTCTGACACATGTTAAAGCATGGAAAAATCTTGAAAACATTATGCTAAATGGAAGAAGGCAGACACAAAAGGCCATATATAGTATTATTTCATTTATATTAAAACTCCAGATTAACAAATCCAGACACAGAAAATAGATTGGCTATTGCCAGGGCTGACGGTAGGGGAAAATAGAGATGACTATTATGGGTTTCTTTTTGGAGTGAGGAAAATATCCAGGAATTAGACAGTGGTTATGGTTGTACACCTTTGTGAATATATTAAAAACCACTGAATTGTGCTTTTATCCCTTTCATTAAACATTTTTGACTTTCGGTCAAGATGGAGGCATAGGTAGATACACTGTGCCTCCTCACACAACCAAAAGAAGGACAACAACAAGTTTAAAAACTAAAAACAACCAGAACTGCCAGAAAAATAGAACTGTATGGAAGTCCAAGAACCAAGGAGTTAAAGAAGAAACATTCATCCAGACTGGTAGGAGGGGTGGAGGCAGGCAGCCAGGGTGGAGAGGCCTCAAGGCAAGGCAGTGGCGAGAGAACCAGGGTGGGTGGTGGCTGGCAGAGTATGAGGTCCTACGTTTGCGTGCAGATAAACCAGAACGAACAACTGGGGAGCAAGACAGACCATGCAACCCAGGGTTCCAGTGTGGGGAAATAAAGCCTCAAAACCTCTGACTGAGAAAACCTGTGGGGGTTGAGGTAGTGGGAAAACTCCCAGCCTTTTAAGAGAGTTCATAGGAGAGACCCACAGGGTCCTAGAATGTATACAAACCCATCCACCTGGGAATCAGCACCAGAAGGACCAAATTTGCTTGTGGGTAGTGGGGAAGTGACTGGAAGCTGGCCCAGAGCTAAGCAAGCAGCACTGTTCCCTCTCTGACCGTCCCCTCCCCACCCCACATAAGTACCACAAAGCAGTGACCTGGGTTACCCTGCCCTGGTGAATATCTAAGGTTCCACCCCTTACTATGTAAAAGGCTTTCCAAGACAAAAAAAAAATATGGCCCAAATGAAAGAACAGATAAAAAAAATACAACTAAGTGACAAAGAGATAGCTAACCTATCAGATGAACAGTTCAAATCACTGATAATTAGGATGCTCACAGAATTGATTGAGTATGGTTGCAAAATAGAGGAAAAAATGAAGGCTATGAAAAGTGAAATAAAGGAAAATGTACAGGGAACCAACAGTGATGGGAAGGAAACTGGGACTCAAATTAATGATTTTGGAGCAGAAAGAAGAAAAGAAACATTCAACCAGAACAGAATGAAGAAACAAGAATTTGAAAAAATGAGGAGAGGCTTAAGAACCTCCAGTACAACTTTAAACTTCTAACATCTGAATCATATGGGTACCAGAAAGAGAAGAGGAAGAGCAAGAAATGGAAAACTTATTTGAAAACATAATGAAGGAGAACTTCCTCAATTTGGCAAAGGAAATAGACTTCCAGGAAGTCCAGGAAGCTCAGAGAGTCCCAAAGAAGTTGGACCCAAGGAAGCACACATGAAGGCACATCATAATCACATTACCCAAGATTCAAGAGAAGGAGAGAGTTTAAAAGCAGCAAGAGAAAAGGAGAGAGTTACCTACAGTTAGCTGATTTTTCAAAAGAAACCTTGCAGGCAAGAAGGGGCTGGAAAGAAGTATTGAAATCATGAAAGGCAAAAACCTATATCCAAGATTACTCTATCCAGCAAAGCTTTCATTTAGAATGGAAGGGCAGATAAAGTGCTTCCCAGATAAGGTCAAGTTAAAGGAGTTCATCATCACCAAGCCCTTATTATATGAAATGTTAAAGGGACTTATCTAAGAAAAGGAAGATGATCAAAAATATGAACAATAAAATGACAACAAACTCACAACTATCAACAACTGAACCTAAAACAAAAACAAAAACTAAGCAAACAACTAGAACAAGAACAGAATCACAGAAATGGAGATTACATAGAGGGTTATCAGCAGGGAGGTAGAAGGAGAATGGGGGAAAATGTACAGGGAATAAAAAGCATAAACGTTAGGTACAAAATAGACAGGGGAGGTTAAGAATAGTACAGGAAATGTGGAACCCAAAGAACTTATATGTATAACCCATGGACATGAACTAAGGAGTAGGGGATGCCGGTAGGACAAGGGGTGAAGGGTGGAGGATAATAAAGGGAAGAAAATGAGACAACTATAATAGCATAATCAATGAAATGTTTTAAAAGAAAAAAATAACACTTTTGTTGTATGTTTTCTGTTACCATTTATCCCCCCATACCCTTTTCCACCTCCACCCACCCCTTCCATGTCCATGAGTCCTTTCTCTTTTTTTCCTTCTTTCAACAGTGAATTTTATGGTATATGAATTTTACCTCAATTTAAAAAAGAGAAAAATTAAGGTCAGTGAATAGTTTGATAAACTTATTCCATTCTGTTCCCTCTTTTATATCTTTTTCTTTTATTTTTTTTGAAATGTGGAATGCATAATTTTGAAGTGACTTTAATAAAGACTGTCATTCACTGTATCTGAAAATGAGACATCTCTATAATCTCCATTTTTTCTCTCTCCCAAAACTTTCCTGCAAAATTATTGTTAGTGATATTTCATCTTATGTGTAAGTTTGAATTTAATGTCTTAATATATGTTTAATGAAACATGAAACATAATATAATGACTAATATACATTAAGTGCTTTCTGATGCCTAAATTATTCTAGAACTTTTAAAAATTTATAGTTATTTATAACATCTTTAGTGAGGTATAATTGACATACAATAACTTGCATATCAAGGATATAACTTGACAAGTTTTGACATATGTATGTAATCATGGGACAACAGCGCGATCGAAATAGTGATGACATCCATGACCCTCAAAAGCTGCCTTGTGCCCTTTGTAATCTCTCCCACCGGTGCCTCCCAACACCACTCCCAAAAGTTAGTAACTTTTTGTCTAACTTCTTTTACTTAGCATAATTATTTTAAGACTTATCCATAGTTATTTTGATGTTATGCACAATGTATTCCCATTTATTGCTGTGTATTGTTCATTATTTGGATAAACCACAATTTATCCATTTGCTGTTGATGAACATTTGAGTTGTTTATAGTTTTGGGTATTGAAATAGAGCTGTTATAGATATTGTATGCAAGTATTTGTCTGGATGTAGATTTCCTTTTCTCTTGGGTAAATACCTAGGGCTAGAATGGCTAAATGACATGGCAGGTATGTATTTGATTTTTTAAAAAACTGCCTAAACTGTTTTCCAAAGTGATTTTGTCATTTTACATTCTCGCCAACAGTGTATGAGAATCCCTCCTTGAAACAGAAACCTCTTTGGATGAAAAGGAAGACAGAGCAGAGAGTTAAACAATCCATCCAGAGAGGTGCCGAAGAGCCAGGCATGAGTGCTTTGAAAAACAATGAAGAGGGAAAGAAATGAAACCACTATTTGATGTTGCTTAAAGGTGCCTGTTTTAAAGCATCTAAGTTCCAAATGATAAACATGAAGCCTAGGACTCCCTTCCTTTTCTGCTGCCTCACTCAGTTTCATTGCAAGCAGCGGGAAAAGACACAGCAGGAATAATACAACTGCTTCTGAAATGGCAGTGTGAGGAGCTAATTATAACCTCCTTCCACTTCTGGAGAACAAAAGCTTCAAATGTGGAGCAGTTGGCAGGTTGCACACTTAATTCCAATTAGTTCCTTCCTGGACTACTTGCTCACATAGTACACTGTGCACTGTTCAAGTTTACGGCCAACTAAGTGGGGCCTGGGGAAAACTGGCTTAAGCAAAAGGGTGCATTTCCTAGAGAGGAGCTAAATGAGGCACGGCCTGTCCAACAATGGGTCAATTCTCCTAATTATACAGAGACTAATGTACAGAAATATTTAATTAGGAACTTTTAAAAAGAGTCTGTATTGGCAGGGAAGCAGAATTATTTAACTGCAGGTAATGTTAAAAAGGCGCTATAAAGGCTCTCTACACAGCAGGTGACTTCCTACATGTTTTAGAACAGGGACTGTAAATCCAGTGACAGAAGCACAATGCCAAATGACAGCCATATGCTTGGCCTGAGTATTAGGTGACAATAGGGAGTGGTGAGGATTATGGTGAACAGAAAAGAGCACATGCTTCTTTTAAAGTTATTCAATCTCTAATAATTATCTTATAATAAATACAGGTCCAGCATTGCCAGATCTGATTTTTCAAAACAGGTTTTTTAGATAAAATCAGATTTTTAAATGTCAGCAATAAATTTAAAGTTTCTTAAAAAAACATGGTGTGGATCAAAAAGAACACATGTGCAGACCAGTCTGGGTTTGTAGGCTGCCAGTTTAAAACCTCTGTCAGGGGTTTCCAGATCACCTCTTCTCCTATGGACGTGCCTTTGTCAATACCATTCTTAAAATATGAGACAGAACCATGGTTGAACCCGGTACAGTAGGACATGGAATTATCTCTCTTGATCTGGACACTGGATGGCTACTGAGCCACCCAAACACTACATCAGCTTTTATTTTTGTCAGAAGCAAACTTGTCAGATATCAAGATAGCTGTGATTCTCCTTGTTTCTCTCCCCCGCCCCCACCATGTTGATTAAGTCAGGTTTCTCTAAATCTGTCTCTAAATGAAACTGGCTATTTGAACCCAAGGCCATTTTATATATGCCCCATTAAATTTTACCCTATTATTTGCAGCTCAACATATAAAGATCTGTGCTGGATCTCAGTGTTGTTGTCCACCCAGTGCACTATCTCTCTGCCTCTTTCAGAGCTCAGTTTGCTGTCGGAACCATGGCTGGCTGTTGTTGAGTTGTTGGTGAAGGCCAGCTGAGATCATTGTCTTGGAGGAATGCAATCATCGGCCTGAGAGTCCTGAGCAGACAGGCCTGGTAGGGCTCCACAGCAGCTGCTCTGGGGGCCAGGAGGGGATGTTTTGTGTGTGTGTGTGTGTGTGTGTGTGTGTGTGTGTGTGTGTGTGTGTTAACATTAGTGAAAAAAGATTTTATTTAATTATTTTTAGACAGAGAGGAAGGGAGGGAGAAAGAGAGGAAGAGAAACGTCAATGTGCAGTTGCCTCTTAGGTGCCCTGAACTGGGTACCTGGCCTGCAACCCAGGCATGTGCCCTGACTGAAATCGAACTGGCAATTCTTTGGTTCTCAGGCTGGTGCTCAATCCACTGAGCCACACCAGTCAGGGCAGGAAGGGAAGTTTTTACAGAGAGTGAGGGGAGGGGGCTGAGAGATAAGGCTTTTGATGAAAGCAAATTCCACCTCCCCCACCTCTGCCCCCCACAGATCTGTCTAAGGCTTAGTATCTCCATTATACTTGGAAATATAAACAACCCATTAATTCCTTGTTCACTTTCTCTTCTAGCACACGAATAATTAATAATTTTGCAGGTACTCTGAACTCCATCAATATTCTCCCCATTGTTTTTTCAGTAGAGACACATACAGCATGTTTTTCTCATGTAGGTAGAACACCATCAACATTAAGATTCTCACATTAGCTTTTAATCCTCATTGAGATAACACTGACGATAATAATATCACCTGGTTTTGTGTAATAGCTTATGCTTTTCAAAGCACTTTCATGTAAATCCCTGAATCCTGGCAGTTACCTAAAGAGGCTCCCAGAGGGCGTATGCCTAGGTCTACTTGACAGGAGTTCACAGTCACGGTCAATAAAAGAGGCCCCAGTGCCGCACAAATGCCATGCTTCCAGAGAATGACCAGCAATAGGCCCTGAGAGAAATCCATGGAAGAATTGTTGGTATAAGGATTTCTTTTGGAAGTTTCATTTCCTTCTTAGTAAAGTTATTCTCAGATCAGCATGTTTTAGCTATTTGATTCTAATTCAAGAAAGATGAGAACTTGGCTCTTCAAAACCTATGGTTAGCTCCCATCACGGTGTCCTGTATTAATTTCTTCTTTATGAGAAATAAAGGAAATTGAACAGGGTAATTGACTCTGACATAGGAGATGATTGTTTGTTTTAAAATATGTCATATTGCGCCTAAGCCAGAGATTTAAAAATTATTTAAAGTAAAGTTTCTTGGATTAGATTTGCCAGACGTTTGTCTATTTTATTGATCCTACCAAAGAAAGAGCTCTTGGAAAAAATTCAATTAAATTGCTTTAACTTGTTTAAATTTATGAATGCATTTTAATGTTTTTCTTGTATTTTCTGTGGCTTTTAAAAATATCTTTTTTATTTTTTGTTCCATTTAATAAGAAATATATTAAAATCAATGAAATTCCTAGGATTAGATCTTGTGGACCCTGATATTTCTGTGCCATATTCATTTTATATGTGTGGCCTTTTTTATTGCCTCAAATACCTCAATGGTATGTAAAGGAGATTTTGGTTTACTAATCTTTGATTCAAGAATTATTTAGGTAGATATTTTTCTATTGTCCAAGTTGAAATTCTGTTTTTACTTTGTCCTTGTCCTTTCTGTCTTTGCCTATTAATTTCTAATTTTTCTTCATTTTAATTAGTTCAAAAGAATGCTAATTTCTTAAGGTGACGTGAAAGGAGTTAATAAGGGTCAAATGGGCAAAAATCAGTGCAGTGTTTGTTGAAGGAATGTATGAATCAAGACGTTCAGTCGACACTGAGCGCCTCCTGTTGAGTGCCGAGCACCCTGTTAGGAAGTGGAGAGAAACAGGAGGGGACTTGATCATGCTAGTGAATTAACTGAAGTGTATCTGTTATCTTTAGACTCTGATTCACTACAAGGTCAGAAAACACCCAATAGGCTTGGTGAACCGCAAGTCTGGGTTTTCCTTGTGAATGGGATAATTGTACAATTAAGAAACTCTCCTGTTTTCCAATTATTTTAAATGAAAAAACTATAAAAGTTGTGGAGGTGGGTTTACCTTGCAGCTAATGAGCCCTGGATGAGGCTCCTCACTGCACGGACTCCTTACAAAGCTCTGGCACTGGGCTCACGTGGTCCTATTCTTTTGTCAAATTTGCAAAGGTAAGATTTTTTAATTCTTTTTCTTGAAGAGGTTCTCCTCGATCTGTTCTGTGGCAACAGTAACTGTCCCTGCCATCTGTCTTACTAGGTAGCAATTTATTTAGAAGTCAGGAGATAATCTTTGTTGATTGCTTTTCCTCAGGAAATGTACACATATCTGTGAATAGTCACCAAACATTAACAAGTTTATATATTTGCATATATTCTTAATGTTTCATTGGTGGCAAATATTATTCAGTGCCTCTAATTCCTTGAAAGTCTTTCAGCTATTCTAAAATACAGCCAACAAACTAGATGGAATCTTTAAGGAATTGCTTCATTTATACCAATAATATTTGCCCTAAGGTATAAACATGTACATTGTTTGAAAAAGTCTGCAAGTTCTTCTCCAATGCTTGTAAGATTGTATAATATATTTTCTGTGATAAATCAATAACTGGCACTTGGTGTTTTGGAGACTAGAAAGGTGGCATTAACATCAACCTCTCAATGGTGACAGACTCAAGTTCCCAAAGCACAGACACAAAGATAGTTTATCTTTTTGTAGGTCCAGCACCCAGGACAGTACCTGGCATTCAGTAGGTGCTTAACAATATTTTTTAAATAAACAAGAATGATGGGAAAGCTGATAGGAATTATAGAAAAGAGCCAGAAGGCTGAAGTTTCAGGCAGTCTGTTACAATACAAAACAATAACAAGACCCTTGACTGGGATCAGTTAGAGAAAATACTGCCGGAGAAGGCTGATTCTTAGTATAAGCAGAGACTTTTCTATAGTGGACAAATTATAATGGCCCTTTACTAGGACAATTGGAATTGACAAAGACTATTTTGTGAGGACTGGTAGATTGAGCAATTAATTAAGATCAATATATTGATTATGGAGAGAGGCCAGCACCGATTAAGTAGCTAAGTGTATCAACACTCTTGAAGGGGGGTCTGCGAGCACTGTGAGCGTCTGGTGCCTGAGGGGCTGCCGTGAGCGTGAAGGGTTAGACTCCACTTCTGTCCACAGCAGGTGTTGGTGGCTGTGTGTGAGAATCCAGTATTTCTGCAACATTTGCACAATTAATCCCACGAAAAGAGTTTGGACCGGCGTTTTCAAAGTTTCAAAAAGCTGACATGTTGCTTCTTTCTTTTTCTTTCCCCCCTCGCAGCAAATGTACTTAGCAATTTCTGCTCCTCTCTCCACCCTAGCCACTTCCTGCCTTACTCCCCCCCTTTCCCACCAATGAAGTCAACACATGATTTGACCTTGAATTATCTCAAACTAATTGTATGAAAGCAATTAGCACTTAATTTCAACCTACCTCCTGCACATATGGTGGATGGTTCTGCTGCTAGAATTTCAATGCAGGACTTCTTCAAAATCTAAAAGGAAAGGAAATAAAGTCATAGCACAACTTATTTTGTTAAAATAAAGGTTTCCTTTTAGTGACCAAGATAGGAACATTCCTATCTATTCCTTGGAATTTCTATTCCAAGATAGAAAGACATTACGCCGCAGGGGGTGGGGAGTACTTTACTAGTGTCCTTAATGTCAAACATTCAATGAGCCAACATTGTGTTAGATGCTGTTGGGTGTCCCCAAAGCTGTAAGAATTATTCATTCCTTTGTTCTCTCTGTAGATATTTATTGAGTCTATGATATGCCAGACCTAGCTATGGGGAGTTTTGACCACTCGTTGGGGAAATAGGACTTACATCTGAAGAGATAAATGGCCGGTCATATGTGGTAGATGCCAGAGCGAAGGAGCAGAGAGAAGGCCATGAAGTTCACGGGGGAGGCCACTGAGGTCTGGCATGTTGGGAAAGACTTCCCCAAACAGGTGGGTGCTGAGGGGAGGGCTCTGTCAGGTGGAGTGCAGTGAATTAAGAGGAATGTTGGGCTCCAGACAGGGAATGGCATGAGCAAAGGTGAGAAAGTAGAAATGCATAAATCTTTTTACCTGGAACAAAAAGAGCTTGAAAAGTAGGAAACAAGAGGAATAACAGATAAAGGCAGAGAGGAGGATGGAGATGGCCCACCCTCTAGAGGATGGTTTTCAGATTACTGTACTCTGTTCACTTTTTGTTAGAAGAGTCTGGAAAGAAGTTGCAGGGGAGGGTTTTGAAGGCTGCTTTGTTGTGCCACTTTTCAGGGGGCCCCTCCATGCCTTACTTAAGTGGAAATGTAGTCTTCCCCCAAGTGAGTCTTGTAGGGTTGGGTGGAGTGTGTGTGGGAACCCTATAACTTCCTAGGGACTCAATAACGAAGGCTTCTTCTGGCCAAAGCAGAGTTTCAACTGGTAGGGTGTAAGCTTCTCTCCACCATTAGTAAATCCTGTCTCTTATTTAATTTTGATTATGAAATTTCAACCATGCATTTGAAGTAAGTATAGGACAATTTACCAAGTAAATGCAGTACCTTTATTTGGGCCTTAATTTGGAAATGGAGAAGGTGCAGCGGGCTGAAGGAAGCCATTTTTCTATTTATGAAAGGGGCATTTGTTAGAGGAATTGATAGTGAAATTATAAAACTTAATGTCAGTAAAAGAAAAATCATCATTTTGCATTGGGAAACACTTGTGTTGATGTATTTATCTATATATGCTACTTTGTTTGAGCTTAAGTAATACCTACACCACAAGTTACAATCGAATAAAAGATATAATAAATTACAAAAGGGGAGGAAATAGATTAAAGGGAAAAAAGGGAAGCTGAAATAAAGAGTGTGAACATCATAGAAAAAAATATACTGTGAGGAGTTTATCTCCTTGCTAGGAGGGGCTCATGGATTCAGTTCTAAGCTTTCTAGTAGCAAATGAGGACAGGCAATATTTATGAGAGTCTCAATCTGTATAATAAAAACAAGCTGGCTTCTCAGAAGAGATAATATTTACCCATTCCAGAGAGAAATCAAGGTGTCCTCATAGAGAAGCATTGTGAAAGGAAATGAACATACTTCAGAAAATCTTTATCTGATGTGCAGATGACCAGACATTAAAATGTAGTCATTGAAACAAGTTCCCTCACAACCATGCATTGTAAGTAACTCTATATATCTGAAAGTCATAAAAAGCAATATTTCTTTTTTTTTGACAGTGCTAAAATTCAGATTTCCCCGATAGTCCCTCCCACTCTTACACAATTTAAAGGCATTTTCATAGTTTGATCCTGCTATTTGTTTTCAGGTTCCCCCTGATTTCACAGCAGGAAGCAACGTGTGTCTTTCTGTCAGCTTTTGCCTTCTTTCCTCGGCCTCCGGCTTAGCTAGCCACGCGTCATCCTGACTTGGGATCAGGGACCCCGGGCACAGATCTTGGGCATCCATCTTTCCCTCCCCCTGGCCTCTCCCTCCTCCCCTTCCCTAGGGTTGGTCCAGTCCGTTCGGTCTCTTATGTAGGCAGCCACATCCTAGGATTGTTTGGGACTTACCAAGATCTTGATGTACAATGATTCATACACCAGGTGACAACTGTCTGACTTCAATTGTGACGACCGTTCACCCCCTCCCCCCAACTTTGCTGTCACTGGGCTCTTCCTGCCTGAAGGGCCGGCTCAGGCAGTGGCTGCCATGACTGAGGGAGGTAACCACCCCATTTAACATTTCCTCAGGCCAGGCTTCAAACAGGCCACATTGGAAGAAACAAAACTCACCCATATGGAGTAACTTATTAAATAGTGGCATTAGAACAACCATGAAGCTATTTTTTGATGTTTTAAACAAAATTCCTAAGGCATTTGGCATCCCTTAATAAATCATTCTATCATCCACAACAAAAGATTTCAAAAGCAGTTTAAGAATAAAAATTGAGCTATTGGAGCTATTCTGTCCCCATCTCCAACTCCACCAAAACACATAAACGAAACATTTTCACCCATGTAAGTTCTTGACTTTGAACCAATCTTTTTGAAACAACTCTAATACTTAACCAGGGGTCAGTAAAGGAAACGCCCGTGAATCTTTGGCCACAAAGACACACTGAGCAGGGTCTGTCATAATAAACACACGCTGTATTATTCTCTCAAAGTGTCTGCAATTAGCTGATAAATCTAAGGAGTGTATGAAGGGCCAAAAAATGTCAGCCAAGTGCTATGCTTCAATCCAGTAAAAACACAACTTTCCCAATCTTAACTTAAAACATCTGGAAGAGATGCATTGCAGCCAATAGAGTATAATTTATCAGTGAGGGGGATGGGCAGGATTTGTCTGGGACTTCTATTAGTTTGAAATGTCTGGTTTCAAAAGGTAGGAAGTCACAATGGCACTGGGTGGATTTGGGGGGTTCCCTTGGTTATTAGCAGCCCAGACTGTGCAGTAATCAGTCTGCCTGAACTTCCCCAGACAGCAGATTGGCTTGGGGACTGGATATGAGATGGAGATGGGGAGGTGAAGGATCTGTCCTCCACTGGGGCATTGGTAGGCATGGAAGTGTTGTGGAGCCAGCACTGGGAAATTGCTTCGGTGAAATCACTAGAAATCACTAGATGGAGTGGAAGGGACTCACACAGAGGGTGATGTCAGAGCCGAGAGTATAGCTGGCCTGTAACGGAGACTGGTTAAGACCACCAGATGCCTCAAATATTATCTAATGTGAGGACTTGGTCCCAGCCCTGGACTTGTACTTAGCTGACCTGTAGTCCTTGACAAATCCTTCAGCTTTTCTGAACTCCAATTTTGAGGAGTAGTTTAACATACTGAGTAACAGCTTGGAATCTGGAATCAAATTGCTTGGGACAGCTCTGTCATGAGCTGTGTGACCTTGGGCAAGTAGCATAGTCTCTGAGTCTCTGGTTCCTCAGTTGTAGAAGTGGGATAAGAGGAGCACCTAATGCATAGGGCTACAGAGTCGGGAAGACTGAATGAGACAACATAGACAAAACCTAGAGCACAGTGGGGAAGCTGGTAAGTCAGTCCTCAACTAATGGTAGCTATTATTAGTAAGAACTTGGGCTCTGGAGACAGATTTGGGCTCTGAATAAATTTATGTTCAAATCCAAACTCCACCCCTTACTGGCCATGTGGACTTGGACAAGTTATTAAAATCCTGAACCTCAGTTTCATTTTCTATAAAATAGGGATAAGGACAACAATGACCCGAAAGGGCTGTACGTTGGCAAAATAAACAAGAGACATGAATATAGAGATATTTAGTTTTAAAGTCAATTGGATTTGGGTGGCAAAATTTGTATCGGACTGGAGAGTGAAGAGTGAGATTCAAGGAAATCTGACAAGGTGTTTGTTTATGGACAGAAAAAACAGATGTGATTGGTCAATAGATGGTTATAAACAACTCTTGGGCCACCAGACAGGATGTGCCCTTCATGAAAAATTTCACCAAGAAATGTGTCCAGAACATCCTTAGTCGTGAAGTACTTAGGAGAATATCTGACATGCAAAAGTAGGTTTACAGTTGTGAGTATGTGAAACTCAGTTTATTCTTGTATGATCATTCATTAATTATTGTACTAGTTCCCATATGAACCAGTGTAAATCTACTTTTGCCCACTCCTGTATATTAGTCCTCAAACCATGGCAGCTGTTACTGTTACTTTTGTTATTATTGTTGCTACTGCAATTCCTGTTGGGCCAAGATAGCAGCTCATGTATGCTTTTATCCATCACCCACCACTGGCCTCAAGCTTAATTTGTTGAAAAAAAAAATAAAGATGGCTAATATTTTCCTGCCATGATTTTTAAAGATTTGAAAAGGAAGACCTATGGGAAGGCATGTTCAAAATCCACAGAGAACTATACAAATGTGACGTGCTGCTACTGGTATAGTTACTTTTGCACATCTCATTAAATTGTTGGCAGAGAAAGAGAGGCAGCAAATGTAAAAGAACTTTGCCAAGTAATAACTATTACTTGGGAACTATTCTGTGTATTTAAAATGAAATCTATTGTGGAAGTCCAGGTTGTATATAAGAGTTTATTTTTTTGGACTCTAAAAACCTAATGTCCTTTTTCATAAAGTTCTCAGTTTATACAGAGATTTTGCAAGAATCCTTAAAGGATTATAAATATTTGCATAGAGTTATTAGGAACACCTCCTTTGCCATAAGCACCTAATTTTTTTTCTAGTTGCTCTGCCTCCTTCCCAAATAAACATCCAATCTTTATTTATTTGGCCATTTACTGGTAGAGGATGTGTGTGTGTGTGTGTGTGTGTGTGTGTGTGTGTGTGAATTCATTTGCTTCTTCCACACATCTTTCAGGTTTTACAGAGCATGCTCCTTGGTGTCTTATTTGTCATGCAGGGCACATTCTGCTTGTAAGATGTCGGGGTCTTGGAATAGGCTGCCTGAGGGTGGTTAACTATCTGTTGACCGATCACCTGTCTAGTTCTCTAAGACAAAACCTAGCAGTTTTCCTTTACCTCACTCTCTCTGTCTAGTGTGGATTTTGCCAAGTAAGTCCTGATGATTTTAGTAATGAAATATTTCTGTATCCACCCACATTTTAGTATAAATTACCATCTTTCAGAGGACTTGTCATGCTTTATAATTATATATTTATTTTTGGATTGTTTGGTTATTGTCTTTTTTCCATAAACTCTACGAGGGCAAGAATTAGAATTGTTTTTATCCACTACTATGTCCACAGTGCCTAACCTGGCACATAGTAGGTACTAAGTAAATTTACTAAATAACTAAGGGAATGCATGCCACAATTTCTGCATGGATCATGAACTGGAATTCCAGCATATTATGTAGTAGTCTTCTGTCTTCCCTGTAATTAAAACATAGGGTCTTCTGAATACAAGGCCACATTTGGCATCTTGTAATACCTCCTTCTTCTTATTACACACCACCATCTTTGGGGGCCGCCTTCTCAGGGTGCCTATTTCAACACATTCAGTTTTTTAAGGGCATGCCTTTGAGAACAATAATGCTGTGGTTGTTATCGTATCTTCATGTCTAAAATCTAGATTAGCTTGCTTTTTAGAAGGCCTTGACGCTTCCACTTGGCAAAAATGTAGAGGTCTTTGTGTGGCGGCGACACTCAGACTCCGTCGGAAGGGCCACAGACACTGTTACAGCTGATGGCAGAACGCACATCAGGCAAGCCTGGGGAGCACTGATTTTAGATTGAAAGGCCAAGCTTGGGACACAAGGCAGGCTCATCTGTGTCTTCCGGAATAACTCCATGAATTTTGAAATTACAGCAGGTCTTCTTCTAATAACATCATTTTGTTCAGTGTTATTTCATTAGAATGTCTGAGATGCTGTATAAACTCCTGTTTATATCAATTAACCTATGGTAAAAGTGGTTTCAGTATACATCATTTCACTGCGGTTCTAAGAATCCATTTACAACATTAAATGAGGACTTACTGTATCCACTCCACACTCCAAACCAGTAATTACACTCACTGTTAACTATGGACATCATCCTAGATCCATGTCTTTTCTACAAAATCTGAATTTAAAATAAAAATGTACTATTATGCACACATCATTCTGGGATTCATATATGATTTTATGTATACTCATACATTATACCAAATAAATACTCTAACTGCAAGAAAGGTTTTTAAAGTTTTACTGAATTTTGGACAATAAAGCAAAAGTGTCTTCCTTAAGTGGGGGGCACCCAGCTCACTCAAATAAATGCTGCTCTTCACTTGGCCAGTTTCATAGCTGAGGAGAATCTGGTGTGAAGGAACACAGGACAGACGAGGTTCTGAAACTGAGGAAATACATTTTTTTTCCACTAAACCACTTTCCTGTTTTCAGAAGGAAAGCTCAGATAGCTGTGAACGTCAACACGTGGTTTATTTAGTAAAATGAGCTTGTTGCCCTGAATATTGGCGAAGTCAGTGGCCCTCCTTGGGAGCTGACCCCTGCAGACAGCGTTTTCACTGGATTTTGTTCTAAATTCTACTGTTACTTTTACAGTGGATCTTAACAGCTTCCTAGATATGTGGGGTGCGGGGCAGGGGGCTACTGAGGATTAACGGAGCATGGCTTTCTGCAATCTTTGTAGCCTCCTCAAACTATGGGAATTTTTATTACAATTGGACTTTTTAATAAGCCAAATAGAACTAATAGCTTAGTTGGAATGCTTGGCCTGAAAGACTGCAAAGTCTGAGTCTAATTAATGACTGCTGAGGCACATAATTTTTTCAAAAAGATTTTCTGCTCACTACAGAAACTACAATTGATTCTATTTCTGTTTCTAGGCCTGCAAATGAGCATGGAGCCCAAAATGCCATCTCTTAAAGATACTATCTTGGAAGAGAGGGTCGGGGGAGGACCGAGGGGATTTTATAAGACAGAGCCACACAAATGCCCCTTGTCATGCAGTGTAGGTCATGAAGGGTGTGCAACCCTCTGGGCTGCTTTACAACGAATAAATGGGTGCAGCAGGACATTGGACACCATGGGAAAGATGAAGTTGGGGCAGTCTCTGTGATCACACAATTTGGCAACGGACCCAGAGTAATGGCACAGAGCATGGCAAAGATCCAAGAGCCAGGTCAATGGTTCCAACACTGGCGGAGCTCAAGGCAGGGAGGGTTTCTGGTATAGGAGCGACCAGGGCAGGCTCCATGGAGAATAGAAGACTGGATCAGGGCCTTGAGGCAGCATTCAAATGAAGCAAAAGAGGAGTAGGTACTTCATCCAATCAAATGAGCCCAATTTAAATGAAGGGTGGCTGCTGTAGAAATAGTCCTCCACCTCTGAGAGCTCTGGAAAAAGTATTAGTTCCATCAAGACAGGCACTTTCCAGGACCGTGGAATGTGATACAGGCTGCGTTGGAGGGAAACCCTGAGCAGCTCCTAGTGGGATCTTGGAAGAGTAGGTGGAAGGAAGGCCATAAAGACAGGCTTTGCCTTTTGTCATAGCTTTGCTAGGAACTGGGCCACATTAGGGGCTGCATTTCTTTCACCTTCCCATGAGCGGAAGGGAGAGGTCAGCACAGGACATGGTTTTCATAAAGAAAATAAATGCGTATACACCATGGAATAGATTTACTCCTCAGTTTTGCTGATCTTATAGTTTCTTTGATAGCAAGGATACCCATGCCAAAACTTGCAAGAAATTCTTGCAAATATAGTTGTTTGCTCAATACTTGATGTCGATCAAACACGCAGTGACTTACCCTCCCATTAATAGGAAGCCTGATGCAAGCTCAAATATTTATTCTAAGGAAATGCTCCTAGATGGAGATGGCTTGGTGCCAGTGCCTGGGGTTTTCTTCTCAAGACAGGGTGCCTGGTTCCAGGCACCACCCTCAATTGCACACAAAGAGGGGACAGCTGGGAGGAGGAGCTGGCATCTCAGTACCAGGCCAGGTGCTGGGATTCAAAGCTGCAGGCCCCTTTCAGTGTTATGTGAACCCAGCTTTCAGGCAGATTCCCGTTTCACTGCCTGCTGCACTTTTGATAAAGAAACAAACACCCAGAGCCTGGTTGAACCTTTGCCTCATATTTTCACTTGAGGGCTGGCACTATACTTACTAGCTGTGGTCACTGGAAATTCCCTGTAGAAGCCACAATAACAGAAGGCAAAGGAATAGTTTCTTCCTTTATAGTTATACTGGCTTAAAGGGCTGCAATCTTCCAACCAACCAAATTTTGTCTTATAATTTTATCAACCAGATTCTGCAAAAGCTAGTGGGAATACTGTCCTCAGAGGCAGAGTCCTGATCAAGTGTGGAGAGAGAGACGTTCCTTTCAGCTGGCTTCTCATGATGATGGAAATTCATCCACCGAGCAGAGCTTGGGATTTTCAGAGATGCTGTCCATCTAGCAGTAAAATGCAAAGAGCTCTCCTGTCCATCCACAGTACACTCAGGTCACACCACATGGGTCTGGTCTTGCTTCTACTGGAACTGGGTGAGCTGCATCAGGGCATTTCACAATTTTGGTTGTTAGTGTCTCCCTCTGTGCCATGGAGCTACTTCCTGGCCTAGACACATTCTTCAGTAGAACACTGGTCATTCCCCTCGTGGCCACTGGAGACAGACCTGGGTCTAGTCTGGATCACACAACCCAACTGATGTGTGGCCTTGGACAGGTTAGCTAATCTCTCTGTGCCTAGAGTACCTGCTTCTGTAAAAGGAGTAACAATGTCTACATTAAATCATGGTCATGAGAATTTGATGACTGTGTGCAATGATTTCCACGGTGTCTAGCACACAAGAACTCACTGAATGGTGGTATTTTTATTTTTGCCTTCCTAAGAAAATGAGTCATGGAACTGGGTTCCAACCCTGTACTCCCCTTTCAGCTATGGGCTCTTTGAGTAGGTTATCTGAGCTTCAGTTCCATTACCTGTAAAACTGGGAATAAGAATACTTCCTTCACAGGGATGTTAAGATTTTTAAGTGGGACGGTACTAAACAGGATAAAAGAAAAATGTGTGGCCCCAAGATCTGTTAACTCCAGCTGTTGATTTCTTTCTGCCTTTTCCCTATGTCACACCAATGGGTAACTGAAAGGGAAAACAGGTAAGAGCACTTGGAAAAGTAACACATTATACAAATCTGACACATGAGGACTTTTTCCTTAAACTAGAGAGGGCCGAGGAACAGTGAAAAGACCAAAACATAGGAGTCAGACTGAGGAAGCAGAGAATCCAGGGACTTGATGAATCCGGGACTGAGTGGTGATTTTCCATTTCCTCAGACATTCACAGCCTAGTATTGTAGAAAGAGCAGGATCTCTGCAGCCAGACCCAGGTTCAAATTCCCCCCTCCACCATATGAGCAGGCAGACTTGGGGCAGTTTTTCCAACCCTCCTGCACCTCAGTTTCCTCACCTGTAAAATGGGGATAATGAGTCCTTCCTCAGAGAGGGGTTTTTGAAGTGCCTAGCAGAGGAGTTGGTGCACAGAAGATGCTCAATAAATCATATTGATTTTTCTTCTTCTTTATGGGTCTAATTATTATTGGTCCTCAGTGTCCATTTATTTGTCACCTAAAGAAGATATGGATAAAGTGCAACAATCTCTAGATTCCCTGAGAATCTTGATTTCAAGCATGATTGTCCTATCGTCAGATTTTGTGTCTGGCTACAGGTTCCCACTGTCCCCACAGTAAAACACTGTGGCCTTCAAGGCTCCATGTGATTTAGCCTCTGCTTGCTTCTTCACTTCGTCTTCAGCCACCCTCCACCTTAAGTATTGCCCTGCTTACATCCTATACCCTCCGCAGGCTCTGCTCGGCTGGGACTCTTATCCATGCTCTTCCAATGAACAGCTCCATTTCCTCCTTCAGATCATCTCTTCAAAAGAGCCTGCATTCTTTGTCAACCCCTTCACTCGTAATCTTGGTACTGTGATATGTTACTTCTTTTATACCATATATCACAATTTTAATTATACACATTCATTTGCTTGTTTTTATGTGTCCGTTCCGCTAGATGATAAACTCTACCAGGGCAGAGCCTCTCTGTCTGCTTTACTTGTAATTGTATGGCCAGAGTCCACCATAAAAGCTTTTCAATGAGTACTTCATGAGTAAATGAATATTAGCCCCTGCATCCTAAAAATAAAGTCATTATGGGTGGAGAACTTTATAAACCATTTGAGCTTATTGAAAGCCACCCTACACTCTTATTTTGGATAATTAAGCCCAGTCCTACTTTATTATGAGAAAATGATCAGCCACAAAGCAACATCCATGGGAACAAGCTGCATTAGATGCTTCAGATGGGGGGAACATGAGAGCTTTCTTTTCAGTATCCAGAAGGAGAAATGAACCTACTCCTTAAACATAGCCAGCTTTTAGGCCATAATTATTTCTGTCTGACTTGAGAAAGATGAGCCCTGCTGTGCTGGTCCCTGTTTCTCTGTCCAAGCGAACAAATTAACAACCACCACAAATACGGGTTTCAAGTACTTGAAGGATTGAAACCACCAGCATAACTCCCAGATAAAAGCCCCTAAGAATGTTATCATTCAGCTAAAAGTTGGGAGTCTCAAATTATTATGATTTTTCTCATTTGTGGAGATATTTTTGCTAAAATTTCTTAAACTTCTTTGGGGTTATTTCCATTAGAGGGTAAGCAGAGCTTTATAAACACCCAGGATCAAGTTAATCTTGGGTGAGTTGCTAAGGTTGAAATATTTAAGGACAACAGTGACTTCTGCAGATAAAAAAGATTCAAATTACTTGAGGAGGAACCCACTCTCAAATGAGGCAGGCACATGCCCCTGTTCAGAATCTGGCCCTCTGCAGGCAGGACATCTGTAGTGGCCTCAGTACTGAGCTCCTGCGTCTGGGTCTCCTCTCCCTTCTAAATACACACTGCCCTCAGATTCTCTACTCAAATATCACTTGTTAGACATTCAAAATGTTTCAGTAATTACACCCACTAGGTTGAAGTTAAAGCCTCTTCAGGGCTCCTGTCAATCTGGTTCCAACCCAATGTCTCAGCTTATTTCCCACTACTCCCAGTTCTTTTACCCAAACTCGCCCACCAGACAGGCAGGTGCATTTATAGTCCTTGGAATATGCTTTGCTCCAGGCTGAGGTCATGTCATCTCTTCTCTGGTGCTGCCCATCATCCCTCCTCAGTGGTTCAAGGCTCAAGTCTGCCCCACTTTCTCATGAAGACTCCAGCCCAGAATCGTCCACCTCTGAGCTTCCAAAAGATTCATGATCAGGCCGCAGTCCTGCTGTTAATCATGTCTTGCACCATTTGGGTTTTGTTTTACATGGTTATTGAAGTTCTTGTTGCTTATGTTGTTAAGTACGCCCCACTGACCCCAGGAGTCATTTACAGCAGGGGCCCTCACCTGAGGGACCGTAATTGGGACTGATGCTTCTTTATCCTGTTGATTATTTCCACTTTCTAGTTAAGGGAGTTTGAGTGAGTTTCTGTTCCTGGCAAACAAACACATCTTGAAAAAGATGACTGTCATGTGTACATGAGTAAGACAGGAATTCTCAGCAAGAGACATGATTATCTGTCATACGCCCGAAAACTGAAGGTCACATACACCAATATTCTGAAAGTACACCTTGGGTATTTATTTAAAAGTACAGATTTTAAAGATGCAGATTCCTGGACCCCATCCCATACTTACTACAAAAGAAGCCCTTGAGAATAGAACCTGGGAATGAGTATTATAAACAAGATTCCCAGGTGATTTCTATATATGTTCAAGAAAATTTAGAGGATTGGGGGAATCTGGCATTAATGTCTCTCATATGATGGGGAAGGGACATGGGAGAGGAAATAATTCATATGCCTTGAGTACATAGTATTCTTGTGTGTCTGGAAAGATGTTAAGTATTTTCACTAGTGTTATCTCTTGAATCCTTAAACAAGTCTATGATAGAAGTCTTATCATTGAACCTTTATACAAATAAGAAAATAAGTGAGATAATTCATCTCAGTATCTATAAATGGTAACTTGCAGGGCCAGCATTTAAACTCTGGGCTGACCAGCTCCAAAGTTCTTACTTCCCATTCTGCTGGTGTTCTTAGCAAACCTTGGAGGAAAGGAGGGGGAGCATGAAGGCACATCCATGTTGAAGGTTTCCTAGTGTCACTCTGGGGGAGCTGGGCAGGTCCTGCGCCCCTGGCTAGTACACTCTGTGCCAAGACTACCATTGACATTTTAAGAGGACAGTGATCCTCAGAGCTCTGAATTTGCATTCTAAACCTCGGGTTTAGGTGAGCCTGGTAAGCTCCAAGTAGAGAAATCACTGGCTGTCTTCCTGGTCCTAGAACTTAAAGGCAGAAGCTGCAGTGTCTCTGGACTTTATTACAGGTGCAACACACACACACTGACCTCTGGCTGAGGCTTTAAAGATCAGCATCATCCAATACGCCAGGTGGACCAAGGGCCTGGCGTGTGTATGGAAGGTGGAAAAGAGAGACCCTGGAAGCCCCAGTGTCCTGTTCACTCACAGGAAAAGGGTGGTAAAAAACCAGGGATGGAAAGGAGGGCTGGTGATTGTGCAAACCCTGAAGAACACTGCAGCCCTAATACTTGAGGACTATAGGTCTTAAGCAGGAGTTCCATTAAAATTACCTGGGAGGATCTTAAAAACTCCTGCCCTAGGTGACTTCAGTAGCAGCTAAAGTAGAGAACCACTGGTTGAAAGTGCCCCCAGTGGCCAAGTGATGCCAGCTGAACCTGCAAATTCTCTGAGGGCAGCTTGCGTGCAGTCAGGCTTAGGGCAGCTGAGGTCTGTCAAGTGTATACCATCAGCCACAGCCTTTCCAGCCTAAGAACTGGGGACTGCCTAAAGTTTGGCTGGCTGCCAGAGCAGGGTGCCCTTCACTTTTCATTTTCCCTTGTAGGGTAGGATTGGCACAGGAGAAAGAAAAAGAAACAGGAGTGAAAGGCAGGAGGCAGAAGTGGAATATGACGAAATATGAAGATATACAAAGGAATGTTCTCTCAAACAGGAGCACACCAGCCTCAGAAAGACAGAATTACAGTATTTACAGCAGATCAGGGCAGAAGGTGCCGAGCGTCCAGTCTCAAAGGAAGGGCTCTACTCACGGAGTGGATGATGCCTTGCAGAGCCTGAAAGCCGTCATTTACAGGAAATACATGGTCCTTACTGTCTGCAATCCGGGCCAGCTGAAAACAAACACACATAGATGTGTCACGCTTGGATGTGGAGAACTGAGGAAAGCCAATGGATTCAGGGGACTCCACCTACTTTTAGGACCCAGGGAACTCGAGGCTTTGACTTGGCTCAGAAGCTCTCAGCAATAATGAGCTTACCAGCAGGCTATCTGGAGCGAGCCTGGAGGGTTGGCTCCAGTGTCTACATTTGTTTTAATGCTTTTCTTCCTTGGGAGCAGAGGTAAGATTGCTCAGCTAGATGAACATTTGGCCTGGGTTCATGTATTTATGGATTTGGGGGCAGGCCATTGGCTCATTTTTCTCCCATTCACCCAAATTTCTGTTGGCAACTGTATTTGAACCTAACAAACTCGAGTTGCCTCTCAGAACTACTTTAAAAATAAATTCAGGCTTTGGTATTCGGTAAGGCAATGAATGGGGACCCTTATCTTCACCCAACCCTCTCAGCGAGGAAAGGACCCTCAGGTGGTAGGGCTGCTCCTGCTCTATGGAGCAGAAGACTGGAGGAAGGAGAGGATGCCCTGTGAGTTTTCTAACCCCAAATCTCTGACATCTCCGTGACTACCACAGTCAGAGCAATGCCAGGACTCTTACTGATTGCAAAAGTAACACAGTCATTGGGAAATTTCAGAAAACCCAGAATTGTTAGAATACATTTTTAAAAAGTTACTCATAATCCATGTATTCATCTATCCATCCACCCTTCCATCCATCACATTTGTATTATTGTTAATTTTATATATATATATATATATATATATATAGTCTTTCATAGTTATAGAAAATCTGTTTACACATACACACATATTTATTTAAAAAGTGGACTCATACTATTCCCAGTGTTCTGTAATCCAATGTTATTCACTTAACAACATATCGTGAGCACTGTCCCATGTTATTAAAACAAAAGGAAATTACAAACTACACTGAGTAACATTCATTTAGGTTGTTAGAAAATTTTCACAATTTACTTATATATACTTACACATACTTTCTTACCCACTTGCCAATTATTTCCCTTTTTTTGTATTGAAAATGCACTGTATTGTTGTATTGAAAAACATACACATATTTAATGGGAGAAAAGGGATGTTTGCCATTTAAATTAAAAAAATAAGATCCATCACATTAAAAAGGAAAAAACAATCAACAAGTTTTCCAAGTTAATTCAGAGCTATTCAGACACCTCGCAGTTTCACATCTACCAGGAAAGATTCTGCCTGGATGGTCTGTGTTAAGGGCCCCCAAGTGCATCAGCAAATGGCTTCACAGCCCTTACCCATCCAGTAATTCCCTTCCTGATTAGCATTCCTTACATCCCATACACTTGCTTAGCGGGTATGTATGTTGCTGATGCACCCTCTGTACTGAGTTATTCACAAGCTTTATGCCCCCCAAACAAAGGAAATTTCATAATCATACCTGTGTTTCATTGAAATCCTTCACGCCAACACAGTAAACAATTGCACCAAGGTCTCGGGATCTGTTAGCCTGGTGCAATGAAAGAGAAGACATTAGAGACAGAAGCAGTGGCAAACACACTCCTTTTGGAATAGCCAGGCCAACTGCAATGATCAGGTATTTACTGAGCACCTACTATGTACCAGGTACCACAATGGAAAAGGTAAGTCCCTGTCCCCAAAGAGCTTATACTCCAGTGAATGTCTAGTGTAATGCATAAGAGACATGAAGGGTGGTTAGTCCGATGGAAGTGTTGAGAGCCACAGAAATGGTCTTTGGAAGACAAAGAGAGGAAAGGGAAACTGTAGGCAAATGTAAGTTATGTTAAATATTCTGGGGAAATATTTATCTTTTCTATTTCTCTGATGAATTTTTATTGGCATACTTTTTCTTCCTCTGTGATGGTAGCATGGCATAATGGAAAGGTCGTGGTCTTTGGAACTCGATATACCTGGATCTGACACTTAGCTTTGCTCTGTAAAGTGTTATGGGGATTAAACAGATATTAAATGCAGAGCTCCTCATGCAAGGTTTAGGACAATGCAGATATTCATAACTGTCAGTACCCTTCGTGAATAAAGCCATTTTTCATTGCCATAGAATACACTGGCTTAATGGTATGGGAATTATGGTCCATATTCGAGTAGGTGAGCCCATGACCTTTTCTACAATTAAGTATTGAGAAGGCAACATGGTTTTGGCTTGATTTAATATTTGATTTATGAAAAGCTTTGATAACTGATTTCCAAGTTCTTCTATGTTTCAAAATAGAAAACAAGAATTGGAAATCCTTGGTATACAGTTGGTGCTTAATAAATAATTGATAGTAAACATATAGTAGGGTCTCAATATGTGCACATTAATTTGAATTGCGTTCTTTTCCACCCCCACCCGCACCCATTAGTACTCAAACCCACTTGTGACTAACATTGAATTTTAGAAGGGATAGAAACATATATCTTTTTTCCTTCATGTTAGAAATATTTCTTGAGGCTTCAGGATAAAACTAACTTTTAGACACAGTTTAGCCCCAGCCTTATCTCCATCAACTTCTGTGACATTTTTTTCTCTGGTTGGGCTTTATATAGAATTATCCAAAATGGAAAGGTTCCTTTTTTTTATGTATCTTGAGTCTTATCTTTCTTTTTCTGAAACCCTCTTTCTGTTGGCATTGGCACCCCACACACTTTCCTGAGTTTGTATGTGGCATACCTAAAATTCTTTTCTACTAACCCCTATTTTCTACCAAACCCTATTTTAAGCGTCCGACAACTACCATTTATTTTATATTCAGTTATTTCCTTATTAGGGTTTTTACTGTATTTGACTGATGTTTGGTACTCAGATGAGCCATTTCGCATTCCCATTACATAGTTTTAACTTTAGAGTTTAGAGATTATTTCCCAAATGCTCAGGGAGTGCCTGTCATATTTACTTATGTGTTTCCCATTATGAATTATCCTTTCTCTTAGTTAGTCGTGGGGGGAGTAATGTGTTCACCTGCATAATTTGCTCCTGCCCTTTGTCAGCAGAGGCTTTGACAAGCTGACCATTATTACATAGTAAGGCCCAGTAGGGCAGTGACTGTGTCTTACTGACCCTCTGTGTCCCCAGTGTCCAATCCAAGATAGCACATGCCAAGCTCTCAGTTAACACTGAGTGAATAAATGAATGGATACATACTTCTTGCTTGCTGAGGGAGCTAAGTTGAAATTAAATAGTAGTTAAGAGTTTGAGGTAAGTGTAATGCTCTGATTAGCTCCTCCCCAAGAGACCAGAATCTCCCTCCCTCCCTGCCTTTTTCCTCATTGCGTTTCTTTCTACCTTGGCTTGAATAAGCTTTTAACACATTCGCATGGTTAAATAGTTTCCTTGGGCCATTTACATATATAGCTCCAACATCTAAAACTTGAATGGAAAGGATTTCCTAAATATAAATACTATTTAATTTTTTAAAAAACCATTTTTTTCTGAATCTACACAAACTGAAAGTTTCATTTAGAGACAATTCTTTCATTTGCTTTCAGGAGTATTTTATGAAAACACAAAGCAAAGGAAAAAAGAAATATTGAAGGAGAGATTACAATTTACTTTGCCACCAATTAATGTTCAACTTTGGTTCTTAGGGTAAGAATCTCAATGATTACTATATACTGCCAAGATTTGTTCTTACATATTTTAAGAAATTCTTTCCTTTCCTGCTTTTAGTAGAAAATATGTGGGAAAATTCAGAAAAAAATGTTTTTGCTTAAAAATGATATATAGTATTTCAAAACTGCTACATCAATTTAGTACTTTTAATAAAGGCATGGTAGATATTTTTATCCCCCCCCAACATAGAAATAGTTTGAAAGGGGAAAAATATCTACCATCTATAAGACATGAAGATTCATTTTTTTATTGTTGACACTGTTACAGATGTCCCCCATGCCCCCTCCCACCTTTGTGCACCTCCATCCAGCCCCCGCACCCCCTATGAAGGTTCACTGTAAAATATAAACTTTATTATTATTTTACACATAAGACACTATTTTATCCAGGGTTTTCTACAAAGAACAACAATCATTTTGGCCAAGGACAAAGATCACAGCCCGTTTCAGAAGGAAGAAGCACTCCCCATGTCTTTTTGGACAGACACGGCCGGACGGCTGCTCACCTCCCTCTCCGAATAGAAAAAGAGGTCTTCGTGGAGTTCCCCATCCGTCAGAGCGATGATGACGCTGGCTGTCCTGTATCCTGCGCAGCACAACACAGACCCGTCAGTCCTGCCTGCCGCACCAAGGGAAACCCTCTCTCAGCCCCGAGAGTCCATCTCTCACAAGCTCAGCCATCCCAGGGCATTATTGTGAGAATCAACAACTTCTCTTTCAGGACTGGCAGCAATTCCAGCATGAAGAAGAATGCGGAGACAGACTCTAGGGTGTTGGCCAAAAGTTGGCCAAAACCTGGCGAAACGGTTCCTGGACCGATTGCTTGAAGTAGCTCCAGTGCATCAGATTTCTTCTATTTCTAGGAACAGACCGTGTGACAGTCAGTGAGGCCTGAACACACTCTGTCACCTCGGCTGTTCAGGGGTCCTTCCCACAGGCTGTAGCTGAGCACATGCACCACGCCTTGAAGAGGTGGGCAGAGAACACTCATCGTCATAATTTACAAGCTGACTGAATTACAGCAGTTGGCAAAACCTGATAGAATTCTTCCAGCAATTGTTAGACTTCTAGTAATGTTGCTGGTGGTTGATACATACTAACATGTGGTGATGTTGATACTGGATCTATTTTATTTGTTGTACTTTGGAGGGAAGCCAGAAGTGGACACCTCTACAGGCCTGGGAGGAAAAACCCCAGAGCAATATTAAATCTTTTAAAAGATTTGCCTCAGATAAAGAAGTGCTATCTATAAAAGACACTATAGTAACAGTAATAATAGCTAAAATAAGAATAATAAATATTAGTTCCACGTGCCAGGCATTTTACTAAGTATACTTTTTTCACACTTTTTCATTTAAATGAAAGAAATCTTAAACCAAACTGGTATCTTACTCTTAATATCATATACAATCACAGTAATGAAGGGGCTTAAAGACCAGAAAAGGTTAAGAAAATTAAATTTGACATAAAAATCCAAGACTTTACTAACCCATCCAAGTATATACTAATTTAACAAATTCAATGCAAAATTGTTTACAGGCATTGCAGACTGTAGCCCATAACGGGAGCTAGTTGCTTTCACGCCACATTTCTTGACATCAACAGACGGGAGAATCGGACCTGGTATGTGTCACCTTTCTATGCATTCCTTCTTCGGGACGAAGTGTGTGTCCAAGGATTATAGGCAATAGCAAAAATGTCTTTTACAACATGAACTTACTGAGGCACTTTTCCAGAAACAAACAGAAAAAATGTTAAATAATTCATAATGGTAGTTCATAATATAGCCTCACCTTGACTGTTTTCATAATAAATCTGCTCGCTGGCCTGAAAAACACATGAAGGAGCCATTAGACACACAGCCACTGCTTGCTGCTGCAAACACCACCCTGGGCGGTGGGCTCTGGGCTGGACCTGCAGCCACGGCTCAGCCTTGATGCTTCCTGTAACCCACCCAGGCTTCAGGCAAGTATCAATGGGTGACATTCATCTAAAGTCACCCTGACTTGTAAGTAACATATTTGTGAATATGAATCTCATAGACAGGGATTTGTTTTCCTTAAGATTGAAGTCTTTGAAATTCTCAGAATTCTGAAGCAACCTGTAGAAAAGGCGACCTTGGGAATGGAGAGGATGTCTGTCCATCCATGAGGCATGACTCCTGAGTGTCAGCCAAGCATTTGCAGGCAAATCTTTCATCTGGGTCAGGGAAGGAGCAGAGAGATTTCTTCAGTTCTTCTGGAGACTGTTATCAGCGTACAAGTTTATGGGAAATTTTTTTACTCTCTTGCCACTGGGTGTTGTGCAGTTCCCTTAATGCATGTACCTTATCTCAACAGCCATCCTTACGCTGTTTGCATGTCTCACTTTACATTCAAAGTTGAAAATTGTTTTAAAATTACCCTTTCAAATCCTTCATGCATGTAAGTGTCTCCTCCTGGCAGGACCTTCTGGAGTTCTTCAAGGCCTTGTCGAATCTGTTCCCTGAAATCCAAAAACACCCCATTAATTACACTGGCACATTTTTTAATGTGCTGTTAATAGCCATAGGCACTCATTTTTTCTTATCTCCAGGGATAGTCTATATTGCCCCAGTGGCCCCCCAAAAGCCTATCAGAGGGAGAGTCTTTGTAGTACATTATCCATTTAGGGTCAGCCATAGTGTAGGATGAGACAGATTTCAGGGACAGACGGGAAGGACCCTCTTTCAGGAATCTCCATCTGCTCACGAAAGACTTCCATTTCATTAACAGGACAAAGTTTTCATCCTACATTAAAAAAGGGCCTTAAAATGCAACTGCTCCTGAGGGACACTGGGAGACTCAGGCACCTTTATATCATGATGCAAATGGCTCTCTGAACCAGAAAGAGGCAAGCACCAACCAGCTTGGGCAAGGCCATCACAAGGACTGCAGAAGGGAGAGGTAGGCGTCTGGCATGAGCTCTGCCACCCGCACAGTTGTGCCAAAGGAAATGGTGTAGTTAGCTTTGAAAACAAAAGTCTAGGCAGTCTGTGCTTTCCAGGACAACCAAGGGTGTTTTCTGTGGGCTGATGCCTGTGTTTTCTTACTCTGGTTGCTCAAGGTGGCCTTGGGGCAGGAAGAGGAAGTGGGTTATGGCATTAGGAAAGGGTCCGACTGAGAGTGGGAAACATGAATGATCTGGGTATCAAATGGAATCTTTGTGGACCATTCTCTCTGGGATGTAAGATGTGTTCCTGTCTTTTAAACGGCCCCATACTGTGCCCAGAGGGAAAGAAAGTGTAATTTCTGAAAAACATTAACCTTATTCATAAACTGTAAGTCTATGAAAAGTTTGAGTTGCATTATTTAAGTTGGAAAGGGAAGCTTCTTTTGAGTAGAGAAAGAAACCTAACACTTATTAAGCATCTACTGTGTACAAGGCCCTGCACAGAAATTTGTTTTCGTCCTCACAATAACCACTCAAGTTGGGTAATACTGCCCTCATGTTATAGGTGAAACAATGGGTTTAGAGAGGCTAGGCAGAAAATGAGACTTGAATTCAACTCTAACTCAGAAAGACTTTCTACTCTGCTAAGCAGCCTCCCAGCATATACAACAGTGCTGGAGGAGTGGGAAGTTCTTGGTTAACACTTGAGTTAGTGGAGAGCAATAGCAATTTCTAACACCATCTGAGTATTTAAGTGTGCCATGCTCTACATGAATTATACCACACACAATTATGACTTATAACAGCTCTTTTTAATAGACAACACTGTTATTTCCATTTCACAGAGAAGGAAACTGAGTCACAGAGAGGCTAAGGAACTTTCCTAAAGCTGCTTAACTACTAAGTGACAGAGGTGGGATTTGAACGTTTGAATCACCATGATAGGCTGTTTCTCTTTTGAATGAATGTTTATTACTGGTGTATTCTGGCAATTGCTTTGGGAGGAAGTCTAATGTAAAACTAACCTTTTGTTACAACTGATGTAATGGGGTAACCATGGGTGAGGCTGGATTACCAGGCTGTTGGAGCGTTTAAAATACAAACTGAAGAAGGCTTCACCTGAGCCTGCCCTTGGCCTGGGCTACTTATGCTTCTCAGGTGGAGTAGTGAAGGCCAGTTAATTCAGACTTTGGGATATGTACAGAATATTGTTTGATTTTCTTACCAGTGCCCAGATACCAGACCACATGCCCAGTTGCCCAAGTCAAAAACTAGAAGCCTTCCTTGATCCTACCTTGGCTCTCCTCTCTCCCCCACATAATCTATCATCCAACTCTGTTAGTTATACTCTGAGATCTGACTTCATCTCTTCTGCCAACGCCACAGTCTGAGCCACCATCACCTCTTGCTCAGACCACTGGGCAAGTCACTCACTACCTTTTGACCACCTTCTTGCCCCTCTTCCATTCATTCTCCACATGGCTGCCAGAAGGTTCTTAAAACATTGATCAAAACATTCCATTCACTCCCCTGCTCAAAACCTTTCAACAGCAGCCAATTACACTGGGGATTCCTTGCCCTGGTCTCCTGGTGCCTCCCCGGCAGCCCCATCTGGCACCATTCCACCTCCACCCTGTTCACTCGAGCCCCACTGGTTTTCCTGAGCTCCTTCTCCCACAGACCCTTCCCGTCTGCCATCACTGCTGTCGGAGGACTGAGGAGATTGTTTGCCCAGCTCTTAATTGGGAAAATTATTACCCAGCCTTTAGTCCCAACTTACATGTCTATTATGCTCAAAGTAGCCTCATTTGCCTTCCCCAATTCAAATTAGCTCCCTCAGTTAGATTTCCTCATGGAACCCACAACTTTTGCTTCATAGCACTTGGGAAATTTTTACAACATTTCATTGTGTAATTATTTGTTCAGCTTTTATTTTTTTCCTACTTCCAGACTTTAAACCCATTGAGATCCGGGCCATGTCTGTTTCCGTCTCCACCATGTCTCCTGTGTCTGTATCTTCTGCGTCTACTCCAGTACCCAGACCGTTCTGGACATTCAACACATGCACCGAAGAGGTGAGAGGAGGGAACAGATGTCTCCACTGCTAATCATCCTGAGAAGAGGTCAGCCTTGGCCAGCGGTTAGTTTCACTTGGCCATGTGGAGGAAGGCCAGGCAGGAACTGACCTGGTAACTGACCTTAGATCTATGCCCATGTGATGGTTACACACCATTCTTTATGTTGTATGCCTTTACATCACCCCAATATTTCAATGAACCCCTTCAAAAGTTAGAGTTTGATTTTACCCCCGTTGTTTGGTAATGAAAGAGGGCATGTGTCTGTGCACCAGAAGGAAGGAGAACAATGAGCACGGTGTCCTGCAACACGGTCTCCCCTGGGGGGGCAGAGATGGCACGGGCCATCATCTGGCAGGGGGCAGCTTTGTCCTACGAGCCAGCAGTTTCATGAAGGAAGTGGCAGTGACGAGGTGGCATGGAGGTGAGGCTGGGATAGGAAAATCAAGGTTTGCCCTTGACCACACAGAAGTGGTACCACGAGCCACTTCAGAATGCCTGGGAAACACTGTCGTGGAGGGAGCTGGTTTCTGACAACTGACGGGGAGGGGATTGGACATTCAAAGTAAATGTGAAAAAAAAGTAAATGTGGTCTTACAGTTGGGTCATGGACTAGTGAGGTCTGGGACATATTGGTAATACTAAAATTGGAATATTGCGTTAAGACTGGAGCTTAAAAAAGAGGGTTAAAAAAGGCATATTTGGGGAATGGGAAAGGTTCCTTGGCTTCACTGTTTTCTTTCCCTGCCAAATAAAGTCTGGGAACTGGGGTGTTTTCCCTAAGCCTATTTCCTTTTCTTTACAAGTATTTTCTTGGGTTTTCAATTTTTTTAGTACCAGAATAAGCAAAGACTGTTTTGCAAACTGTCCTTATCCTTGATGCTTTGTGTGTGGCAAGATATAAACTCACCAGTCCCAAGAAGTGATCATACCCTCCTAGATACCACCCTTACTTCTCCAGAGAGCAAATGACTTAGAGTCCCACCTCCCCACTCCTTGCCCCTTCTTTTCGCACCCACAACACCAAAGCAAACAAAACGGATGGTTTCATGGGAGTGGTGGGTCGTTTGAATTCTGGGACAATAAAACTATTAATAAGGGCCTTTTTATGCTCTTTTAGAATGGAAGAAAATTGGGAGAGAGCTCTGTTAAAGGGGTTGATAAGAACCTCTCTGAGGACTTGGTTATTACCAAATGAAATGTTATCTTCCTGGGAAATGAGAGGCTGGGAATCCTACAAAGACAGGCTGCTATTAAAGAGTCTCCTGTTTTCCTTGGTGGTTTCACATGTCTGCCAGTGTTCTTACTTAGAAGTTAAGGGTTCTCAGGCCACATGTCTTGTGTTCCTTTTGCAACCCCTGCAGTACTTAATTATGGGCCTAGAGTAGGTGATATGTTGTTAAATGAATGGTCCTGAATCCATTCATTCATTTCCACAACTGTTTACTGAGCATGCATGCATCCTGCACCCAGCACTGCTCTGACTTGTAGGGATAGGGGGTGGGGCAAAGTGGGACAGTGTCTGCTGGACTTTTCGTTGGTGCTGGGAATTTTTCTACACTTCATGAAGATTATTTTTTTGGAATTCCAGCTGTTGTGATGTTTTGATATTTGCTGATGAAAAGAGGAACACACATAAACACATCAACAAGCTCTTCAAAAAGCATTTATCCCAAGTATCCCAGTGATGTTCCTGCTGCAAAACAGCTTCCACCCCTGCCCCCCCTCAAATCACAGCAGCTTTGCATTGTTGACCTCTTGCCTCTAGTAAAGAGGGTCTGTGGAACTGGACTTTTCTCAAATGCCCTGCAGCTGTTGCTTTTACAGCCTCAACTTAGACAGTGAACACGCAGCACTGTCATCACTAACGCTGCGTTCACATTTCCAGACCTTATGACTCTAGTGTTAACTACAAAAACATGAAGTGAACAAAACAGAAAGCATAAGGTTAATTAAAGACACTTCGCTGCTATTTTTGGATCCCTGAAATTCCACAACCAACCATAATCATTTGTTTACAATGTATGTATATCACAGTGTCTTTGGGACTTTTACCCATGAAGAGGCCAACATGATTAATGACATGTAAGTATATATTGAACCAATGATCATTTTCTATATATTTTTAAGTGAGATAAAATTTATATACAGTAACATGCAAAGATAATTATTTATCTTCTTTGTAATTATTGGGTTTATTTCTATAGTTATTCATAATATCCCTTTATCTTCTTTTATTTTTTTATAAAGATTTTATTTATTTATTTTCAGAGAGAGGGAAAGAGAGGAAGAGGGAAAAAAACATCAATGTGCAGTTGCTTCTCATGCGCCCCCTTAATGCGGACCTGGCCTGCAACCCAGGCATGTGCCCTGACTGGGAACTGAGTGAGTGAACTTTAGGTTTGCAGGCTGGCACTCAATCCACGGAGCCACACCAGACAAGCCTTTATCCTCTTTTAATATCTGTAGGATCTATAGTAACATCCTCTCTTTGGTTCCATTTTAGCAGTTCTTTTACGGATTGTAATAGTCATCCTTATTTTATCATAGGCTACCATAAGTTAATACTGTAACACTTCTCATATAATGGAAGAAAGCTTTAACATTATACTTCTACATAATCCCCTTTCATCCTTTTTGTTCATACATTTTATTTCTATGTATGTAATAAACCTTATAGTGGTGTTATTATTTGTCATTTTGTGAAATTAAGAAAATATTTATCATTTGTTATCTTTCTCTTTTGTAGGTCTAGTTTGTACCTGGTATCATTTTCCTACAGCATGAATTCCTTTAGTAATTATTATTTGGTAGTGTAGATTTGTTGGTGATGACTTATTTAAATTTTTTTCCTCTCTGAAAATATTTTAATCTTTCCTTCAGTTTTAAGGATATTTTCACTGAATACAACTTTCAAATTTGTCCTTACTTTCTAAAAATATTAATCTTTTGTTTTCTGGATTGCATTTTTTTCTGATGAAAAATAAGTGATATTCATTGTTGTTCTCCTATTTGTACTCTGTCTCCTCTCCTTTCCCTCTGACTCATTTTAAGATTATCTCTTTATTCTGGTTTTCAGAAATTTGACTCGATACACTTAGGTGATACTTTCATTGTATTTGTCCCGCTGGGAATTCTTTAAGCTTCTTGGATCTGTGTGTAGAATACCATATTTGATGTTCCAATTATACATACATTTGACCACTTGATTTTAGCCCACAAATTATAGACCTGGCTCATTCTCCACATCTCCCAATCTTTTCCTTTTATCTCTTTCATTTTAGATAACTTATATTAACTTGTTTTGAAGTTCAATAATCCCTTTTCTGCAGATACTGTAATTTTTCAGTTCCATGGTTTTCACTGGGTTCTTTGAGTGTTTTTCTGATTTCGCATGTCTCCCTACATTATATTCACCTTTTTCTGTAAATTCTTTAAAATTTTTATAATAGTTCCTTTAAAGTCTCTATCTGCTACTTCCAATAATTAAGTCATCTGTGGTTTGCTTCCATTGCTGTGTTTTCTTGACTATGGGTCACATTATCCTGCCTCTTGCCATGTCTTATAATCTCTCAGTGTGTCTTTCAGACATTATGTAGGAAAAAAGCAGTGGAGACTTAGGTATGATATGATTTGTTTTGTTTACTTACTGCAGAGTGTAAGCTTTTTATCAATGAGGGACTGCTTATTTAGATCCTCCTTGAGTTAGGATGATCTTGGGCTGGGCCACAACTTTAATTAGAGTATGTTTCCTCTTGTTAATACAACTCCCAGTTTTTTGCCCTTTCCTGCCTTTGTGGTCTTTCTAGTATTTGACCTGGGAGGCAGTTAGGTGCAGCTTCACATATTTTTGCTTGATGTTTAGATTTTACCCTGGTAGAACTCCAGAATCCAAGCAATGCAAGAATCCACAAAATTATGCAATTTCTCTCTACTTTTCAGCAACTTCTCCAGTGCTACTTTCTTGGAACAATGCAGAAAAGAGGTGTGGGAGAGGCAGTAGGAGAGGTGTCAGGCTGATAGATTTCTTTTCTCATGTGGGGCTCTTTCAGCTAATCCATCTCCCTGGCATTCAACTTTGTCTAAGGTTCAGCTGGATTTCCTTGTCCCTGCAGACTCTTGGTTCATAGCTGACCTACTTTTCCAATTGCTCTTACTGAGACCAGGCATCCACCCCCAAGCATGGAAGCTTCTGCAGATCTCTGCTAAGCTCTAAAGGGCTTGTTTCCCTGTAATTCAGTTCATCAGTGCTTCCTGTGTGTTCACTAGCTCCACAGAAACATATGAATTCTATTTAGTCTGGGCCTTTATGGTTGACCATGGAAATGAAGGTTTTCACATCCTAACCAGAAGCAGGCAAAATATAAAGTCTTTTTCTAAATGTTTGTGACTCCACATATGTCTCAAATCAGGAAGAAAACTACTACTGGCTGATTACCGGCATATAAATACACTCAAGTATCTCTAATCTGAAAAAAACTAATCTTCTGTGACCCCACAATTCCCTCCAGCTATTGACCAATTTATTTGCACTCCTATTCACAACTTCTTGAAAAAGTACTTGAAAAACATGGAGTGATCTTTGGCTGTATTTCATAGTGAATGAGCAAGACTACATGGCTTGTTAGAAGTCCTGTGTGCATCATGGTGGGCATGCCCATTGGTGGATGACCAGCTTTTGTCAACAGCCCCTTTTGTTGAGCATCCTCTGTTTTGTCGAGGACCCTCAGATATGAGCATATGTAACTTCTTTCCCTCTCTGAGATATTTGTTTCTACAGAGAAGTAGTTTTCAAACTCTTTCCTTGGGTGTTAATTGTGGAGTGACAAGGGGAGAACTGGAAGCAGCAACATTTGCTTTGCAGATGTCTCCATAATCTCCCATGCCTGGTGTCTGACTGTGAAACTATTCTTGTTTAATTTTGCCAGAGAATAGGCTTTTCTCTGGTGGAGCTAGAGAAAGGATCACTTCCAGAATGTAGTGGAGGTGAGTGGTTTCTGAAGGTTGAATAGCTTCCTCAGATAAACTTTTACACAATATTCCAGTTTTCATCACATAGCCCTTCCTTGGCTTTTACAGTACCTGACAATTCCAGGTATTGAGCTTTCCAGGGTTCTGCAAGGCTTCAAGGCTTGTACCTCTTCAGTAACTTCTTCTGCAAGATTATATTTGACTTTCCTCCACACTGCTTGCATAATTTGCCACTCTTCTTTCTGTTCTCATATATAGTGGTTTTATGGTTTAATTATTTCTTAGTTTCCTCAATAATGGGCTTTGTGGATTTGTTTCACATTCTCCTGTCTTGGGGGTGCTTTTTGTTAGACAATGGGCCAACAATGTCTCTACCCCTCATTTAAAAATTGGAATTTCTCACCTTTTAATCCATTTTGCTCTGCTTCTTATCTCTATAACTCTGCTGAAACTGCTTTTGTCCAGGTCCCCAGCGATCTCCTGATTGACAATACATTGGTCACTTTTCCGACTTCATCTTGGAGCAAAGACGCTGTTAACCTTTCCCCTCAATTTAAAATGCCCTCTTTTCAGGGTTTTCATTACAGGATATTTGTTCCAACTTGCTCATCAGTTGTTCTTTCTCATATTTCTGTGTAGGCTTTTCCTTCTCTTCAACCACTCTAAAATTTGGAGAGCCTTAGGACTCAACCAGACCTGCCTCCATCCCAACACTTGCAGCCTTAAGGTAAGCTCGTTCTTTTTGAGACTTCGGTGCCATTCAGAGGTGCCTGGACTTTGAAGGAAGATAGACTTGGAATTTAATCCTAGTTCTGTCACTTTCTAAGCATTTAAACTTTAGATTTCTCAAATGTAAGATGAAGGTATGGAACTATAAGATCTACCAGCTCCCTTCCAGCTCAGAATGGTGCATCAGATTTTTGGGGTGGGGGGCAAAGACTGAGTAGAAACAGAACCTAGACGTCAGTTGGGAAGTGGAGAGGCCACACTTAGCAGACAGGAGTAGTTCACAATGGACATGGGCTCAAGTGCGGACTGGTAACTGAAATTCACTTAGGGGAGCCCATCAACTAATTTCCAAAGGCTGTAGCCTAAGCTGGCCTAAAGAAGAGGAGTGATGGTTCAATCAGAGGGCAATGTGATGGATTTGCCCAAATTTCTCTTTTCGCCACTCTGTTTTGGTTGGTTACTCATTTGTGCAGTGTTTCTTTTACCATGCATTTCCTATGGCACCATTTGGCTTTTGAAACAAATTCCTGTAAGATATTTCCCATCACTAACCCTTTTTTCCCAGTTAAACCATATTTTTCAGGAGATTAGAGTGGTAGAAAGTGGGCTGTATATTCAGAGTTGCCCAAATATATAACTTCCTTCCATAATAACCTTCAGTTTCATATTCTTCTTAGTTCAATAGGGACTGAGTCTCTCCTGGTACCAGTGGCATCTAAAATGTTCAGGTGGATATAGTTGAGCTCAGTACTACTGACCACAATGAGTGTTTGGAGGGGCATAGGACAGAGTGGCACTCTGCCAAGTCCTGTGCAACAGAGATTGTGGAGCCCACCCTCATGGATGGAAGCTGAAAGTAGACAGCCTCAGGGTAGAAGATTTGTTTTGGTCCCATTTTTAGTATGGGATGGCAGAGCCTGCAGTTCTCTCCGAAGGAGTTCCCTACTACCCATTAGAGCAATACTGGGCTGCAGGTGAGAGTAGGTAGGTGTACACTAGGTCAATACCAGATAATTCAGTCCACAAGTCATATTTGGACACAGTCTGTTCAAGGAGAGTGGGGGGATCATACCAGACATTAGGAGAGCTTAGAGCATTGAGAACTCTTATAAATCACTGGTGGGAGTGTAAACTGGTGCAGCCCCTTTGGAGAACAATTAAACCATGTCCTGTGAAGTTATATATTCACATATTGTAAGACCTAGCAACTCAATCCCTAATTGTATATCCAAAGAAATTCTTGCTTCTGACCCCCTGCCTTGGGAGACAGGTATGAGAATGTTCATTGAAACTGTGTTTGGAACGGCAAAAAGTTAGAAACAAATGAACTGTCTATGAGTAGGAGAAGAATTAAGTACATGATGGAACATTAATAAAAAACCTAATGCGATAGAAAAGTACACATCAATTTAAATGAACCAAACATAGCTGCCTGTATCTACATAGAAAAAGTCTCAGAAACACAATGTTAAGCATAAAAAACAAGTTCAAGAAAAATACAATATGACCATCCATTATAAAATTTAATGTGAAAAATATAATATATTGGTCATGGGTATATTAAAATATACATCTATTAACCCCCAACTCAGGATAGCGATTATCTCTGATGAGGAAAAAGAGGAGTATACACAGGACATGCCAATACCTGTAACATTTTATTTCATTAGCCTTGTGGTGGATAATGACTATTCATTACCCTTTGTACACTTTTGTTACACTCAAATACTTAATAATTTAAAAAAAATTGTTGAGGGTGAGTAGCAAAGGCTGAACTTGTAGTTCACAAGGAGACAGTGCTAAATAAGGTTCAAGTCCCCACTCTGACTAAGTTAGGTGGTGGAAGGCAAAGGTGCTTCCATTGTGGAGCTTCCTGAGCTGACTAACAGTGGAGTCACAGAAAATCTCTTGGTTTTGGCTGCCTAGGTTCGGATATAAGAACTCTACCTACGATTTTTTGGTTCTGTTGACTACTTCTGAAGTTTGCCTTGCTGGCTTCATCCTGACAAGAATGTTTTTGAATGCTGCTCTGTCAGTTTTTATCCTTTAAATGTATTTTCCATATGAGGGATAGTAGGTGAGGAAGGGAAGTAACACTTCCTGAGTCTTTGTGCTGGACCAGGGTCTCTGCTGGGCACTTTCTATGCATTAATTCACAAAAGCCTCCCAACAACACCATATGGTGGGCATGACTATCTACGTTGTACGTAGGAGAAAGCAGATTCAGAGGAGTGTGGTGCACGTGCTGGGTGGAGCCCAGACTGGAACCCACACTGGTCCTGGTGCAGAGTCTGTATTGGGTCTCTCCCATCTGTGGCATCCAAACTAGGTATAGGACCGTGTACCATGTACAGAGACACAGGATACATACACAATATATGTTATTTATGTATTTATTTTTATCCACTCATTTGCTTACTTATTTATTTATCTATTTTCTGGGGCATAAATCATACTCCAAAGATTGAGAAAGAACTTGACATGGTTTTTGTATAATATAGAACATTATGGAATAGAATACAAATGCACATGCATTTTTAAGATGAAAAAGGGTGTTGAAGAATGTTCTTGCTTTCGATAAACCACTTCAAATTACACCCTAGGACCCTGGAGGCGTACTTTTACTTTCTCCTACTAACAGGGGTGCTCCCGAGGAAGAGTGTGAGAAGTACTGGACCACATCACTACTCTCGTAAATTAGTTTGGTCCCAGACCTGCTGAATTGCCTCAAGGTAGCTCTTTTTATCACCGAGACTCAGTGTGAGAAACCCTCAGACAGTTTCTTCTAGAGACTTTGCCTGGGTGCTCCTGTATGGAAGAGGTCTCTCTAGAACCATCAAAGGAAGCACTAACTTCTGTGCAGTCTAATGCTGCAGCTGCATTTTCTACCTTATGCCTTTGTATAGAGACAGAAGAGCCAAATGCTAAGTACTTCAGAAGAGGTAGGTCAGGAAGATCTAGGGTCTCACTCTTTGACTTATTGTTGGACATGCCATGATGACTTGAGTGCAGTGTGTCCACGAGGATTTGGGGTAATTCCTTAGTTGTTTGTCAAAACCCCAAGAACAACTCTAATAGTAACCAGGACACTTACTATATGTCTGGCATTGTGAATGCTTTCAACAGTTCTATGATGTAGGGACTATCAATATATTCATTTTACAGATTAAAACACAGAGGCACAGAGAAGTAAGGAAGTTTCTCATGAACTCAGACCCCATGATATTATCTCCCAATTAACAGGACAAGGGAATAAAGAATTGCTCTGCTCCATTTCTCTTAATTTTGTCATTAAATCTTCTTGCATGGAAATGAATAGTACTTCAAAATGAAACAAATCCAGGTTCTTTCAAGCATAAAGGGTCTAAAAACTTTTTTCTCTCTTAGTTTTAAATTTAGAAAAGGCTTTTAGAACTTTCTCTTGGTAATGACAGCCTATAATCATTCTGCTCCAGGAATCAAGTGGTGTGTTCAGAATATGTCATTTTCCCCTGTGACACTAATGGCAAAACCACACTCCCAACCAAACCAGAAGATGACTGAGAGGGATGCAGAAGTGTGGTCTCCTGGTTTCCACTCAGCAGTCTGAGCCAAGCATTCTTGGCTTTCACTCCAACTTCTTAAGCAATATGCAAGACACTTAACCTCTTAACCCCATCTCTGAAATGCTGATGCTACCTCCTTACCTCTTTGTGAGGAATATTTCCAGGCTGAAGTTGCTAAAAGACCATGAAGATAAAATGTATAGAAGGCATGTGTTTTCAGGGAACTGTTTTCTGGAAGAAACCAGAGGGTCTGGGGTGGTGAACTGTGAATGGGATTTGTTTTTAATTAAAACTATATATAATAGTAAATTTGTGGGAAACCCTATAGTACAGTGATTGAGGGTTTGGACATTGGGGCCATAATGCTGGAGTTCAAATTCAGGTTTCTACACTTTTACAGCAGAGTGGTTTTCAGCCTTCTCTGTCTCAGTATCCCCATCTATATAATACATATAATAAATAATATAGTTCCTATAAAAAACCTTACAGAGTAGGTATTATCATTTTCTCTCATTATAGTTGAGAAAAATATTCTAGGATATTTGTATATAATAAACCATTAATAAAAGTGTATAAACAAACTCAAACAAATGCATATGCACTTATGTATTTGTACATGTCCATAGTGAATATTTCCAGATGAGAAACAAAAGGCAGCAGCATGCATACACACACAGTGAAACAGGTAAGCTATGCAATGTAGTAGGAAAAAATCATTAGATTTAAACATTTTACTTTTGTGAATTAAAATTTTTTTTTACTGCCAATGACTACTTACATAAATTTGGGCAAATAATTCAATCTCTCTTAGAATGATTTTCCTTAATGAAATAAGCCAGTGGGTTGGATAAGGCATAATAAATAACTCTTTGACTTGTTTTGTTATGCTTTGTTTTATAATTTCACAAAGTCTTGAAGAAAGGTGAAATTTTCAGGTGAAGGTAGTGATTTAGGCTACACATTTGAGCTCCTCTTTTTGTTTCCAAAATGATATAGAAGCAGCTAAACTAATATAGGAGGGGAAGTGTTTTTCACTCCTGGGAAATAGGTAAGCATGCCAACACTTGGAAGAATTCCTGCACAAACTAGAGCCGCTAACATCAGGGTGAGGGGGCACCTACCAGCCTGGAATTCCAAACCATGAGAAGAAAAGCCTGTGATTGGTGGTAGGACAGGTTCTTAACACAGTGACCTAACAGTGATAGATTCTACACCTAACCACCTTCCTTTGCTTCTGTTTCTTCCCTACCTTGGATATACTACTGGGTCTTCAGCCTCTCCAAGAAAAGACTGTATTATGTCTATCTAAATTGTCCTATCTTCTTTAACCTGGTATCCTAACATTTTCAACAAAGATTTACATGATGCCGGATAGAACTTACTCCAAAACCCAGTACTGAAAAACTTAGCTGTTTCTCTTTTGAGTCACTATACTAAGGAAATGTCTCAGAAGTTGGAAAGAAGAGGACCAATTTGAAGAATGTGAGAAAATTTCCCCTTGAAACAAACTCAAATAAGAAATAGAAAACAATTCTAATCCATACTTGTGATAAGCTATTCCATCTCTGACACAACAGCAGAGTGCCACAGTTACACACACACACACACACACACACACACACACACAGGAAAGGAAAGATTCAGAATCAGGAAAATATTTATAGGTCTGAAAAACATTATTTGTTAGTTAAAAAATGAAATGACACTGAAAAATATAAAATAGTGATGAAAGAAGTTGAAGGCATAAATAAATTGAAAGACGGCCTGTGTTCATGGATCAGAAGACTTAATGCTGTTAAGATGACAATGCCACCCAAAGTGATCTATAGATTCAATACAATCCTTATCAAAATTCCAATGGCATTTTTTTGTTGTTGCAGAAATAGAAAAACTTATCCTAAAATTCATATGGAATCCCAAGGGGGCTCCAAATAGCCAAAACAATCTTTTTTTTTTTTAATTTTAATGATTGTTTAAGTACATTTTTCTCCCCTTTACTCCCAATCAAGCCCACCCACCCCCCTCCCATCTTCCCTCCCATTACCACCCTCCCCCTAGTTTTATCCATGTGTCTTTTAACTTTGTTCTTGCAAACCCTTCCCCTTTTCCCTTGAAATTCCCTCTTCTCTCTCCTCTGGCCACTTCCTGCCTGTCCCCTAATGCAGTGTCTTTGACTATATTTTGCTTGTTTCTTTGTTTTGTTGTTTAGGTTCCTGTTAAAGGTGAAATCATGTGGTATTTATCTTTCACT